>JAAGEH010000029.1:12122876-12207834 GCA_011751065.1 Lasiurus cinereus
CAAAGAGAGAATATTAAAAGCAGCAAGAGAAAAACAGTTCATTACCTACAAGGGAGCACCCATACGACTGTCAGCTGATTTCTCAACAGAAACGATGCAGGCCAGATGGGAGTGGCAAGAAATATTCAACGTGATGAACAGCAAGAACCTACAACCAAGAATAATCTATCCAGCAAAGCTATCATTCAGATTTGAAGGGCAGATAAAGAGCTTCACAGAGAAGAAAAAGCTAAAGGAGTTCATCAACTCCAAACCAGTATTATATGAAATGCTGAAAGGTACTCTTTTAGAAGAGGAACAAGAAAAAGGTAAAAGACAAAAAATTATGAACAACAAATACATATCTATCAACAAATGAATCTAAAAATTAAGTGAATTAAAAATTTGATCAACAGAATAAACTGGTGAATAAAATAGAATCAGGAGCACAGAAAGGGAGTAGACTGATAATTCTCAGGAGGACAAAAATCATAAAGCATCAAACAGACTGTGAAATTACAGCAGAAAGATTAAAGTTAGGTGATGTAGATAAGTGATGGAGTGGAGGTATATATCGTTGCAGATTGCCCAGGACTGCATTGCCACCATTTGTCCACCATCCAGAACTGAAATATCATTGCTAACATGTACACTCAAAAAACTATTGGACATTGAAACTGGGACTCAAAGGACTGTTGGTCCAGAAAGAAAGATACTATAGACTTATTCATTTACCTCTTAGCAAAGCCATTGTTGCTTGTCTTATTTTTTGTTCTTAATATTTATTTTTAGTCTGCAGATGCAAGATTTTTTAGAAGAAAAGAAAACGGGGGAGATGTCGGAAACCAAATATTGTTCTCACTAAATGGATGTAAACAGGAGGCCAGAAGGCTGGTCAACCTTAACTGCTCTGAAAGGTGGGAGCTAATTACTCACTGTTTAGTTGAAACATTATTGGCTGAAGCAACCTGTATCTGTTTGTTTCATGTTAATTTCTGTTTTTGTTATTTCCTGCCTAAAGGTAGGGGTGTGTCCCAAAGCCTTAATAAAAGGGAGAAAAAGGCCAGAGCAAGTTGCAGTCCTTTCCAGTAGAAGAAGGCTCCTTCCTGCCTGGCCTCCCAATATCGCCAAATTAATGTTTTCTGATCTCTCATTTCATTTGCATGCGGCCTCCTTCAGAACCCGAACCCTGAACCAGGAATCCTGAACCACGCAGGACGTGGAAAGAGGTTCCCACAAATGGGCCTCCTATGAAGAAACAAGAAAAAGTGTTTTCTTTTTTTTTTTAATATATATTTTATTGATTTCTGAGAGGAAAGGAGAGGGAGAGATAGAAACATCCATAATGAGAGGGAACCATTGACTGGCTGCTTCCTGTATGCCCCATGCTAGGGATCAAACCCACAACCCAAGTATGTGCCCTGACTGGGAATTGAACCATGACTTCCTGGTTTATAGATTGATGCTCAACCACTGAGCCATGCTGGCAGGGTAAGAAAAAGGATTTTCTGAAATTACTTTACTAAATACTCTGGTTTGTGCAAGATACAAACATCTAATTAAAAAAAAAAAAGCCATCAGGGAAAATTAGAGTTGTTTTAATTGAAGTTCAGAAAATGTGTAACTTTCAAGAGTGAAATACAATTCAAAAGACATTCAGCAAGTATTCCTTTATCATTATTACTTCCAGTTTGTTAGAATCAGCATAGGTCATCTTAATCTTCCTGAAGTTATAATATGCTATAAGATTGGGCATGATAGTAACAATATTTCAGTGGGTTTATAGAAATTCACTTTATACATATACAGTCATTAAGAATTTTAAGAGATTGATTTTAATTATTCTTATACATTATCATTCTTTATGGGTAAAATGAGATGCTAGAGTTATGTTCACAATATCGGAACTCCAAGTACTTAAACTATCTCCATCTAGAATATTATGGGCATATTTTACCTGCAATTATTTCTTTTATTTGGCATATATTCCGAGTTTCTATATTTATTACACATCCCTAATTGGAGACCCAAAGAAGTGTAACTAATGGTTCCTGTATGAAATAGCTGATAATTACTTGGGAAAATGAGCCATACAGACAAATACTTATAAAAACAAAATCAATTATAGTCAACAACTAAATGAATACTGCAGAAAACAAGGATTTTAGGAACTCACAAGACAAAGGAATCTATGAGGCTCACTGGCCAAATAAATGGTAAAAACTGCTGGAGGCTAGTTCCAGAAGGGTCATAATAAATGCAAGAAATCCTCAGAAGATTAAATGGACTCTTTCAGCAGGGCTGAAAATCTGCATGTTATTATCTACTACTGGAACAGCAAAAGGCAGTTCCCCTAACCTAATGGTTCTTTAGTGTATACCAAACCTTACCTTTGATATGTTATACCTGCTTTGCTATAGGGCAAAATGTGTGAATAAAAAGCCCTGGTCCCAGAGATTTGGGGAGCTCTCCACTAGATTGAACCCTCCATTGGCTTTTCTCAATGCCTTCCAAATTTATATTTCATGTCTAGTTTATCCATTTATGTGCAGCCCCTTTTCCAGATTCCTTGAACCTTTGCAGATGCTGAGAAAGACCCTGGCAGAAAACTTATACTTTAATCATTCTGGCTTTTATTTGTCCAACATCTTAGTGAGGCTACAGTGGTAGCTGCTGCTCTCTGAATTTCACTATGCTTCCCAGGACAAGAAAAAGAAAGAAGCTGGGAGAATCCAAGATGGTGGCATAGGTAAACACCTACACTGCTGCCTCGCACAACAATTTCAAAACTACAACTAAAAGACAGAACGGACATCATCCAGAACCACAGGAAAGCTGGCTGAGTGGAAGTTCTACAACTAGAGGGAAAGAGAGGGGCTCACAGAGACCCAGAGGAGCTGCAAAAAGCTGAGGTACGGAGACGCGCGCGTGGAGAGAGCGGGTGCCAGAGTACCTGGCTGGTTTTCTCTGGCAGGAGGGAAATAGAGACTCTCATAGGCATTGAACCCCTTCTCTTACAACACTAAACCCCAGATCCAGCCGAAACTCATACGGGGGGAGTTTGGACTGTGAAAAGGGAAAAGTGCACGAAAATTTAGGGCAGTCGCAAAAGATCAAAGGCCTGGTTGCGTGCACAGCACTGCGCACAGGACAGATTGCTGATTGTGCCGCTGGCTTTCCAGAGTGGGCGGGAGACAGACCCTCCCAACTGTGCCACTTCTGACTCCACTAAGCCCTGTTTCAGGCGAAATGCTGGGGACCTAGTCTCGTGTAGTCCTGGTGCACAGGGGATCTGGAGGGGCAGCAGTCTAGAGGCACTGCAGGCGCTCGGGCACAAGGACCACTCCAGTGATTACCCCGTCACTTGAGACTCAGGGGCTGTGGAGGGCGGGGCTGACTGGAAGGCAAGGTGGTCCCTTAAGCCCTGAGACTTCACCCCTCCCAAGCTCAACAGAGGCTTCTTCAGTTTCACAAGTCTGGTATCATAAGGCTGGATCCAACACAGAAGATCTCCCGGCATAGTGAAAATGCCAAGACAAGGGAAGGGATTACAAACAAAAGAAATAGAGGGAAAAAAACAAGTGGATATAGAGTTCAAAACCACGCTTATAAGGTTTTTCAAGAATATGCTAGAAAAGTTGGATAAATTTAGTGATACCCAAGAGGAGATGAAAAAGGACATACTAGAGACACTGACTGAAATAAAAAATATTATACAGAGTCCTAACAGCAGACTAGAGGATGGCAAGAATCAAGTCAAAAATTTGAAATATAAAGAAGCAGAAAACATTCAACTGGAAAAGCAAGAAGAGAAAAGAATCAAAAAATGTGAAGATAATGTAAGGAGCCTCTGAGACAGCTTCAAGCGTACCAACATCAGAATTGTGGGGGTGCCAGAAGAAGAGAGAGAGCAAGATAGTGAAAACCTATTTAAAGAAATAATGACTGAAAACTTCCCACATCTGGTAAAAGACATAGACTTACAAGTCCAGGAAGCACACAGAACCACAAATAAAAGGAACCCAAAGAGGACCACACCAAGACACATCATAATTAAAATACCAAGAGCAAAAGACAAAGAGAGAATATTAAAAGCAGCAAGAGAAAAACAGTTCATTACCTACAAGGGAGCACCCATACGACTGTCAGCTGATTTCTCAACAGAAACGATGCAGGCCAGACAGGAGTGGCAAGAAATATTCAACGTGATGAATAGCAAGAACCTACAACCAAGAATAATCTATCCAGCAAAGCTAACATTCAGAATTGAAGGGCAGATAAAGAGCTTCACAGAGAAGAAAAAGCTAAAGGAGTTTATCAACTCCAAACCAGTATTATATGAAATGCTGAAAGGTACTCTTTTAGAAGAGGAAGAAGAAAAAAGTAAAAGCCAAAAAATTATGAACAACAAATACATATATATCTATCAACAAGTGAATCTAAAAATTAAGTGAATTAAAAATTTGATCAACAGAATAAACTGGTGAATATAATAGAATCAGGAGCACAGAAAGGGAGTAGACTGATAATTCTCAGGAAGACACAAATCATAAAGCATCAAACAGACTGTGAAATTACAGCAGAAAGATTAAAGTTAGGTGAGGTAGATAAGTGATCAATCAAATATAAGCATAACCAATGATCACAGACACTGGGGGGTTGGGGTATGCCTGGGAGGGAGGGGGGGTCAATGGGGAGATATGTATAAAAATTAATAAAAATTAATAAAAAGAAAAAAAATGTTGCAAAGGTAAAAAAAGAAAAAGAAAAGAAAGAAGTTGGAAAGTTGGCCAAGAAAGACAAAGACACAGTGAACAAATCTGAGGGCAAGGTCAAAAAGGAAGTTATCCAAAGGCAAAGTTCAGGACATGCTCAATAACCTAGTCTTATTCAACAAAGCAAAACATGACAAGCTGTAAGGAAGTTCCCAACTATAAGCTTATAACCCCAGTTGTTGTCTCTGAGAAACTGTAGATCCACAGTTCCTTGGCCAGGGTAGCCTTTCAGGAGCTCCTTAAGAAAGGACGTATTAAACTAATTTCAAAGCACAGACCTCAAATAATTTACACCAGAAACACTAAAGGTGGAGATGCCATAGGTCCCACTAGCTGCACATTTTAAAAAATGAAACTTTATTAAATTAAAAAATAAAGAATCAGTCTGGCTATTCTGAGAATAGACTATAGGTGGAAAAGATAAAAAATACTAGCTAGTAAAGAAAGTATGCAGTAATCAGGCTGAAGATCTTGGTGGTGTAAATAAAGATAGCAGCAGTAGTAACAATGAAAAGCACTGGATTTTGTTTATATTTTGTACACTGCATTGACAAATTTGCTAATGGGTCAGATGAGGAATTGATATTTGCTCACAGTTTCTTGGACTGAAAGAATGCAAGATTAAAACTGTAATTTACTGAGATGAGATGATTTGAAAAAAAGACATTTTGGGGGGAAATTCAAGAATTTGTTATGATAAAGATGAATATTAGTATACAATTAGTGATGTTGAATCAATAATTGGTTACATAAGTCTGAAGTTTACTGAAGAGACCTCCACTGGGAATACAATTTTTGGTTTCTTCAGAGTACAGGTGTTAAAGTCATTAGACTGGTGACATCACCTAGAGAGAGAATATGGATAGAAGAAAAGTCTAAGATGAATCCTTGGGGCATTACAATGTTTAAAGATTATGAAAATGAGAAAGGACAACTGAAGGACTCTGAGAAAGAGTGGCCAGTAACAAAGGAAGAAATCTAAAAAAGTGGGATGCTCTGAGGATAATGTGAGAGTAGTGTTTCAAAAGAAAAGAAGAGGTAAACTGCCAGCTGATGCACACAAGTCAAGTGAGATGAGAAGTAAGACTTAATCTTTTATTGAAAGTGTGGAAAGAATAGAACAATGAAAGAAGCAATAGTACTGGATGCTTCATCTGATTGGATATTGAAGTTATGAAGAACCATGTTAGGGATGGTGCAGGAAATAGTGATATTGAGCTAATTGTTAAGAGAGAGCTATTGCAGTATCTTTAAAATGACTATCAAAAAAGAGAATAGACAATATATTTTGATAACATTAGCTTCAAAGCTGGTATTGTGCAAGGAGGGCAATGTATGATGTAGAGTGGCAATAATGAGAAAGTTCCTGCCCAACACTAGGCCTAGTGATTTGTGGATTCCCTGTGTTATCAGGAGGTTTAGTACTCCTTCTACAAGGCTTTAAAATATCTGAAATATCCAAACACACCTCCCTTCCCCATGGATTTTTAAATACTCCCTACAAGGGATATTATGGACCCTGGTTGAAAATCACTAGACCTAATTTCAAAGCTCCATGTTTTGCCTTTTGTTGGCACTGCCTCAACTATACAACTTTTCCAAACTTGTGTAGTTCTATATACCTCTACATCGAGTTTAATTTTACATAACTCTGATAGTCCATTTTAATTGTGGTTAGCATGGCTTCCAGGAGCTTCTCCTTTCTGACGTAGAGATGTGCAAGACTTCTATTTTATTGTTTACAATTTTAGCCATGGATTCCTTTGCTAAAACAAGTTATATAGAAGCAAAAATGAAACAAATGAGATAGAGCTTTTCTATTTAGATACCAAGGGTCTGTGTGTGCTATTTGGTGGGGGGAGGGGGAGTTTGAAGAGAATAGGGTAACTGTTTTTAAAAATAAATTTTAATACAAAAGGATGAAACTCTGATAGAATTCCATACCCCAGTGTGTGATGACTGGTATTTAGAGAAATTATTCCTTCCTGTACATGATATTCCTTAAATTGCACTGCCCAGTAGGATACCCATCCTACCAACATCTGCCAAAGCTAATGTTGAAGATAACTCTAATTGAACAGGAGTGTTTAATAGCTTTCTTGGTGATTTTGGAATGTAGCTGGAATATCTGTTATTTAGTCTACCACAGATTAGATAGCCTGAATTTGAAATTCACAGAACATGGTTGTAAACAGGGTGTCTCTATTTAAATGAACCTAGAGGGAGGTGATGAAGACTCTCTCCTTGACCTCACTTTAGGCAGGTTGCTCTGTACCCTCTTCTAAGCTAACACTTGACCTTGGACTTCCAAATCCATCTTTGCCAAATCTGGTCCTAGCAAGAATCTTGCCAAGTTAGTTTAGATAGAATGCCCAACCTTTCGAATCTGATAACTCTGGTCTGCTGCATTCAATAAGAATCTTGTTAAATTAATTTAGCAAAAATCCCACTACTCTCTCCTTTTACTAATTTTCCATCCACTGACCCTTTCACCTTGCTTGTTGTCTATAAATTCCCAGTTGTCCTTGTATTTACAATTGAGCTCAGTTCTATACTAAAGTATGTTTTCCTCTATCACAATAGTTTCTCAATAAAATATGACTTTACTGCTTTAATTGGTGTTTTAACAGAGGAGCAGCAGGAGATGAGGCATTGTACCTAAATGGACACCCTGCCAACTACAAACTGCTGAGTCAAGTAACTTACCTCATTCTTCACTGTGATTGTGTAAATATGTGTGCTTGTGTGTGTTCAAATAAATTGAAGGAAATAACACCTATTTTATAGTATCAATTATAAAAATTAAATTAGATGATTATATATGGTAAACATTTAGTAGGCATGCAACAAAGACATTATAATTGTATGGACCATACATAGGGAAGATGAATTATCTGCAGTGATTATGACTAATCACATAAGCAATCTCATGTTGTCGATTTGACACAGATCTGACTTTTACTAGAAACAGATTATTTTCAGATTCTTTTCTTTGTAAGAAAATTATTAATAATATTAAATAGACTGCTTTCATATTTTGGACTCTATTATCTGTTTATCCTCATTCTTCAGAACACTTGGAAGCCATGAACCATAATGCCTAAAACTGTCCCTTGACAAACTCTGGACCTTTTTCATCGTGAAAACATATAAAAGTAAAATATATTTCTTAAAAATAGTCCTCCTTTACTCCTCCTCTCCTAAGGATGCTGACATTTTAGAGATCAGAAATTTAGGAGAGAGACTAGCCAACACCACATGGCTTGCATGCAATATTTTCTCCTTTCCCCTCCCTGAATACCCAGTAAACAAGAAAAATGTGGAACCATCAGAGTATGGAGGTTTTTCCTCATCACAGCGTATTTTATTCTTGATCGCTGATGAAAAAGGAGATGTTGATTTGGTTAAGTAGAAGCTGATCAAATCCTAAATATGATTAGGTTAGTCTATTTTTTCCATGCCATCCTGTACCTTTTGATATACTCCCCACAAGTTTTCAGAGTCACTTTAGATTTCTAATACTTACTTGGGAATAGCTTCTTCACTGCTAGAAAAAAAGATGGATATAATCAGCAGCTTATTTACATCATTAGATTATCTATATATATAAAAGGCTAATATGCAAAGTGTCCCCTCGAGGGTTGGTCCAGAGACCAGGCATTCGATCACTCGCTATGATGTGCACTGACCACCAGGAAGTGGGGCAGAACGAAGGAAGGTCTGGCTGGCAGCTGGAAAACCTGTAGGGACCCTACCTGTGCATGAATTTTGTGCACCCAGCCTCTAGTCTATAATAAACTTTAATATGTACTTGGCATAGAAAGCAGTTAGTTTCCAATTGCTCCAGAAATTTGACCAGTGAGGAGAAAGCCAATTCTCTCTTTTACAGCTTGTTATATTACATGCCATAATCTGATCCTTGTCACTCAAAGACTTTTAATTGGTAACAATATCCAGAAGGAATCTGGAAAGAGTTTAGTGATGTAGAAGAGGCTTAAAATACTCAAGTAACCACATTCCATTTTAGCATGCCTACATATTCTTTAACCCTTTTCTCATTGAAAGGTGGTCTCTGTGTTTCCTTTCTTTTATATATATATATGAGTTAGAAACATGGATGAGAGAGAGACATCGATCAGCCACCTCCTGCATGCCCCCTATTGGGGATGTGCCCGCAACCGAGGTACATGCCTTTGGCCAGAATCGAACCTGGGACCTTTCAGTCTGCAGGCTGACGCTCTATCCACTGAGCCAAACCAGTTTTGGCCCCTTTCTTAATTGTAAGCAATATAATATGGCTTAAGTGATGCTGCCTAACTTCTGTGTCTAGATCAGAAAATGTGCTGCTTCTTCACCTGGTTTTCTTGGGATACCCACGCTAGGGGAAACCAGACATCATGTAGAAAACCCAACTACTTAGGATATGCATAACATAAAGAATGCATGCATGTAGACACTTCTGTTGACAACCAAGCAACAACCAGCATAAACTGCCCATCATGAGAGTTAGTCATATTGATTGCTCATCTTAGTCAATCATTAAGGTAACAATTGACGTGGCCAACATGTAATTTTAACTGTAGGAGGAACCTCAATCATTAGAATGCACCAAAAATGCACCCCAAACCTACACATCAAACATAATGAGGAAAATTCCATTTGCTATTAAATATTTTTTAAAAATACACCAGTATCAATATGTAAAAGGTTTGCATTATTACATTCTCAGAGCCAAAGTTATACAAAATTAAAGTATTAAAGATTACATTGACTTTTTTTATTACTTGGGAATTCTAAGTAATTCACTCAGTATAAGAGATCATCAGAGTTCAGGACAGAAGAATCAAATTTTATTTCATATTTTGAATTCATTTGACATACACTGAGTGGCCTGAACACATAATAATCTGGCCACTCAGTGTATATCCTATATAATAAAAGGCTAATATGCAAATTGTCCCCTCGACCAAGAGTTCGACCAGCAGGCAGGCTGGCCAACCTCCCATGTCCTGCTGGCCAGATTATTATGTGTTCAGAGATCATAATAATCTGGCCACTCAGTGTATATGATTTGATATAATATAATTTCTGATAACTCTATTCATTCCCCTAGCACAATATTTATTGAAAATTAATGAAGTAGACTTATTTCATATTTATTCTGAAACTGTTTTTAAAATTAACACATGTAGAAACCCACCACAAATGAAAGATAAAAGCTGCTTCTAATTTGAAACAAACACCTAATACTACATTAGGGATATTAGTTAAAAATGAACTCAGCCAGCCCTAGTTTGGCTCAGAGCATGGAACTTCAGCCTGCAGACGGAAGGGTTCCAGGTTTGGTTCTGGTCAAGGCCACATGCCTGGGTTGCTGGCTCAATCCCCAGTAGGGAGTGTGCAGGAGGCAGCTGATCAATGATACTATCTCATCATTGATGTTTCTATCCCTCTCTCTCTCTCCTTTCATCTTTGAAAACAAAAAACATGAACTCAGCCACTGAATACATATAAAACAAAATTATTGCTTGTTTTTTGTGTCTTTCATACAAATATTTTGCCATGCTTGTTTTTTTCTCTCTATCTTTATCTCTATCTCTCTATCTCTCTCTCTCTCGTTAAATAACAGAAAATGAGGAAGCAGATCTTATTACATTAGAAACTGAATCTTATGGCACATATTTTCTGGTAGTAGCCATTTTTCAAATAACCACTATTAAAATCAATAAGACACTCAGTAAAAATACAAAATTAAACCAAATGTCAATCTGAAGAACATTATTTGTAATTATCTTAGTGTTATCTAAAGGCCTAGGGAATGTAGAAAGGTAATATGGAAGTCAACTTGGAATTGGATTGTGGATAAATAAATATATACGGGAGGATAAAGAAAGCAAAGGTTGAGCTCCTGATTTATTACTCTGAGAAGCTGAGCAAGACTTAGATTCAATATTGTCACTTTTATCATAGGAAATATTTTGTTAAGCATATTTGTAAAATATTAACATTAATTAATTACTACTACAGCTGTAGAGTCTACCAAGATTAGAATGATACCTTCAAAATGGAAAGAAAATCTTATTGGCATCTGAAATAAACGGTATATTCAGTAGGATGTGACATACTCCTGTTTTTTCTTACCCTCTTTCTGACCTTAAATATGGTTCTGTTTTCTATCTCTCCCATTAACTAACTGCAGGCAGTTTCCAATTAGATTTAAAGCTAAATTAGACTAATGAATTTTTTTCAACTTAGCCAGAAATAATCATGATGGCATTCTTGTAGAAGACTCATACATTTCATGTTAGATCCTTATTGAGAATTTTCTTTTGTGAGCATCATCTAGAATTTTAAAATGTGTGTTGATTGTAATCACTTATAACTAATGATTGAATCACTTAATTGTATCTGTCAAAAGCAATCACAAGTGAGGCAACAGAGGATGGAATTGTTTTATTTTATTAGAAATTATTTGGTTTCTCTGTTTCATTAAATTACATGCAGAATGATATTACAGGATGATTAATTAATAAGGACACAAGTATAATAGCTCAATTTCTATGAACTCTACAGATTATTTTCTATAACCACAGAAGAATAAAGAAAATTTACTAGGTTAAAGGCCCATAAAAGTTATGAAATCAGTTTAATTTATTATGTTTAGGTGGAATATATCTGAAATATGCTTGGTTAATTTTCACCTACACCTGAAACTTGTGATGTGGAACATCTAAAATAGGCTTCTAGTAGCAAAGGCTCTGAGCAAACCCTAAGTGTTATATAGTCTGGATGAACATACAGAACTGAATGAAGGAAAATCAATTTCCTACCCAAGAGGCAGATTTCTCAGAGTAAACAAGCAGGATAGCACAATCTACTGACTACCAAATAAGTAGAAATTCATTTTTGTGCTCCTGATTACAAAGGGAATACTTTCAACATGACCATAGGAAAGTTGTGGAGAACATTCCATTAATTAGTAGAGGAGTTCATGGTCATACTGTGTTTCTTTGGAACATATTAATCCAATAGGAAAACTCCTTTTGTTTATAATAAATGATTTGCTTTGAAAGGACTGTATATGTGTGATGGCTTTATCTAGTAAATAAATATAAGGACTGCTGTAACATAAATCAAATATATGCCTGCTCTTTTAAAAAAATTTCAAATTTTACAAAATATCTTATTAGAAATACCAGTTACTTATATATGCTAGTATTTCCCAGAACCCCAAGAAATATATCAAGGCTCTCTTTTTATCTAAGTGTACTTCAAAGCAAATTTATATTCAACAATTACTAAGAACATCACCAACTTCCTTGTTAGTATAGAAACAAAAAGGCTTGGGAATTTTCATTCTTTTCAGTCATACTTATTAAGCATCTCTTATGTGGTTGGCACTGTGCTGATTACTGTATATATAGTGGTTGAGCAAGTTACCATGGTTAAAGTTTCACATTTATGTATGATGTATAATTAATACACTGATTGAATAAATTAATGAATGACAAAATAAAATAATGACTGAAAGCAACCTGACCCATTGTTGGATGGAATGGTAACATTGTTTCTTAGATTTAAACATTCAGCTCACCAGGACAATACTTGTTTTGTTTTGTTGCTTTTGCACAAGCTGGTTAAGGTGATTTTATATCTCTTTATTCTGATTTTCACATTTGTAGGTGCTCTAGAAATTTATAATGCAAAATTTAGAATGGATCAATTATTGATATGTCTCTGAGTAGCAATGTTTCAAAATACCCAGCTTTTTCTTTCTTAATGTTATGAGCATTTTTTTCAAATAGTTGTGGTTTCTACATATTTTTCTTTCTCATGGATTAGAAGTAACTGCATAAGGTAGTAACCATTCTAAGCATAAACCCATCAGTGAGACATTAATTTAAGCAAAGAGACTTATACAAATAATAGTGATCACTGCTCTCTCTTGTTTCCTGCCATTTTTTATCATCAGTATAAGGGCTTTTGTCCTGCCAAGTGACCTATTATGTAATTGCTTTTCGTATTAACTCAAACAAATTGAGTCCTGTTACCACACACACACACACACACACACATACACATAATATGCTTTGTATTTATTCATATATTTTGCAAGTTCTAAACATTATCTATTAATTTTGAGAAAAATCTTATGGTTTTTGCCACATATGGTATGAACTAACAAAAAGTATTTTTTGAAAAAATAATATAATTACTACTGTAATCTAAAACAATATTTATACCCTATTCTTTAATAAAGGCAAAGTAATAATTTTGAATACTTATGAAATAGATAAATAATTTTTCTTAACATTAGAGATATGACAATCTTCCATCATGGGCTCTTTTTTACCTTTTGGGAGCATATTAGTGTTCCACACAGCTATCATATAACTACCAGCAAATTATATCCCACTGGTGAAATTGCTTCCTTCTTGTTTTCTTCTAAAAGCACACATTTCGAAAGCTGATCACATGTTCCTTTTGCTACGAAGATTTTCAAGGTACAGAGATATCTTATTCACTTATAGACTTCTCACATTTCCAAATGGTCATTTTTAATTTACAATTTATAAAATATTTTAATATAAAAATCAACAAGTAGACAGTAAATATCTAAAGCAGAAATAAATAAACTATATTTTAAAAGTTATAAACTGTATGATCTATGTTTGTTTTCTTTTGTGATTTTAAATACCTAACTAGGTTGGTCTAGGACAATTATCTTTTACTTTAATTTCATAATTTCCTTATGGATTCACTAATTCATATCTCCCAGATTCTAATATGTATCATTTCCTCTGCTAGGTTTTGGGTCTTGTGCTGTGGGAGCTCATATTCTTCTCAGTGAGAGAAATAAATATGATAACAGAAGATATTTGCTGTAATTATAACAGTCTTATGGGCACAGAGGACTGGAATAAGGATTTCACGTAATAACTTTTTATTAAATAAATGAATGAACAATATTGACATCAGACTTTAATACTCCACTTTAAGTAATGGATAGAATAATTAGAAAATAAGAGGAAATAGAACAACACAGTAAGCCCACTAGACTCATCCAACATGTATAGATTGCTCCATTCAACAGTTGCAGAATGCATACTCATTTCAACTGCATATGAAATATTCTAACCTGGCTGGCATGGCTCAGTGGTTGAGAGTCAACCCTATGAACCAGCAAGTCATGGTTTGATTCATGGTCAGGGCACATGCCCAGGTTGCAGGCTTGATCCCCAGTGTGGGCATGCAGGAGGCAACAGATCAATGATTCTCTCTCATCATTGATGTTTCTATGTATTTCATCCTCTGTTGTTGTTTTTTAAAGTAAGCATTTACTGAAGCAAAAATAGCAGGATTAAAATCTCAAACAGCAGTTTTTATATAAGATGGAGGTTACTCTGCTTCATTCCCCCACTGTTTTTATGTACATGCGTCAAATCATTGACTCTTTTGGGTCATTGTTGGGGAAGGAGTTACATTGACCCCTGAAGACTATAAGCTTGATATAATTAATTTTCTGCCGAATAAAGTCAGTGGGCCAGTTTATAAGATAAGGGCCAGAATGAAGGCCAGGAGTAATCTTTAGAGGGTCTGAAGAGTCCTGGACTTTCTATGCTGGGCTCTCTTAAGCTGGATGTGATGAAGCCACGTTAGGATCCTGTCGACCTTAACTGCCTTGGAGGTGGTCAAGATGACGGTGTGTGGTCCTTTCCAACTAGGAGTCATTCCTTGTGTGGCAAATTCCTTTACCCAAATAGAGTCATTAGGACAGGAGGGATGGACCGGATCAAAAGTTGGTACAAGCAGAGCATCTAAGACATGCTTCTGGACTGCTTTCTGGGTGGACTGTAAAGCCTGTAAGAACTTGCGTAAAGATTGGTTATGGATTTCAACTTTTCTAGATTGTGTTTCTGTGTAAACTGGTGAGATGGATAGGTCAGGGTCTGGAGGAGTCACTAGAATCTGTAGAGGCCTCACTAGTTTTAGGGCAGTCTCCTAGGCTTCTTCATCTGCAGCCTTGTTCCCTCTTGCTTCTGGGGAGTCCCCTTGTCTCACATAGGTAGAGGTGGAAAGAATTAGTTACATCTGGCAGTACTAGTTAGCCCATCGTTCTTGCTCTGCTCATGTCTATCTAACTGCCTAATATATTAATGCAAGGGTCCTGGATCTGAATTCTTTTAGGGAAAATGGATGTAGGTGGGCTCTTCTGTAGCTGCTTCATGCTGAGGAGGGACAGAGTTTTCTTTTCAGAGCCAAGAGATTCTTGCTGTCTAACAGAAGGACGATGAGGCCTGGGCACAGAAGGAGGTGGGCTTGTAACCTGGCAGAGACAAACTGTATTATAAAATTTAGTATTATTGACCAATTAGAACACCAAGAGTTATAACAAATGGTCTGGTGAGAGGGAAAGAAAGCATTTCAGTTTTAATAACTTCTATAGAAATAGAAATTTTCTCCTCAAAATTACCCTCATGTTTATTAAAAGAGCCAAATCAAGACCAATTTATCTATTGTATTTAATTTAGCCTGATTGTTTGCATAAACGTAACAAGAATGGTAACTGACTAGTTTTGCCAGAATTTCATGATTGAATCTCAATGTGCCCTGTAGAGCCATGAAGCCTATCTGCATTATCTGCTTGATTAGGTGAATTCCTCACCTGCAGCGACTCTACTCGGGCCCACATCCTAGGCTTCAAGGCCTATTTCAGTAGCCCACCTACTCATCACAGCCCAGAGTGCATGAGCGTTCTGCAGGGACGCAGAGGTGCCCTTACTGCTCCCCTTTTACTCTGACCAACTGCCAGTGATGGTAAGGTATGGGCTTGATGCTCCAACACCAGCTATTTTCAGGACTACCAAGCAGGATACCAGGCTTTCCCCGTGGCACTCTTATTGGCTTCAAGTCTTCAGAGTTCAGACAGGGCTCTTTAAAACATGATACTTCGGCCAAAACCGGTTTGGCTCAGTGGATAGAGTGTCGGCCTGCAGACTGAAAGGTCCTGGGTTCAATTCCAGTCAAGGGCATGTACCTGGGTTGCGGGCACATCCCCAGTAGGGTGCGTGCAGGAGGCAGATGATCAATGTCTCTCTCTCATCGGTGTTTCTATCCCTCTTCCTTCCTCTCTGTAAAAAATCAATAAAATATATTTTTAAAAATTTAAAAAAACATGATACTTCAGGTATTAAAACTACTATTGAAAACAGTCTTATTGGATTTATGCAAAAAAAATGTATTGCCAAATTTCAGAGGAATTGCATAAGGAAAAATATATACTGACCTGCTTTAAGATCTTCTGATTTTCCTTGCCAGTCCTTTTTATGGACTTTCCAAAGTAATGCTTTATAAAGTAACAAAACAGTAACTGTGGGATTTCTTTTATCAGTCCCTCCCTAAGTACTTTGGCATAACTACTTAGCCTCTGTTTAGGGAGGCAGAATGTAAATTATTTACTTTTCCTGGCTTACTGGCCTGTATTATTTGATTAATTTCCTTTTAACATTTCTTTTATTATTATTACATACACAATCTTTATAAATCTTACACTTCTAAATTAGCCTTCAAACCTTCTTCCAATATCCTTTAAAAATGCATAACCATGTCTCAGCCCTTCTACTAAGTAATTCCTTATTCTTAGAAACCTCAATCCTTTATTGATTCCTAAAAAAATAAACAGCCAGCATTTCTTAGATTAACATTTATGAATACACTTTAAATGTACTTTTTCAAGAAAATATACCTAGACCTTCTGTGATAAAACTAAGAGCCAGTAAATTAAAACTTGTCTAGTAAAAACCGCTACATTCTTCTTTATGTAATTTCACGTATATTGTATCGGTCTAATTTAGTTCAAAGATATTTCTTTTGGAGAGAGATTTTTAAAACTTAAACTAATTGTAACATTAAAGATATTATATCTTAAAATTCTTTTGCTGAATATCCCGATGCAGCCCAAGAAGTACCTAGTAACCCCACCCTGCCAGGCTCGAATAGTGAGATTTTCTTTATGTGTATTAGAAGGGTTAAAAAGAATAAAAGAGGGCAGAGAAAGATTTATTGTGTTTTTCGGAAAGCCTTGAGTCCAGAATAATTCAGATAAGCAAAGATCAACAAAAACCTATCTCTCCCTCCTGCTCTCCCTTCTGACGTCTCCCTCCCCCCACCCCGCCCCCATTTCTGTCCTTAACAGGAGAAATAAAGCAAGCAGTCTGAGATCCTGTATAGCCAGGCTTTTTACACTTAAGGAACAGCTGCTTTCCCTCCCAGATTTTCCTTCTTTAAGCCCCAGAGGCTCAAATCCTCCCCCTCCTTTACCACTTCTGATCTCTCTGACCATCCCCTGTCCCCCAGCCTAGGGCTCCTCCATCTCAGCAGGCTGAGAGCAAATTCCACCGCCTCTACCCTTTCTCACACCTGCTCCAGAGCAGTTTCCGGCTCTCTTCCACCCCCAGCCAGAGCAGATGCTCTTCCTAACAGAGACCCATTGTAAATATATCAGGAAGGGCAGGTAGGTCACAGGTCTGGGGACCACATGATAAATGTCCTGCAGTCCCTCTCCCTCACCCCACACAGGCCATGAGAAAAGGTACTAATCTTAACCCAACAAGCCTTTGTTTAAACTTCTCTGGATTGGATTTTATATCTTTAAATTAACCCTAGAATTCCAAAAATTTAAACTAACACAGCAAAATTATAAATCAAGGAAAAGAAATTAAAAGTTATCTACTGCCTTCCCCCTGAAGCAGGGTTTGCACTATCTTTAAACAAATTGAACAACAGGAAAAGATAACAAATACTCTCTGTGTACAGCCAGACGGCACAAAGTAGCTTTCACTTCACACAGACTCTCACACATTTATATACCAAACAGTCTGAGTTTTTTACTTCTACCATATATTTATTCAGAGTTTAAACAGTCCACCTGATTCCTGATTAATCTGCCTGAGGAAGCTGTATGACTTCTGGGGAGGTGATCAAACTGCCCCTTCCACTCACTCAGCATGGGTCTGACTGATAGGGGCCCCTACCTTACAGTTTCTGTCAACAGGTCCAGAAGTGTCGGTCCACTCTCTCCAGATGGTGGCCGGGTCCTAGGCTGAGGTCTGGGAGCACCCAGAGTCCTCCAGTTCAATTCTACTAAATAAGCAGAGCAGTGCCTCATGGAGGCCTGTCTGGCTCCACTGGGCCCTAAACCCAATCCACTCCCCAGAGGCCAAAAAAGGCCAGCATGTTTTGCCTTCTCTTGGTCCAGGAACCATTTATGTTACAGAAGAAAAACCAAGCCAAGCTTAGAGAAAGGGAGTTACATTTTATTATGCGCAGGCCCAGAGAAAAATGTGTCTATCAAATTATGGGCCCCCCAACATGGACAAAACTTTTTCTATTTATACTTTTTTCTAGCTCTTTTGACTCCCAAATTTGAATGAGACTTTGGGCCTTCTGAGAAAGAAGGCCTGCATGCTGGAAAGGGGCCATGAGACCATATCTCAAGGCCTGGCCTGGTGTCAGCACTAACAACTCTGTCTGGGGGATAGTCCACAGCCTCTCCGGAATGTGAGTAGTCTTATTTTCCTCATTATTTAAGCAAGCAAGGGTTTACAGAAGCCAAAATAGCAGGGTTAAAATTTCAAACAGCAGTTTTTATATAAGATGGAGGTTACTGTTTCACCTTCCTTTTTGAAATCAATAAAAATATATTTTTAAAAAAAGAAACATTCTAGGTGACATGCTAAGTTATAAAACAAGCCATAATAAATGTAAAAGAATAGAAATCATACAAAGTATGTTCTTTGACCACAGTGGAATACAATTACAAATAAATAAAAGAAAATTTGTGATATTCATAAATATGTCTAATTTACTGCACAATCACAACTACCAGATTTAAGAAGAACTCATTTGGGTTTTAATTTGCATCTCTCTGATGATTAGTGAGGAACATTTTTTTTTATCTATAATAATAAAAGCATAATATACTAATTAAACCGGATGTCCTTTCGGATGTCCTTCCTGATGACCTTCCGGACGAAGCCAGGGCTGTGAGAGAATCCTGGGTCCTGGATGCCTGTCAGCAGCCAGAGGGAAGCCCGGATCCCAGGTGCCTGACAATTGCTGGAGGGAAGCTGGTGCCAGTAGCCAGGGAAGAAAGGCCTATTCTGGCATGAATTTTGTGCATCATATCTCTAGTATGTCCATGAGCCATCATAAAGAAGATTCTATTTGTTAAAATTTGGAATTAGAGGGTAAAACTATGAACTTTAAATATATAAAAAGGATTTTACTATTATCAAGTGTATACTAACAAATTAGATACCCTAACTGAAATAAACTTTTACACAGACTCAAACTATTGAAACTGACTCAGGAAGAAATGGAAAATATGATTAAATCTATAACAAGTAAAAGTATTTAATTTGTTAACAAAAATATTCTCACGCAAAAAAATCCCAGAACCAGATAGCTTCACTGATG
The DNA here is from genome assembly GCA_011751065.1 of Lasiurus cinereus. Taxonomy (NCBI): domain Eukaryota; kingdom Metazoa; phylum Chordata; class Mammalia; order Chiroptera; family Vespertilionidae; genus Lasiurus; species Lasiurus cinereus. The sequence goes on from JAAGEH010000029.1 coordinate 12,142,109, forward strand.
ATATTTATAAAAAAAATTTAAAGAAGAATTAACACCAATATTTCAACCATCAACAAAACAACAAGAAAGCCAACATATTTGTTAATTTTATCACTGGTAAGGATTTAATCTCCAGCATTTACAGGGAACACATACAACTTAACAAAAGAAAGATAAACAACCTAATCAAAAAATGGGCAACAGACCTAAATAGATACTTTTTCTAAGAGGACATAAGGAAGACCAAGAGACATATGAAAACATGCTCAAAGTCACTAATCATCAGAGAGATGCAAATCAAAATGACAATGAGGTACCATCTCACACCTGTCAGAATAACTATCATCACCAAATCAACAAATGACAAGTACTGGCAAGGATGCAGAGAAAAAGGAACCCTTGTGTACTGCTGGTGGGAATGCAAACTGTGGAGAATATTATGGAGTTTCCTCAAAAAACTAAAACTGGAACTCCAATTTGATCCAGTGATCTCACTTCTAGGAATATATCCCAAGAAACTAAAAACACCAATCAGAAAGGATATATACATCCCTATGTTCATAGCAGCACAATTTACCATATCTAAGATTTGGAAACAGCCTAAGTGCCCATCAGCAGATGAGTGGATTAAAAAACTGTGGTACATCTATACAATGGAATACTATGCTGCCATAAAAAAATAAGGAATTCTTACTATATGAAACAGCAAGAATGGACTTGGAGAGCATTTGCTAAGCAAAATAAGCCAGGCAGAGAAAGATAAATATCACATGGTCTCACTCATTTGTGGAATATAATGAACAACATAAACTGATGAATAAAAACAGATCCAGAGACAGAGAAACATCAATCAGATGTTCAAACCTCAGAAGGAAGGTAGGGGAGGGTGCGGGTAAGAAGGAGAGATCAACCAAAGGACTTATATGCATGCATATAAGCCTAACCAATGGGCACAGACACCAGGGGATGAGGGCATGAGTAGGGAGTTGGGTGAGCGAGGAGGAGGTAATGACACATATGTAATACCTTAATCAATAAAGAAAAAATAATAAATAAAACAAATTAAAGAATAAAAAAGTAAAAGAGCTAGGAATACTCCCATTTATTTTATTCTATATGGCAATCTTACTATGCTACCCAAATCAGACAAAGATGCACAAGAAAAAGAAAACTACAAATATATACTATGTATACACATAGACTCAAAAATACTAACAAACAAAGAAAAACACCAACCAAATGCAGCAACAAATAAAATCATTATACATTATAACCAAATGAGATTTATTCCAGGAGTGCAATAATTTAATAACTTGTATGTATAGAATAAATGACAAAAAAATAACATGACCATTGCAATTATGGAAGCTAAGAAGTCTCATGATTTGCCATTGGCAAACTGGTGATATAGTAATTCAGTCTGAGTCCAAAGCCCTGAGTATTGGAGGCTTATAGTATAAGTCCCTTTATGAGTTTAAAAGCCCAAGAACCGGGAGTGCCAATATCCAAAGGCAAAAGAAGATGGATGTTTCACCTCAAGCAGGGACTGAATTCACCCTTCGTCATCTTTTTGTTTTATCCAGACCCTCAATGGATTGGATGATGCCTACCTGCATTGGTGAGGGTGTTTTTCTCTATTCAGTCTGCTGATTCAAAAGATAATCTCTTCTGGAGCTAACCTCACAGACACACCCAGAAATAATATTTTATCAGCAATCTGGGCATTCCTAGCTAAGTCAAGTTGACACATAAAATTAACTATCACACAGTGTGGGATGTGTATACTGAAAACCACAGAATATCATTGAAAGAAAAAAATAATACTGAAATAATTTGAAAGACATATCATGCTTATGAATTTGAATATATAATATTGTTAATATGGCAATATAAGAAGAGTAAAATAGGCCTGGCTTGTGTGGCTCAGTGTTGAGCATTGACCTATGATCCTAGAGGTCATGGTTGTATTCCTTGTCAAGGTACATGCCTGGTTGAGGGCTCGACCTCCAGTAAGGGGCATGCAAGAAGCAGTCAATCAATGATTCTCTCTCATAATTGGTATTTCTATCCTTCTTCTTTCCTCTTCTCTCTGAAGTCATTAAAAAAGAAATTTTATAAAATGAAAAGTAAAATAAATGTCAGTAACCATGAACACTGACAAAAAATTCATAAAACTATATGAATGACAATCACATCAAATGAAGTTCAACAACAACGACATTAACAAATAAAGAATGTACAAATTGGGAATCCAAGATGGCGGCATAGTAAACACCTACACTGCTGCCTCGCAAAACAATTTCAAAACTACAACTAAAAGACAGAACGGACATCATCCAGAACCACAGGAAAGCTGGCTGAGTGGAAGTTCTACAACTAGAGGGAAAGAGAGGGGCTCACGGAGACCCAGAGGAGCTGCAAAAAAGCTGAGGTACGGAGACGCGCAAGCTGAGAGAGTGGGTGCCGGAGAACCTGGCTGGCTTTCTCTGGCGGGAGGGAAACGGACACTCCCAACAGCATTGAACCCCTTATCCTACGACACTAAACCCCAGATCCAGCCAAAACTCATACGGGGGGGAATTTGGACTGTGAAAAGGGAGAAGTGCACGGAAATTTAGGGGAGTCGCAAAGGATCGGAGGTCTGGTCGCACACGGCACCACGCGGAGGACGGATTGCTGATTGTGCCGCTGGCTTTCGCGAGTGGGCGGGAGACAGACCCTCCCAACTGCGCCACTTCTGACTCCACTAAGCCGCTGTTTCGGGCGAAACCCTGCAGACCTAGACTCCTGTGGTCCTGGTGCTCAGGGGAGCCGGAAAGGCAGCGGTTAGAGGCACTGCGGGCACGCACACAAGGACCGCTCTAGCCATTACCCAGTCACGTGAGACTCAGAGGGCATGGAGGGCGGGGCCGACTGGAAGGCAAGGCGGTCCCTTAAGCCCTGAGACTCCACCCCTCCCAAGCTCAACAGAGGCTTCTGCGGCTGAATCCAGCACAGAAGTTTCCCCGGCATAGGGAAAATGCCGAGACAAGGGAAGGGATTACAAGCAAAAGAAATGGAGGAAAAAAAACGACTAGATATAGAGTTCAAAACCACGCTTATAAGGATTTTCAAGAATATGCTAGAAAAGATGGATAAATTTAGTGAGACCCAAGAGGAGATGAAAAAGGACAAACTAGAAATTAAACATACACTGACTGAAATAAAAACTATTATACAGAGTCCTAACAGCAGACTAGAGAAAGGCAAGAATCAAGTCAAAAATTTGAAATATAAAGAAGCAGAAAACATTCAACTGGAAAAGCAAGAAGAGAAAAGAATCCAAAAATGTGAAGATAATGTAAGGAGCCTCTGGGACAGCTTCAAGCGTACTCACATCAGAATTGTGGGGGTGCCAGAAGAAGAGAGAGAGCAAGATACTGAAAACCTATTTAAGGAAATAATGACTGAAAACTTCCCACATCTGGTAAAAGAAATAGACTTACAAGTCCAAGAAGCACACAGAACCCCAAATAAAAGGAATCCAAAGAGGACCACACCAAGACACATCATAATTAAAATACCAAGAGCAAAAGACAAAAGAGAGAATATTAAAAGCAGCAAGAGAAAAACAGTTCATTACCTACAAGGAAGCACCCATACGACTGTCAGCTGATTTCTCAACAGAAACGATGCAGGCCAGATGGGAGTGGCAAGAAATATTCAACGTGATGAACAGCAAGAACCTACAACCAAGAATAATCTATCCAGAAAGCTATCATTCAGAATTTAAGGGCAGATAAAGAGCTTCACAGAGAAGAAAAAGCTAAAGGAGTTCATCAACTCCTTATATGAAATGCTGAAAGGTACTCTTTTAGAAGAGGAAGAAGAAAAAGGTAAAAGACAAAAAATTATGAACAACAAATACACATCTATCAACAAGTGAATCTAAAAGTTAAGTGAATTAAAAATTTGATCAACAGAATAAACTGGTGAATATAATAGAATCAGGAGCACAGAAAGAGAGTAGACTGATAATTCTCAGGAGGACAAAAATCATAAAGCATCAAACAGACTGTGAAATTACAGCAGAAAGATTAAAGTTAGGTGAGGTAGATAAGTTATCAATCAAAGGACTTGTATGCATGCATATAAGCATAACCAATGATCACAGACACTGGGGGGTTGGGGTATCCCTGGGAGGGAGGGGGAGCAATGGGGAGATATGTATAAAATATTAATAAAAATTAATTTTAAAAAAGAATGTACAAATTAAAACCACAAAGAGAAACCCTTACACGCCTACAAACTGACTAAAATAATAATCAGAGTCATCTAAATAATGGATAATACCAAGAACTTGGAATGATGTGGGACAACTGAAATTGTCACACATGAATGGTGAGAATGCAAAATGATACAGGCACTCTAGATAGCAGTTTTCCATAAACTTAAATATAAATTTATCAGAAAGAGGATCAAAATTAGAGTGAACAAGTGAAGCATTCACCTCAAGAATAAAATTTAAGGTCATGTAAAAGAAAACACACACACACACCTCAGTATTCAATATTATTTTATTGTGATATTTTAAAAAATCAAAATTTTTGGAGGAGGAACCAAGATGGTGGCATAGGTAAACACCTACACTGCTGCCTCGCACAACAATTTCAAAACTACAACTAAAAGAACGGACATCATTCAGAACCACAGGAAAGCTGGCTGAGTGGAAATTCCACAACTAGAAGGATAGAGAGGGGCTCACAGAGACCCAGAGGAGCTGCAAAAAGTTGAGGTACATATACACGCTCGTGGAGAGAACAGGTGCTGGAGTACCTGGCTGGCTTTCTCTGGCGAGAGACCCCCAATGGCATTGAACCCCTTATCCTATGACACTAAACCCCAGGTCCAGCCGAAACTCATATGGGGGAGTTTGGACTGTGAAAAGGGAGAAGTGCACGGAAATTGGGGGAGTCGCATGAGGGCAGAAGTCGGGCGGAACACACAGCACTGTGCACAGAAGACTGACTGCTAATTGTGCCACTGGCTTTCACAAGAGGGTGGGAGACAAAGCATCCCAACTGCATCACTTCTAACTCCACTAAACCCCGGATTCAGGCGAAGTCCTGGGGACCCAGATTCATATGCTCCCAAAGCGCAGGGGAGCCGGAAAGGCACTGCAAGAGAGTGCTAGGGTGAGCAAACAGGAACCACTCCAGCGATTATCCAGTCACATGACACTTGGGGGCCATGGAGGGCGGGGCCGACTGGAAGGCAAGGCGATCCTTTAAGCCCTGAGACTCCACCCATCCCAAGCTCAACAGAGAGGCTTATGCAGTTTTGCAAGCCTGGAAACATAAGGCTGAATCCAACACAGAAGTTCTCCCAGCATAGTGAAAATGCCAAGACAAGGGAAGAGATCACAAACAGAAGAAATGGAGGAAAACAAATGACTGGATATAGAGTTCAAAACCACGCTTATAAGGTTTTTCAAGAATATCCTAGAAAAGTTGGATAAAGTTAGTGAGACCCAAGAGGAGATGAAAAAGAAACAACTAGAGATGGAAAAGAACCAACTAGAAATTAAACATACACTGACTGAAGTAAAAAATATTATAGAGACCTAACAGCAGACTAGAGGAAGGCAAGAATCAAGTCAAAAATTTGAAATATAAAGAATCTGAAAACACTCAACTGGAAAAGCAAGAAGAGAAAAGAATCCAAAAATGTGAAGATAATGTAAGGAGCCTCTGGGACAGCTGCAAGCATACCAACATCAGAATTGTGGGGGTGCCAGAAGAAGAGAGAGAGCAAGATACTGAAAACCTACTTAAAGAAATAATGACTGAAAACTTCCCACATCTGGTAAAAGAAGTAGACTTACAAGTCCAGGAAGCACACAGAACCCTATATAAAAGGAATCCAAAGAAAACTACACCAAGACACATCATAATTAAAATACCAAGAGCAAAAGACAAAGAGAGAATATTAAAAGCAGCAAGAGAAAAACAGTTAATTACCTACAAGGGAGCACCCATACGACTGTCAGCTGATTTCTCAACAGAAATGATGCAGGCCAGATGAGAATGGCAAGAAATATTCAACGTGATGAATAGCAAGAACCTACAACCAAGAACACTCTATCCAGCAAAGCTATCATTCAGAATTGAAGGGCAGATAAAGAGCTTCACAGAGAAGAACAAGCTAAAGGAGTTCATCAACTCCAAACCAGTATTATATGAAATGCTGAAAGGTGCTCTTTTGGAAGAGGAAGAAGAAAAAGGTAAAAGATAAAAAATTATGAACAACAAATACATATCTATAAACAAGGGAATCTAAAAATTTGATCAACAGAATAAACTGGTGAAAATAATAGAATCAGGAGCACAGAAAGGGAGTGGACTGATAATTCTCAGGGGGAAAGAGGTGAGGGGTGTACAGGGAGAGACTGGACAAAAATCATACACTATGGATGAGGTCAAAGGGAGGGAGGTAAAGGTAGAGGGAGGGTTGGGACCTGGGTGGAGGGGAGCTATGGAAGGGAAAAAAGAGAAACAAATATAATAATCTGAATAATAAAGATTTAATTTAAAAAAATTTTAATGCAAAAATGCATGAAGAAAAAACTATCCAAATTTTAATTGGAGAAAGAATCAGTGTTACTGACTTTCCTTTATTTGTCTGACTCCAGTATGTCTCAACATAGCCCTGTCCAACTCTCACACAGGTATCTATCCCAAAAAAAATGAAAACATGTTTACACATAAACCTATATACAAATGTTTACAGCAACTCTATTTGTAATTGACAAAACCTGGAGAAAATATAAAACTTCTTTAAGGCCTGAATAGTTATTTAACCATGGTAAATCCATGTAATGAAATACCTACTCAGAAATGAAAAAGAACAAATCATTGATACCTGCAACAACTTGGTACATCTTAAAGACATTATGATAAATGAAAGAAGGCAGTCTCAAAATATTACATGCTGCATAATTCTATGTATATGACATTCTCAACAAAGCAAAATTTAAGGACTGAGAACAGATCAGTGACTATCAGGGACTAGGCTGAAAGGAGTGTTTGACCACAAATGTGGAACAAGGAGTTTTTAGCAGTGATGGTATCTTTATTATGATAGTGGTTATGGGAATCTGTACCTTTGTTAAAACTAAAACTATACATCTGATAGTAAGTAAGAAGTCATTCAGTGAGAACATACATACATGCATAAAACAAGTCAATTTATCTAAAAGTAAATTAAAAATAACCTTTTGGTGGATATAAGTGCAATAGAAATTTAAAACAGGAGAGGAATCTCTGTCTTTTACTGGTCAGATAATACTATGTTGGTGTTATAAAATAGCACAGAAACCTTATAAAATAGAATTTAAGTAGATTGAAAGGAAGTAAGAAGGGCATTTTAGGAGCCTAAAGAAAATGAAGACAATTGAGGAAATGGGATGCCTAAGACAAGTTCTAAAAACAGTGACCCTATGTAAAGACTGAAGGAGAAAATCTATTTCAAGCAATAGAAAGGAAAATAGAAAATCTGAGTAGGCCAGTACTGTGTGAAGCATGTACAAATGAGACACTACCCTGTGTAAACAAATAGGAAAATGTTGAGTGCTTTTGATAAGGGAAGTTACATATTTAGAACAATGAATAAGGGAGACTGATTTTATGGCACACTATAAGGTGGACTGGAATTGAATGAGACCAAGGAGGAAGTAGTTGTATTAGATCAAACATGAAGAAGAAAGCATCCTACCTAGAATGATAGTAGTGTGATTGGAATATATTTAAAAATTAAATCAGCAAATGGTTTCAACATTGGATATAATTGAAAAAATAATTTCTTGTGACCTATAATCAGTTGCTTTTGTTAATTTTCAAAGTGAGCAAGTATTTCTAACATTTGTTCTGAAGATCACATTGATTTTTGATGAAATCAGTTGAAAATATTTTCTTAAGCCTGAAAAACTCTTTTAGAATCTTTCAATATATTTATATTTTAAAAAAGGAATCTAATAACTTTGAAAATGTACAATTAATTGGCATAAAATGGTTTGGTGACAATATTATAATATATTTAGTGGAGAATACCAATTATAATAGGTGATCAGACATTTCACTGTTTGTTAATTTTGACAACTCCATAGAATGCATTCATATATAACCAGTGTCTTTGTAAAATTCATTTTTATGGTAAATACAGGAACCATTCTGAGTGCCACAAAGCTCAGACAGGCAAGCCATGCCAAAAGCATCTTGAGTTATAAAATGAGAAAATCAATTAGTTATGTCCCAACCTCAAGAATTCATACTTCTCCCATCTTTGTGGGAAGTATTCAGGAAGACTTTGGAATATAAACCTTTTATTTCTAAACCCATCAAAGTTTAGCACTTTGTATTGAGTAAACAAGGTTGAAATTCATTATGGGATAATCTGACCTATTCAAACAGAAACATAACATTTTTCTAGCATGCGATGAGTACAATTAAAATAAGTACTACCAGCCAGTTCCTAACCAGCATTTCAAATATAAAATAACAAGGAGAATTTCTATTTTACCAGAGTGTACTTAAAACATATTGTCCACGAGCATGTGACAGAGGCTAAAATGTTGTCATGTAGCAAGTACAATAAGGACAGTTCTGCTATATCAGGAAAATTAGAAAATAGAATTGATGTGTGACCCAACCATCTGCTTAAAGCATTTCATAATATAGAACCTTTAAATCTTACTGAAAAAAATCCAAGTATGTTAAAAAATAACATGCATTTGGGATATCCATTACCAAGCGATTTCCCTAACCAATTGACAAGCATTTCCATTTCCCTAAAGTTTATCAGCAAACTTTAGGGAAAAAAACACTTTAAAAAAACATTTTAATAACATACTAATGTCTTTAACCTGAAGTGAAAACTTCTGTGTAAGGGTAATGCCTTACGCAGTGGTCAGCAAACTCATTAGTCAACAGAGCTGCAGTTTGCCAACCACTGCCCTAAAAATTTAATGTCTTGTTAATTCTTTTTGCCTCCAACATTTTTTTCTTCACCTAGCAGACATTTCATTTTCTATATTTTAATGAACATGCTAAATGTATAAATTTTGAGCATAAAAGCTCAAGGAGCAAAAGAAGACCTAATAGGATTTTCCATCTTAAATTTTGTTTCACAGTTGAACATAAATTGCTTTCACGAAACTGAGATATGTACTTTTGCTTGTTATATTACCTTCTGTGACTTGTCAGGCTATAGTCAGTAATAAATTCCTCAGAAAGCTGAGTCATTCAATGCCAATGACACTGTCCACTTCAGGCTCAGTATAACCAATATTATGGGAAACTTCCAGATCCTATTGTGCACTTTATTATCAGTGTGACTTGAAAAAGAGCATAAACTACGAGTTGTAAAAAACAAAACAAAAAAAAAAACACAGATTTAGAAAACAAAGAAAGAGAATCATAGCATGCTAAATCAATACAAACAATAGAGAGGCTTTTCCTGCTGATTTATTATGGACAAAATACCCCAAGAACTGTCACCAGTGTGTCAGGTTGGGTTTTGTTTAATAAGTGCTGGCTCAGTCTAGCCAGGTATTTAAGGTTTACCAAGATTTCCCATCAAATCTTTTAAGCCACACTTAAAGGGTGAGCCCCTTTGAATTGACATTTTGTGATCAAGGTAAATTATTTGAGTCTTCTGTGGATAAAGTGACTCTGTGGATAAACAGTCACTTTAAGGTTAGGAAGAATGAGAATTTGAAGTTAGACATATATGGAATGTATAGTTATGTAATATACAGTATGCAATCTTGGACAAGTTACATAAATCCTTTAAGTCTGAAATTAAGTAACATGTATCACACTCAACATAATGTTTGGCACATCATGAATCCTCTCTATATATATGAGTTTCCTTTCCTTTCTCATGTCTGTTCAAGTAAAAAAATGAAAAATAAGTCAAATTATAAGTAAATGTGAAACAATTACTAAAATATGTAAATAGCTACCATTTGTGTATCTATAAATCAAACTATGAGTTTGACGTTAATCCCAGGTTACTTACATTTCTGTTATGATTAGAAGGACATTGGTAAATGGATTTCTTTCTTAGCCATCTTTTACTTTTTTAACTTTCAAAAAATGTGTTAGATTTTATATCCTCTGAAATAAGTTTATTTATGACCCTTCTCAGTCAATCACCCATTCCACAGGCAACCTACCTCTCTTCTGATTTCTATTACCAGGGGTTAGTTTTGCTTATTCTACAAATTTATATAAATGTAATCATACATTATGTACTCTACTTTCTTCACAAGCATGAAATGTTTGAAACTCATCCATGTTGAGTCACATATCACTAGGTTGTTGCTTTTTATTGGAGAGTTGTACTCAATTGTATAAATACATCAGAGTTTGTTTATCCATTCCCCTCCATTTTTGCACTTACTTTTCTGTTAGTGAGTTCAGTGTGGAAAGTACTACTGATCATTGATAAGCAGATAAAAAGTTGCAGTGTGGGGAATAGAGTCAGTAATGTTGAAATAACTGGGTATGGGGCCAGGTGGGACCACTCTGTAGAATGCATGGTTTTCTGACCACTTTGCTATACAGCTGAAACTGGTGTGAAATGGCACTAAATGTAAACTGTGGTTGCAAAATATATATTCCTACCAAATATGGGATAATATCCAATATAGTAGACTTTGAATAAATGCTTATTAAATTTTTTAAAAGCTTAAAAATGTGGATGTTCAGAGTGAGTTCAGAGAATGGTATATCTGGCACTTCTGCAAACAATCTATCACACAGTAATACGACTGTTCATCCTGCACTTCTTTGCTCTCTCAGAACAATTTTCATTGGCAAATATATATATATATATTTTAGAGGCCCAGTGCATGAAAACTCATGCACTGGGGGCAGGGGTAACTCAGCCTGGCCTGCCCCCTCTCACAATCTAGGAGCCCTCAGGGATGGGAAGTGACCCAGCAATCAGGGAAAGGCGACACCCCATTACACATCTGCTGCTGCCACTGCCTGAAGTTCAAGCTTTGGACAGCCCTGGTTACCTGACCTTCAGGCGGCCTTGGTAGGCTGGGCAGCTGCAATCCAAGGCTTGCCTGCACCTGGAGCTGGCCTTGGAGGCTGGGCAGCTGACATCTGAGTTTTGCCTGCACCTCAGGGATTGGCTGGGCAGCCACCATCCAAGGCTTGCCTGTGGCTGGGGGGCTGAGGGGACTGGGGGACTGCAGAAGCAGGTGCATGGAGCAGCCTTACCTCACGCCTGCCACCCAGCAAAGCTGAGGGGACAGGGTGCCACCATCCTGTGTCTGTGGGTGCCACCATCTTTGAGGGCAGGGAAGTCAATTAGCATATTCCGTCCTTATTGGCTGTGGATACCACCATTTTGTGAAGGCGTGAAGGTCAATTGTTATATTTCTTCTTTATTAGATAGGATATATGTACTAATAAATGGGCAATGTGCAAATTGGCAGGGATGCCATCACAGTAATGACTGGCACGGGTGGGCAGGAACTTGCAGCATTGGGGATATGATGGTAGCAGCAGCTTGCATAGGGCCACCCCTGGGCAAGCAGAACTGGGGATGTGGGTGGGGCAAGGGGACGCCTGGTGGAAGGCAGCCTGTACTCCCCACATGGTGGCAGAGGCACCTGCAAGCACTTCCGATGGCTTCTGCCATTTGCCCAGGGCAGGCGAATGGAGATGGCCTGGACTCACTACATGTCAGTGGCAGCTGTGAGTGCTCCTGATTGCTGATGCTACTTGCCCAGAAGGAACACAGGTTCCTTCTGCCAAGTGGCAGCAGAGCCACTCTGCCAGAAAACTTCAGCACCAACAGCGAAGGCAGGTGAGTGAGGGAAATACCAGCAGTGAGAGCTAGGGAAAGCCAGGTGAGCAAGAGAAAGACAAGCAGCAAAGCCAGTTGGTCAAAGGAAAGACCAGCTGAGATGGCAGATGAGCGAGGGAAAGATCAGCAGGAAAGACAGGTGAGGGTGGGAGAAAAACCAGCAGTGAAGACAAGTGATCCAGGCAAAAACCAGCAGCAAAGCCAGTTGAGCGAAGGAAAGAATAACTGAGATGGCAGGAGAGCAAGGGAAAGACCAGCAGTGAAGGCAGGTGAGAGCAAGGGACAGCCCAGTAGGGAAGGCATGTGAGGGCAAGTCTGAGCTCTACAGCTAAGAGCTCCTTGCCTGGCCAACCTCTCCTTGGCCTCCAGCACAGCAGATAAGTGGTTCTGAGAAAGAAGGCTCCTTTCTTTGGTTCCTCAAACTCCCAGGACACCTCCATTGCCCCTCACCGCCCCTTGGTTCAGGGTCAGGAATCTGTGGAGGCCTCCAGGTGTCCAGGCAACCAATCTAGGGAATTTCTTCTAGCAGCCAGACTCAATAACCCAGGTTCAGAGGAAGACCTGCACTCTTCTCAGCAGCCAGGAGAATTCTGGAAGACGGGCTGCAACATCACCAGTTGAGTGCACCCAATTAGTTAAGCACAGGGAAGCTTGTGGTCAATAGCCACTGCTGCTTGCCCACGGCTGGCTGCTGTGAGGGCCAACACTCAGGCGAGGCTCAGGCAAGCTACTGTGGCTATGATGGCTGAGGCTCAGGCAGCCTCTCAACCAGCAGTGGCAGCAGCAGAAATGTGATGTGGGCATCACCATTCCTGGATTGCAAGGTCGCCTCCCACCCACAGAGGGAGGCAAGAGGCAGAAGCAGTGATGGAGTGATGGGGACAGTGCCTTCCCCTGATTGGTCGATTGCCTCCAGCAGAGGGAGGTCAGACTTCGGCTTAGGCCATCCTCTAAGGGTTCCTGGACTGTAAGAAGGGGAGGCTGGGCTGAGGAACCCTCCTCTAGTGCACGAATTTGATGCATTGGGCCTCTAATATACTATTAAAAGGATAACATGCTAATTAGACCTGGAGACCTTCTGAAAGTCCTTCAGGACAAAGCCATAGTGGCAGAGCCAAGGCAGAAGTGGTTAGGGGTGAGCAGGCCAGCAAGGGGGCGGGGACAGTTTGGGGTTAGCAGACAGTGGGTAGAGCAGTTGGGGGTGGGCAAGAGGGGGGGGGCAATTGGGAGTCAGCAGCCAGCAAGGGGGAGTAGTTGGCGGTGATCAGGCCGGCAGGAGGGGGGCAGCTGGGAGCGAGCAGGTCAGCAAGGGGAGCAGTTAGGGGCCATCAGGCCAGCAGGTAGAGTGGTTTGGGATGATCAGGCAGGCAGGTAGGTGAGTGGTTAGGAGACAAAGGTACCAGATTGCAAAAGAGATGTCCAACTGCTGTATCGGGTCTAAACCAGCAGTCATATATCCCCCAAGGGGTCCCAGATTGGAGAGGATGCAGGCTGGGCTGAGGAACATCCCCCTGTGTAAGAATTTCAGGCACTGGGCCCCCATATATATATATATATATATAAATTCATCCAGACTTGAAAGATGGATCCAGTAGCCAAGAAGTCTATTGAAAAAGTCCAGATTCCTCATTGCTCCTGGATAAATACAGTATCAATCCAACACCCCAACCCTTTCTTGCACTCATATTCAGTCTTACCAAGTACTTTACCACTTCAGAGATTTGCCCATGCCATCTTTCTGGAATGTTCTTTCTCTCAACACTTCTGTGCCTCATTTCCTAGGCTTGTGCCTGTTCTCAATTACAATGTTTTTCCCCAAGGATATTCCTTGATTATTTCATCTAACTTAGATCTCCTCATTGTATCTTAAAATAATTTATTTTTAATATGTATTCTTTAAATGTAATGTGCTTCTTAGTCGAATATAATTTTACCCTCTAGAGGACATTTGACAATATCTTGAGATACTTTTTGGCATCTCAACTGGAAAGTACTCTTTTCATCCAGGGGGTAGTAACCAAGAATATTACTAAAAATTCTATGCCAGATAGCCCTCCTGCCCAACAACAAAGAATTATCCAGTCCAAAATGTCAACAGTGCTAAGGTTGAACAATTCTGCTTTAGACCATGCATGAGTTTGGAACTACTTATTGTAGCATTTGTTTAACATCTGTCTTTCCCACTAGATCAGATATTTCATAAAGATGAGATAATGTCGCCGAAACCAGTTTGGCTCAGTGGATAGAGCGTCAGCCTGCAGACTGAAGGGTCCCAGGTTTGATTCTGGTTAAGGGCATGTACCTTGGTTGCGGGCACATCTCCAGTAGGGGGTGTGCAGGAAGCAGCTGATCGATGTCTCTCTCTCATCGAAGTTTCTAGCTCTCTATCCCTCTCCCTTCCTCTCTGTAAAAAAATCAATAAAATACATTAAAAAAAAAAGATGAGATAATGTCTATTTTATTTAACATTAAATATCTTGCATCTAACTTTGGGCTTCATATCAGGCTAGCTGCACAATAAACATTTGTTAAATGAAGGAAAGAAGAACAAGCAGGAACTAAGGAGGAAGAAAACTACTTTATAAGGAAAGTATGTAAACACTAGAGGCCTGGTACACGAAATTTGTGCACTCGGTGGGGGTGGGTGGGAGGGGGTGGTTCCCTCACCTCAGCCTGCACCCTTTCATAGTCCAGGAGCCCTTGGGAGATGTCTGACTGCAGTGGAGGCAGAAGAGGCTCCTGCCACAGCTGCTGCACACGCCAGCTGTGAGCCTGGCTTCTGGCTGAGCAGCACTCCCCCTGTGGAAGTTCACTGACCACCAGGAGGCAGCTCCTGCTTGAGCGTCTGCCCCCTGGTGGTCAGTGCATGTCATAATGATCAGTCATTCCACCATTCAGTCAATTTGTATATTAACCTTTTATTATATAGGATTTCTTAGTGTAGAAGAAGCTGTCATTATCCCCCTCATACCCCACAGCTTGTACCATTTATGTGCATATCAGTCTGTGTTTCAAATGTCAATACCTAAATTTCTTTTTATGAGGGCTTTTATCAGGCTGCCAGAACCCATTCTGACCAATAGCATGATACTCCAGAACTCCAGAGCATTATCTTTCCCTGACAAGTGTGTTTCCTAAAGTTTTTCAGTGACATTAAACTGATTACTAATGAATACTTGGTTTGCTTCTTTCCCTTCCCGGTTTAAATTCCTCACTTACCTACTAGGAGTCTCCTGAGGATACCTCTTATGGTAGCTGAATAATGGCTTCCAAAGATAGCCAAACCTAAGTCCCTTGAACCTGTTAATGTTACCTTATATGTTAAATGAGAATTTACATATAAGATTAAATTAAGGGTCTTGAGGAGGAAGATTAGTCTGCTTTATCTAATATAGCCTAAGAGCACACCCCTATGCCCTTATAAGAAACAAGGGGGCCGAGACCGGTTTGGCTCAGTGGACACAGCATCATCGGCTTGTGGACTGAAAGGTCCTGGGTTCGATTCTGGTTGGGGGCATGTACCTTGCTTGCGGTCACATCTCCACAGTGGGGCGTGCAGGAGACGGCTGATCGATGTCTCTCTCTCATCGATGTTTCTGACTTTCTATCTCTCTCCCTTCCTCTCTGTAAAAAACCAATAAAATATATTTTAAAAAAGAAAGAAAGAAAGAAACAAGAGGGGCCCAGTACATGAAATTCATGGACCTTGAAAGAACTGTGGGCTGTGAGGCTGAGGTGTGCACAGGGGGTGTCTTGGCCCATCCTCTATGGACCTGCCTAGCCCCTCCCACCACAGCTCCTGGACCCCTGTCTGTCAGTAGCCCCACTCCCACAGCCACCACTCCTATGTGCTGACATTGCTGGCTCCACTTGCACCCACTGACGGCACAGAGTGGTTGGTGCTGGCACCAACAGCTGGTGCAGGTGGGGCCAGTGCCATCAGTGGATGCAAGTGGTGGTTGCTGCCCTGCTCGCCCCTCAGGAACAGGGGGAGGTGGAGAAGCCCTCAGGGGCGATCGGGGCCGGCAGCTGCCTCTTGCACCTGCTGATAGTACCAAATGATCAGGACCAATGCTGGGCACTGGCAGTGGGTGCAAGCAGCAGCTCTGGTGCCGGCTGCAGGCATGAGCAGTGGCTCCAGTGCTGGCTGTGGGTGCAAGTGGGGCCATCACTGGCAGTGAGTGTGAAAGGCTGCTGCCAGCCCCAACTGCCCCTCAAGTGCAGGGGGAGGTGGAGAAGCCCTTAGGGCAGATCAGAGCCTGCAGCTGCTGCTCACACCTGCTGACAGCACCAAGCGACCACAGCTGGTTCTGGGCACCGGCACCAAGTGTGAGTGGCGGCTTCAGCACCAGCATAGGTGCGAGTGCCAGGCAAGACCACGGCATGCAGGAGCAAAGAACTTTCAGTAACCACCAGAGGCTTGCCTCGATGACAGCGACCCGCCTTGGTCTGCTTACCTGCTCCACCATCCTACCACAGACAACACTGCCATGTTCTGCACTCTGCCACCTGCTGACCTTCCCCACCGTGTTCCACGCAAGACTCCTGGTGGTCAGCACACACCATAGCAACTGACAGAAATAAATGTGACACAGAAAAGGAAATTTGACCACTGAAGCAAGATTCTACACTGCTGGCTGTGAAGCTGAAGGAGGTGGGCGCAGACAAGGAATGTAGCTCTGGGAGCTGGAAAAGGTCAGGAAGCTGACTCTCCTGGACTGGAGCCTCCAGAGGGAGTGGTGCCAGGCTGGGAACTTATTTTCAGCACAGTGAAACGAACTTGGACTTCTTATTTCCAGATCTGTATGATACTAAATATGTGTTGTTTTAAGCCACCAAATTTGTAGCAAAGCTATAGGAATCTAATATTGGTTTTGGTCCCAGGAAGTAGGTTGCTGCCATAACAGATATCTAAAAACATGGGCATGGCTTTGGAATTGGATAATGACTATAAGCTAGAATAATTTGGGGGAGCGTGATAAAAATAAATCCTAGATTACCTTGAATAGTTAGTAGAACTATACATGTTTAAAGTGCTACTGATGAGAGCTCAAAAGAAAGTGAGTTCCAGTTTTACTTCACCTTCCATTTTGAATGATAACCTTTCTAGACAGACTAGTCATGGGTCCCAATGATTTCACTTCCAGGAATATATCCTAGGAAACCCAAAAAAACAATCAGAAAGAATAAATGCACCACTGTGTCCATAGCAGTGTAATTTACAATAGCTAAGATGGAAACAGCCTAAGTGCCCATCAGTATATGAGTGGATAAAAAAAGCTATAGCACATTTATACAATGGAAAAGTATGCAGCTGCATAAAAGAAGGATCTCTTACCAGAAAATAAGAATCTCTTACCATTTGAGACAGCATGGAGGAACCTGAAGAGTATTATGCTAAGCAAAATAATCCTGCCAGAGAAAGTTAAGTATCACATGATCTCACTCATATGTGGAATCTAATGAATAAAATAAACTGATAAACAAAATAGATCCAGATACATAGAAGTGTGGAACAGACTGAGGAATCTCAGAGGGAAGGTGGAGTAGGGTGGGTGGGTGGGTTGGAAGAGATTAACCGGGGAACTTATATGCATTTATACATACTCCATGGATATAGACAATAGCGTGGTGAAGGCCTGGAAGGAGTGGATACAAGGTGGAGAGGGTCAATGGGAAAAAGGGGGATATATGTAATACTTTCAACAATAAAGATTAATTTAAAAAAGGAAGTGAGGAGCACAGCTGAGAAGTTCTGTATTGTCTTAGAAGATACCTAATCATCAAAAACAGACTATTGATAGACACATGAATATCAGGTTGTTGGTGGTGAAGATTTAGAGGGAAAATATTAGAAACTGGAGGATGAGGATTCTTGTTATGTAGGGGCAGAAATCATAGGTGAATTGTAACAATGAACATGTAGCTGAGCAGATTCCCAAGGAAAGTGTTGAAGGCATAACATTGCTTTTTCTTGCTATTAAGAGCAAAATCTTAAAAAGAATACATAAATTGAGGGAAGAACTGTTAAGAAAAAAGAACCAGTACATGAAGATATAAGAAATTCTCAGCCTATCCAGATTGTGAAAGACATTAAATGAGAGGATTCACTGTCAGGAAAGTGTCCCATGGAGATTAAATTAACGATGTAGCTAGTCATTCATGTGCTAGTACAGCTGAAGAATCAAAAGGTCAGAGTATTCAAAAGGTTCTTTGAAGTAATATGGTATATGAATCATGGATATCCCCAGCTATCTTAGCAGAAACAACAAATAGAGATGAGATTTTCCAGGAGGGATCTGGGAAAGAGCTTCTTGTCTAAAGACATGAATCCCCATGACATACATGGGAGACGACCGAAATTTTGCATATGTTAAATCAACAGAAACAATGTCATTTTTAACTGAAAGAATAGACAGGGGATGAAATGATAGAAGGTTCTAATACTTCCAGCTGTTGACAAGCAGAAAATGGGCTGATAAACTACTCAGCTGCAAACATGTGCTCAGTTCAAAAGGAAAGATGATTCTGAGTGCAGAATATAGGGGGCAGAGTTGTGGAGCCAGGTGAAGTCATGGGATCAGAGCCTCACCTCACAAATGATTATTCCCAGGTCATGAAGCTATGGAGGTTTGCGTGCTTGGATATTGAAATTGCTTGGGTCAGAGACTCCTTTTTTCCTTCTACATTCTCTCTTTTGGAATAGACATATTTATAACTGTGATCAGCTATAAATGAGCCAAAAACAAAGCAGATACAATATTAGTAGAGAGAAAAATGAAAATGATAAAGAACAAAAATAAACATCTCTTGGTGCTTTGGCTTCACCTAGCACAGCCAAGAAAAAGCACATTTGGGCTTAAAATGATTCTTAAAAATCAGGCTCAACAACGTCTATCTGATCCTGACAGATGAATCTACTGAGTATTTCATGTGATTTCCAAAATGGTTAAAATATATTTTTTAAATGGTTTATAAACCAAGACATTCATATAGATATAAAATGAACATGTGTTAAAATATTCTATTTTCTCAATGAGGGAATGGCAAGGTGTTATAACTGGTTGAAAAGAGAAAACAAATTTAGATATGGGAATATTTATTAATCAAGAATATTTCAATGAATGTATAAATGGGTGTAACACTGACATCACAGGGGAACGATTTAATCTCTGCTAGACAAGACAGTTACATTTTATCAGTAACCTACAGCTAATCAAAGGTTGTAAAGGACCTTGAAGACAATGTAAGGTTAGAATCAGATAGCATGGAGTTGTGTCCTTAAGATGGGAAGTTTTCCATTGAAACACATTTATTTCTACAATGTAAAAATCAAGCAGAAAATGACAGTTCCCTCAAAAAATTAGGGGCCAATTATGAGAGTGACAGGTTCCTGTTAGGGACATTTCTAGGCTGAGGTCTGATGAGGTCACAGTGGACACCTATGGTAACCCAAAGTCTAGGATGTCACAAAGGTCTCCCTGACCAATAAGGGAGTGCAAGGATATAAAAGGCAGAGCTGAGCGCTGGTGTCTTCAGAAGCCTACACTAGCTTGTGAGTTAAGAAGGGCTGATCGGAGTCAAACTCAGCAACCATGTCACAAAATCAAAGCGCTGAGAACTCCTCCATGACTCCAGACCATCTTATAACAGCCGAGTTGCAGTCTCCTTTGACCTACGTGGATCGCCTTCTTCAAAACAATCAACCGAATCAAGATCAAAGTTCACGCACAGATGACTTGGTTATGGTCATGCTCGACTCCTTGACGGACTACATCGTGGGGATGGTGGGCATGGAGGCCAGCAACGATAGTATGCCGACCACCGAGCAACCGGCGGAAGGGGCAGCCAACAACAATGGAGAGCCGCGCTGCAGTGAGGCAGCCTTCACTGTGTTCGACCAAAAGCGTGGATCCAGAAGAGGCTGAAGCCTGAGTGCAGAGCCTGGCAAGAGTCATCCGAGCAGCACAAGCTAAATGTCACCTAGCTGAAGAAGCCAGGTTCTGTTGTCAACAAATGTCATTAAAGGATTGAATATCATCGCAGTACTTTTGACTCTGCTGTTTCTCGCATTTGGTGTGGGAAGTAGCTGCTGAGACATCCAGGAGATTATCTCATGGAGAATTGGAAGGTAGAAGGTGTGGGCAGTGTGCGAAAGGTGGAGTCAGGGATTTAAGGGAGCAGTTTCTAATGGTGAAGGTGCTGAGAGGGACACTGGTGGGAGTAACTGGTGGAGGCTGTTGGGGAAGAGACTTCCACACTGGGATCTGAACAAGTCAAGGCTGGGGGTGGGGGTGGCTCCCAGAAATGATGGTGGTAACTGGGTGGGGCTGAAGACCATGACTGAGGCGCCAAAGGATTTATTCATGATTGAGGAACATCTAAAAGTAGGAGGTGGTGACAACGGGGGTGGCAGAGAGGACAGCATAGCAGTTGGCATGAACTTCATGGGACTGGGGCTTTACAGGAGGAATGAGGAGTGGTGGGGAAAACAAAGAAACATACATAAAAGGAATCAGAATCAGCTGATTTCATTTATTTATACACTGCCTCATTATGAAAAAAGGACTTGAGACAGTGATTAGTAGCTAATGCTTTAACTGCCATTTACAATATATTATTTTGTCCTCTTGTGGATACTGGTACTTTAAACAGTAATATATAAAAGCTACTCTCTGGTCTAAGACAGGAAATTCAAGCAATTCTTAATGATTACTTAATATTACATTATAAACACAATTATAAATCTCATTCCCAAATGAAATGCCTATCTTGTTATCGTATTTAATGGAGTAACAAACTTATCAATGGCTAAATACGTTTAAAAATGTACATATATGTTCTGTATAAATTCCATCCCAACTGATGGACTCAAAGCACTTTTATGTGCTGTGTTTTTTAAAGTTTTTGCATTAAGTATTGTAGAAAACTAACCCCTTTCCTGTAAGTGTCAACATTTGAAATTTCCACCAGTGTTCACTGCCCTCTGCTGCTTCCCCGCCTGTCATACAGGACTAGTCAGAGGCTGCCTAGCCGGCTTCAACAATGCAATCAGAGGACATGACTTGGCCATCCCCGGACATCACTTTCTGGCCATGGGATCCTCTGTCCCCTCTGAGCAGAAGTTCCCTGCTGTATGAAATGGTGATAAGAGTTCCTCCCAGTTTGAGTTTTCCCAAAGATTCAGTCAACCTGTGTTGGTAACTGCTGAATAACACAGCGCCCGGAACAGAGCCCACCCTTATAAATAGCTGTGTATGTCTCCCTCCCTGTAGGCCAGATGCTTAGGTGTGCTTCCAATGGGCTGCTGAGGCTGCTTCTCAGTGATTGCTGGAGGCTTGGGCCACTGCCTGTGAAAGCCATGGCCTGTCGAGCTTCGTGGAGAGACAGGAGAGTGCCACACAGAGGGAGAGGCAGAGGTACATGTACATCTAGAACCAGACAATCCTCACCCAGGTTTCTTCTTGGCCCCCTTCTGCCTGGTGACTCAGCCTCTATCTGCCTCATTCTACCATCTCTGAAAGCTGCTGGAGCTGCTTTAGCCTTTTCCTACTTCACAAGAGTGTACTGAGAATGTGTCAGAGTTGTGCTTAGAGTTCATTGGAATATGTGCTTGTGTAAATCCAATAAATTTTTTTGACACCTGATACCTAGTAAAGCAAATATTTATAGAAATATAATTGTCAAGATGTTTACCTCACAATTTTTTTTCAGGTTTCATACTCTTTACTTTCATTTAATTTATTGGGGTAACATAATAGTTAACACTATTATATAGTGTTTTCAGGTGTATATTGTATTGTGTGTTCACCACCTTAGTTTCCTTCCATCACCATTTATCCCCCCCTTTACCCTCTTCTAATTGCCTCCTCCCCACTTTCCCTCTGGGAATCATACTGCTGTCTATGAGGTGTTTTTGTTTTTGTTTTTGTTTTCTTAATCAATTCACCTTTTCTATCCAGCCATCTTAATCCCTCCTGATGGACCTGGAGAGTATTATACTAAGTGAAATAAGCCAGTCACAGAAAGACAAATACCATATGATTTGACTTACATGTGGAAACAAATGAGCAAAATAAACAAGCAAACAAAATAGACTGGTATATACAGAGAACAGGCTGACAACTGTCAGAGGCGAGGGGAGTTGAGAGGCTGGGTGAAAAAGATTGGTAGTTGCAGAACAGCCACAGAGATGTGGTTTGCAGCATGGGGAATATAGTCAATAATGTCGAGATAGCTGGGTATGAGCCAGGTGGGTGCTTGGGGCAGTGGGGGACACTCTGTAGAGTGCACGGTTTCCCGGCCACTTTGCTGTACAAATGAAACTGGTGTGGAATGGTACTAAGTGTAAACTGTGGTTGAAAGAAAAAGCTATAGGAACTGTTAAGATAATTAATATTTCAGAATATATGGGTTAAATACAGACTACCACCTGCCTTTGTTAATAAAATATTATTGGAACACGGGTATGCCCAATTGCTTACAAATAGTTTATACCTGCTTTCATGCTATCATGGCAGAGTTGATTAGTTGTGATAAAGAACATATGACCCACAGAGATTAGTCTGACACTTTACCAAAAAAAGTTTCCTGATTCCTGTTCTAGAATGATTATCAAACTGATCAATGTTATATGAGCTCTGTCCCCAATCAAAATGTCCTCACTGATTTGTTATATAAGTCTTTGCTTTTTATTTACATTCAATATAAAATGGCCAAAGGACATGGAAATAATATATTTTATATAAAAAGACCATACCTTCAGGTCATTGACCATTATTATCTGAAAGATTTGGAGCGGGCTGGGGTTGAGCACCTATGACATGAGGCCATAATGTATCAAAAGAGATTTTATTCCAACCACCTGGGCACAAGTGGGCTGAGACTGAGAAAGGCATCAGTGAAGAGAGCAGAAAGAGATAGGTTTCTATTATTTTTTGCTGGCTGCAAGCTGCTCTGTTGACATAAGAGTCTGGCCTCTTTTTGGCTCCTCCCATGCCAGGTGTCCTCTGGTTATCTAAACTATGCTGTGCTAAGCACAGTAAGTTTTTCTCTGCCTAGTTTTATTCTCTTTAACCCTTTCATTCCATCTTAAGGGTATATATAAAGGAAAAGAAGGAAGATGAGGTTGCCGTTTCTCTTTGTCTGTTTCACGGGTGGGAGAGGCTGTCCTGGATGTCTAAGGAGCAAATTCAGATTATTTCCTGGAATATAGGCCTGTAGGGTGCCTTTACTTGGGTAAGGGCAAACTCTCCTACTGTCTTAACTAGGATTTGTAATTTTGTTTGTATAAATTTGGTAACTATTCTGAAAATGCGGGGCCTGACGAGGAGGAGTAGGAGAAATAGTATTAAGGGGCCTGTAAGGGGTAAAAGCCAGGTTAATTTGGGCAGAGCTGCTTGTCGACTGGACCATATGGATTGCTCTATGATGTCCTGACTGATCTCCTTGAGCCATTGAGTATTCTGTAGAATGCATTGTGTTCTTTCCTCTATTTGACCTGTTTTTATTTAGATAAAAACAACAGGAGGTGTTAGGAATTAAACAAACCCCTTCCTCTTTGGCTAAAAGGTAGTGAGGGGACCATTTTAGGGACATAAGAGATCTGCAAGATTTAGAAGCACTATGAAGGTAAACAAATAGATGTGATCTGGAGAGAAATCCTGTAAATTGCCCTGGCACCAGAGGTCTGTAATGAGTTCCAAAATATCTTGCACTGTTTGGATGAGATAGTCTGTGCCAGGTGGGGAAATGTTGTCACTAACAATCTGCAGAAATGTGAAAGTCTGGGTATATAATTTATTAATTATTTGGCTGATATGCGAGAGAGGTTATTTTTCCAAGAAGGCTAGTGGGAGGGTATGTTATTCTGGAGGCGATGTTTTTGTTTGTTTGTTTTTCCTCGTTTTGCCCCTTGCTAGGCATCTGGAGCTTTCTGCCATGGTGAGTGTATACACCTGTATCTGGCCTATTGTCCTTGCTCTGGGGTCAGGGATGATGAGGCCTGTGCACAAAAGGAGGTTGTGATGGTATCTAGGGATGCTAGTACAAGTAGGGCTTGTAATCTGGTGGAGACAAACTATTTTATACATTTTAGTACTATTGGGGTAAAATTTAGAACAATAGAGTTATGACAAATGGTCTGTTGGAAGGAAAGAGACATTAGTTTGGAGGGTTGTAATCTAATATACTAAAATGAGGCTTATTTTAAAATTGTTTTTAAGTGTCCCTGGTTTAGGGAAGATAGGATTTACTACATAGTTTACTAAACTGAAATGATAAAATAGCAGTCCGCAGCCAAAAATGGTTGCGGACTGCTATTTTATCATTTCAGTTTTTCTGTTCTGCTTGTTCTGGTTTACTGGCCTGTGTAATTTACAATATTTAAACCTTAATTTTCCAATGAAGATTAAAAAGTAAACAGCCAGCATTTCTTAGATTGATATTCATGAACATTTTCACTTTTAAGAAATGTATCTTTAACAAAGCATAAGATATTATATTAACAGTTTTAAATTTACTTTATGGACTTTATGTAATAAAAGCTAAAATTGGGTGAACTTAAAACTTGTTGAAATATTTAGGTGTTTATCATTTAATAATGTTTTAAAGTTTTAATTTGCCAAAAACTTTGGAAAATTCTGTATAGGCATATGAGGCTGGAGAAAAGGTGAGGGAGGAGGGAGCAGGCCTAGCAGTCTGATGCCAGGCCCCTAGACGCTTAGATTTAAAACTGCCACATTTTTTCCTTAGAGATAATATGCTAAAGTTTGCGTAATAATGAGTTCAGGTTCTGCTAGTGGCCAGACTGTTAAGTAAGCATTTGTAATTTTGCAGTAAAGAAAGTTGTTCTTTGGGAGGGTGTGTGTGTATGAGAAGGCGCTGAGCTCAGAGCACTTTTCAGAGCATTAAAGTGTTGAGAATGCTGTCCTTGGGATCTAAAGGCTCAGTGAGGAGTCCCTTTGCCATGTTACAGTATAGAGGAACTTTGTAAGAAAACTGAAATTGGGGACTCTTATTTATAGGAGGGAACAGTGATGGAAGAGATAAGGCATTTACAGTCTAAAGAATGGTGATTTTGGGGGATTGAGAGTGAAACTGAAGTAGATGACTGTCATTTGGGACAACTGGGCTTTATGAAGGGATGTCTGTACTATTTCAATTGGGCAAGAAGAGTGGATAAGGGGTTATTTAGTAACATGCAATGTAGATGTGAGGTGGCTAATGACTGAGACTAATCTGTCAACCCACGTAAGAGAGACTGAGGAGGGGACAAGGGCCCCAGTGAATTCGGAAAGGGCAGAATAAGTGGCCCTAGTGTCAAGTAAAAAGGAGATTGGCTTACTTGACACCACAATCATTACCTAAGCCTCCATCCTGGTGATGTAAGTCTGTGGGGCCTTGTCGGGAACTGGATAGTTTCAGTCTTCAATGGCCAGTCCCAGGAGGTATGCGAGCTCCAAACCAGATCCAGAGGGCGGCCTTGCTGAGGTCCGACCTGGAGGGACCAAAATAGTCTGATTTCCAGTGGTCTTCCCTCCCACACCTTGGGAAGGGCCTGGGCGGGGGTTTCAGGTTTGGGCAGGACTTGTTCAATGTCCTCTCTTACTGTATTTGAAGTATGAGCCCAGAGGAATCTTAGCCCCTGACTTACTCTTGGTTGGAGGACTAGCACTTCATTTGGGGTTCATGAGAGTGGTAGCTAGGAGCTGAAAAGCCTTCATGTGGGCTTCAGCCTTGGCTTGATCTCACCTTTGTTTTCAGATTTGGATCTCCTTCTCTCTATTATTCAAGACCCTAAAGGGCATGTTTAAAAGATCTCATTGGGGGGTTTGTTCCCTCTGGGTTTGTAGGGTTAAGACTAGCATAAGGCAAGAGAGGAAGACTGCCGGATTTTTATGTCTTTTCTGGGTGACCTTTGCTAATTTTTTTTTATAATTAACTGCTTTGTGGGCTGAGTTTCTTAGTTCTTCTAGGCAGAAGACAGTGTGGTATTGAGACCTGGGACCTGCCTTCCCTTCCTAATAGTTCCATTGTGGATCCCTGCTAGGGACAGCATTTGGTCCGACTGGAAGAATAGGGGCCTGCCAGTGGAGGGTATTCACTTGGCCCTGGGCATGCAAGCCAGATTTGGCACCAGCAATCTACAAAGGGGGTTCTTTAAGGCTAGTGCCATACTAGGGGGAGGAAGAGAGCCAAAAACTGCTCCAGAGAGGGTGTGAGATGGGAGGGTGACAGTGAGATCCGCTGGATAGGGTGGTGGACTCTCAGGCTGCTGAAACTGAGGAGTCATAGGCTGGGGGACAGGAGGATGGTCGGCAAGATCAAAAGTGGTGAAGGAAGAGAAGGTTTTGATATGTGGGGGGAGGGGCTTTAGCATAAAGAAGGAAAAAATTGCTGAGACCGGTTTGGCTCAGTGGATAGAGCGTCGGCTTGAGGACTGAAAGGTCCCAGGTTCAATTCCGGTCGGGGGCATGTACCTTGCTTGCGGGTACATCTCCACTGTGGGGCGTGCAGGAGGCGGCTGATCGATGTCTCTCTCTCATCGATGTTTATGGCTTTCTATCTCTCTCCCTTCCTCTCTGCGGAAAATCAATAAAATATATTCAAAAAAAAAAAAGAAGGAAAAATTTGTGAGGGAGAGCAGCTGTTACAGAGAGAAGAATGTGTCCTTGAGTGTAAAAAAGCCTAGATATATGGGACCTCAGACCAGTTGCATTGCCTGTGGCAGAATTATCAAGGTCAGTTAGAATTTGGAAATTGAAAGTGCCGTTTTACTGAGGTCAGAAGTCCTGTGTGAATTCTAGGGTCTGAAGGCTTTTAAGTAGACAACCCAGGGGTGTGGTGTGGGGAATGATCGACTGTAAGTTCCCCATGGTGACAAGCAGTGGCTTAAGGTCTGCTTTCAGTGAAGTTAAGACCGAGAAAGGTGTTCCCATCTCCCCTAACATTCACCAGAAATGGATGAAGCCCTCCCTCCGTGACAGGTGTCCCCATCAGGAGAGTGGTCGAGGGAACCTGGTTCCCCCAGAGGACTTGTCCCAACCAGCACTGGATTTCCATGGGCCGGCTGAACAGTATCAGCCCAGAACATGCCTCCAAACCCAAAATGACAGGATAGTCCAGACAGATGAAAACAAACTAAAGCCACTTACCTAAGAATCTATATTTGGTGTTGATGCCAGAGGAGGCAAAGCAAGGAGAGGTCCACTATCAAGTCATAGGCATGACCCAGACCAGTCCAGCGGAAGGCTAGGGTAGCCCAAGTAAGTGTTGTGAGTTCAGCAAAAGTTCAGCTATGCAAGAGCTTGACTGGGGGGCTTCCGTAGACACAAGAGGAGCTCAGGAACCAGATGATCATGGTCTGAGTGCCAAGTGCCCAGTTGCTGGAAGCCTGCGATGGCTCTTACCCCTCACTAGACCTTACCAGGTTTCAGCACCAAATGAAAGGTTTGGATTGGGCCTGGGTCATGTACCTATGACATGAGGCCATAATGCAGCGGTTCTCAACCTTTCTAACGCCGCAACCCTTTAATACAGTTCCTCATGTTGTGGTGACACCCAACCATAAAATTATTTTCTTTGCTACTTCATAGCTGCAATTTTGCTCCTGTTAATGAATCGTAATGTAAATATCTGTGTTTTTCGATGGTCTTAGGTGACCCTGCTAGCAGTTCCCAATCTTTGTGTTAAGACCTACAGGTTGAGAACCGCTGCTGTAGAGCCTAAGACCATCGGAAAACACAGATATTTACATTATGATTCATAACAGTAGCAAAATTACAGTTATGAAGTAGCAACGAAAATAATTTTATGGTTGGGGGTCACCACAACATGAGGAACTGTATTAAAGGGTCGTGGCATTAGAAAGATTGAGAACCACTGTGCATAATGTATCAAAAGAGATTTTATTTGGGGCACCTGGATGCAGGTGGGTTGAGACCTAGATAGGCATCAGTAAAGAGAGCAGAAAGAGAAAGGTTTTTATTAAGTTTTGCTGGCTGCAAGCTGCTCTGCTGACATGAGAGTCT
This sequence comes from Lasiurus cinereus, assembly GCA_011751065.1. Classification (NCBI taxonomy): domain Eukaryota; kingdom Metazoa; phylum Chordata; class Mammalia; order Chiroptera; family Vespertilionidae; genus Lasiurus; species Lasiurus cinereus. Next base: position 12,169,981 of record JAAGEH010000029.1, read on the forward strand.
GGTCTGTCCTTGGTTCCTCCCATGCCAGGTGTCTTCTGGTTGTGTGAGTTATGCTGTGCTCAAGGCTACAAGCTTTCTGCAAGATATCTGCTAAGCACAAAAAGTTTTTCTCTGCCCTGTTTTATTCTCTTTAACCCTTTCATTATCTAATGCAATGTATCTTGAAATATTTTAAATAAGAAATTACCTAGAATTTATCAAAAGGATACATTCTGAAGTAATGGTGCATTTTTCTTTACTGAGCTATGAAAATATGTAATGCATATTTGCCACCCAGGAAGAGTTCCATTTAACATTCTATTACTCTATGATAATATTTTATTGTAATTATCCTATCTAATAAAGAGGGAATATGATAACTGACTCTCATGCCATCACAAAAAAGGTGGCACTCACAGCCAATAAGGAGTGAATATGCCAATTGCTGCCTCGCCCTCAAAGATGGCAGAACCCACAGCCAATAAAGAGTGAATATGCTAATTGACTGTCACACCCTCAAAGATAGTGGCATCCACAGCCATAAGATGTCAGCACCTAGTCCCCTCAGCCCTACCAGGCCCACCCCTAGGAAGGCTCGGCAGCACCACGTGCCTGCCTTTGGAGTCCCCTAGTACCTTCAGCCCCTCAGCCACCTAGGGCTGGCCCAAGGCTCAGGTAAGCCTTGGATGGTGGCTGCCCAGCCACCCAGGGCCACCTGAGGCTCAGGTAACCAGGGCTAGCTGAAGCTTGTGCTGCCGGCAGCAGCAATAGCAGAGGTGTGATGGGACATCCCCTTCCCCTGATGACCAGGTTGCCTCCCACCCTTGAGGGCTCCCAGACTGTCAGAGAGAACAGGCCTGGCTGAGAGACCCCTACTTCCAGTGCATGAATTTTCATGCACGAGGCCTCTAGTTTTTGGTACTTGTGAATTATTGCTTTTAATTAATACATAATTGTTATTTATGTATCTCTTCCAATGAAGCAAGTCCAATAGTTCTGAAACAAAAAATGCTAGAAGTCAATTAATATGTAAATATATGCATAAAATAGAATTATTAAAATTCATCAGAACATCATACAATAATCATAGAAAATTATGAATCTCATGCATGAAAACTATCCTATATTGGTTTCCAAATACTTACCAATAAGCTCTAAATCCACATGTACTTGACTGAGTATAATATGGGCACTAGCTCTGCCTGTATTTATTAATATTACCTAATCCCTGCTAGTTTTTGCTGGTATGTTTCATATCACTAAATTAACACAGTAAAAAACTGAGTATGAACAAATACTAAAGCTTAAACACAGAAAACTATGCTACCAAAGAAAAGGTAAAATGGGGTACTATGATGTTTATAAATTATGTTCTTCTTGAAGCTTGATTTTATTACTGCTTCCTAAATATTATTCTGGTATGATGTAAATAGTCATAAATATTCAAGGCTATTATAAATACATTCATGAACACATTAATAGATACTTAATATTATATTAATAGTTAAAATATAATCATAATTTCAAAACACAATTAATTATTTTGATTGTCTCAGGGAATAGGAAAGTTCTCAGCCACCAATCCTATCACTTTTCAGAAAAGATAACATACAATAGAACCGGTAACAATGAGTTCCTCTCCACCTAGCAGACCAGGAAGGGTCACATGCCCCTTGACATGGGGAATAAAATGACCAGAAATGTTTCTGCAATTGAAGGAGGGTTAGAGGAGGAGAGCATTTAGATGTAAATAATAATTTTGCACTCAAAGAGGGCCATATATTTCCACTGATCTGGTCATGAGACCTAAAGTAATAGAGTGGCTTAACAATAGGGGCAGATTACCATGTCCTTTGGCACTATGTAGAAAAGACTAAGGAAAACACCCAGTTATCCTTAACAGGCAGTCCCACATTCATGCTGTCTATGGTGATTAAATGATCACAGTCAATTAAGAAGCTTTATCTTTCTGTTTCTCCAAAAATGGATTGCACAAAAGCCTATTTTAGAATTTAATGTCCCTCTCCCTCTAAACATATAAAAATACTTTGAAACTGAAAAAAAATCCACAAAAATTAAATCAAACATTCCCTCATTTTTTTCCTCCTCCCTTTTGTCAGTTGTCTCCCATTCTTCTGGATCTTTCCATTGTCCTTCAGCCTAACATTTTCATTGTATATACTAATCTACTTCCAGACATGTAAACAATTTATGTAGTTGACATGTGCATGTATTTATGTTTAAATATTGATATCTTTATGGAAACAACAGTGTCAAATGAAGCTCATAAATGAGAAGCTAATTTTAGTTTTAGAATCTTTCCCTATGATTGTAATAATTCTAATTACTATAAGAATATCCATTAGTAAATAAAGATGTAATTATCAGCTGGGGGACAGATGGTGAAGCAAGTAAGAATCAGTGAATATATTTTTTATTCCATATATATCCGCCTTGTCTATAACTTAAATATATTGGATATAAGCCCCTGAGCAAGAAGGACAGAATCACCATTGACAAAAATGATAAACTGACATTCTACATTATGTTTTAAAGGTGAATTATCATCTGGCTGTTGAATAAAATCAATCTCATTATGATAATCATAGCTGACAACTTTAAGAGAATAAATACTGATTTCTATAAAAAGTATTTTAAAAATTCAAAGTTACAAATAAATAGGCCTAAGAACTATTATAACAAATCTTTTAATGTTAGAGAAAATTCTTTTTATTAGCACATACTTAGAAAGACACTTGAATTCATGAAATTAATATTCAAAATAACTATATGTTAAACTTCAGTTGTGTTTAAATAGTATGTAAATATTTACTAACCTCTGTTGTTTCTCTTCTATTTTACAATCCTATATAATAAAACCCTAATATGCAAATTGACTGAATGGCAGATTGACTGCTCACTATGATGTGCACTGACCACCAAGGGACAGATGCTCAGCACAGGAGTGCCACTCACACAGAAGCCAGGCTCACTGCTGGCGAGTAGAGCAGTGGGTGAGAGCCTCTCCCACCTCTGCAGCAGCACTAAGGACATCCCTAGAGGGCTCCTGGACTACAAGAGGGCAAAAGCTGGGCTGAGGGACAGCCCCCCCACGAGTGCACAAATTTCATGCACTGGGCCTCTAGTATATGTATAATAATAGTACAGGCTTATCTTCTCAAAGCACCTCCTACTGTTATTTTTTGTCAGTTGTCTCCCATTCTCTGAAGATTTTCATGAACCACTACAACCTATAGATTCACCACCATTTAACTTTCTAGCTGTGGCTAAATTCATAAATATGAAGTAGATGGTTTTGTTTCAATACCAATATCTAAATATACTTTGTAAACATTTTTATTATTTATATTTTCATTCATTTTATTCAGCAAAATAGTAATTGCCAACACAAGTAGTTTTAAAATTATTACTGTGGTAACTGTTACCATGAATAAGTGAAGAAGGCTGTAAGTGCAGAGGTCATAGGATCCTGATTGCAAACACCAATACACCAAACCTGAAGGATAAGAGCTAGCTCAATATAAAGAGGAAGAATTGCTTTCTAGGTACCACAGCAGCATGTGCGAATTTTCCATGATGGAAGCCAGCATGGCCTGTTTTTAGGAGGAACTTATGTGGGTGAGTGGAGGGAGTGGAAAGAACCTGTCAAGATATGAACTGAGCAAAGTTGGCAAGACAAAGCAAAGTATGGTGAAGATTTGGGACTTCTAGGGATAGTAGGATGGTCACTGAATGTTTTAAATATGGAAGTGATGTGCATTTAAAATGGTAAATTGAGTAAAGAAGACTCAAAGAGAGAAGTTAATGAAGATTCTGCAGTAGTTCAGGCCAGGTAGTTGTATGTGCAAGTGTGAGAAGGAGATGTAGATTAAATAAAAAAAAAACTGCCCAGTTATGTATAAATCAGGAGCTACATGAGCAATCATGATGGCTAATTAGAATCATGTTCATTACTTCAGTATTATATTCATACTCTTAATAGATATATAGCTCTACCTGGTTTGGTTCAATGGATAGAGTATTGGCCTGTAGACTGAAGGGTCCAGGTTTAATTCCTTTCAAGGTACAGACTTGATCCCTAGTAGGGGGTATACAGGAGGCAAGCAATCAATGATTCTCTCTCATCATTGATGTTTATATGTCTCTCTCCCTCTCCCTTTATGTCTGAAATCAATAAAAATAGATATTTAAAAATAGATACACAAAATATTTAATCAAGCAGGTATAGTCATAAAATAAGAATAGTAATAATCATTTGGATGTGCCAACAAAGTCATCATATTGAACAAAAGTATGTGTCCCATCCATATATTCTTACTGCATAATTACTATTCAACCTAATGTCTGTATCATAGCACCAAAAGATCATACAGCAGGAGCTCTGTTGGCCAAGAGTGCTTGTTACTTGGGTGAATTTTCTGAGAATAGTGAATGAGTTTTAATCAATATAGTAGAATCAGTAATTAAAACACATACACACATACACACCAGAGTATTTAATTAAATGTGATAAATAATTTAAACTATTGAACTACAGAAATTATTTATAAAATAAAAACATTTTAATCTATAAGAAGTATATTTTATGGCAAACTCAATAAAAATATATCAATGATAGAGAAATTAATATCAAAGTATAAAGGAAATAATTATCTGGTTAATTTCCCCAAATTTCTGTAGTTTCCTATGCTTCAATAATAAACATATACATTTGTTTAAAAGAACATGATAAGAATACAAGAAATTGCCAAGACCGGTTTGGCTCAGTGGATGGAGCATCAGCCTGTGGACTGAAGGGTCCCAGGTTCGATTCTGGTCAAGGGCATGTACATTGGTTGCGGGCACATCCCCAGTAGGGGGCGTGCAGAAGGCGGCTGGTCGATGTCTCTCTCTCATCCATGTTTTTAGCTTTCTGTCCCTCTCCCTTCCTCTCTGTGAAAAATCAATAAAATATATTTTTAAAAAAAGAATACAGAAATGAATGGAATCACTGAAGACAAATTTGAAATTATATAATAATCACAAGGTATTCAAAGAAAAAAGAAGATGACAGATAAACTACCAGAAACTATATTCTTTGCTCATATAATTAAGAAATGCCATCTGTATACTTAATATTTTTATAAAATTGCATATATTTTTGAAGGAGTATTTCATTTACACTTTTTTATTTCACTTTCATAAGGTCATTTAAAAGACTAGACATTTCGATTAATTTAAAATAACTGCATTTTCCTCTGCTATGGCTGCAAGAATAAGTAGCAACATAATAAAAATTGAAGAAAAATGTGGTCACATACCTGATGCTCTTGTTATACATTTTCTATTTTTAAAAAGGTTCCAGAAATGAAAGTTAAAGGGACTTCCTGAAACATACATACTTTATCTGAGCTTTCAGTAATTAGCATTCAATTTCAGATTCTATCCAAGATTAAAGCATTATATTTTTGTACTTTCTTTCCATAGAATATTGTTTTGTGTAATTCTTAGAAAACTCACTTAAGATGGAAGCTGGGCACTCTTCTACATCACAGCACAGAATACCCAACTGGAAGTTCAAATAATAATAACAGTAATATCTAACATTTACGTAACACTTAATGAGAAACCAAGCTGTCTGATTTCAGAGTTCACAACCTAGGATATTAGGCCTGCCACATGGTATAATTGCTGAGAAGGTGCCATCAAGGTCAGAGATCAGGGGAAAAGGGGCCAGCAATAGGTCCATGAAATAATAAAATAATACAGCTAGTCATGAAATCCAAGAGCAGAAATAACTTCAACTAGTCAAAGGGTAAGATAGGTTGAGTAAGTTCAGAATACAAACCTGATAATTGGATTAGAGGCATAACAGACAAAGTTGGCCTTCTCAGTCTTACTAAACTGAGGAGGTTAGAAGCCATAATGAAGCAAATTGATCAGAGAAAACATTGAGGAAGAACAGAGCAAAGGATTATGGTCTGCAAGCCAATGTGAGGTCATCGGAGAACCAATGACAGTTTTCACAGGACCTATTTATTATTACAGACCAAACCTGACGAGAGTATACATACAACATGCAAACAAAACACAGCAAGATTTCAGTTTTGGTTAAATTGAGACCAGCATGACACATAAATTTGCAAATCAGACACACAGAAAAGATAACAAGTTAGTCAAAGAACAATGTTCTTGAGCTATAGACCTCCTGGGAAATAAAGAGAAAAGCCATGAATCTGATGTATAATTAAATAATCACTCTCACAGAGAACATACTACAGAGAAAAGTTGCTGAATCACTGCCCAGAGAAGTACAAAGAACACCTGTAACACGAGTTACTTATGAAGAAGAAATACAAGGATAGGAGACATTCTGTCCACAGAGGATGATTTGTAATCTTATAGAAGTGATATGTGAAAAAAAGTCTAAATATCTAAGGAAAATAATGTCCTAGTAGGGAAATACCAACTAATTTAAATAGAATGAATGTATAAATAAAACATGGTGGATAAATGTTCATTGAACCTCATGACAACGGAATCTGTATTTTGTTCATTTTCGCATTTCTGAGACAGAATATAGTATTTCGCTGCAAAGATGTTCACTCTATTGTTAAATGACATAGGTATTAAAATGATCAATGGAGCTGGGGCAAAGAGAGAGCAAAGGGATCCTGACAGTTTTACTTAATGAGGCATGGCAGTTTTATGGGACTAAAGGGAAAAATAATAGAAATAAAGGGAAGCAAATAAAAAGTGAGTGGTGGAGATTCTTATTTCCTAGTTACCCTGTTTATATAGAAGAGCTTATTCACTCACAAAAATGGAAAGTTATGGGAGGAAAAAAATACCAGCTTCTACTTGCCTCTTTTCTCATGATTTGCCATGGGAGGAACAGTGACATATCTGATAAGTGAATTTGGGTGAAGGAATAGAACTTGAGTAGATAAGCAGACACTTCTCTCTCTTTCCCAATAATTTCAATAAAGGATGCATAACTTTCTTCTCCTTTGTGTGTAGGTTGTTTTTCCATGCAGGAAGTCCACAACTGGCCAGTTTGGTGTGACTAAACTCAATTTTGATGGAAGTTATTAATATGTCCATGTGTCCAAAGTTCAAAACCACTTTCCAATTTATCTTTATAAATGGTTAGCTAACTTTTTAATTTCCATCTACATTATTTCTCCATTTACTTCTCAGTTGGTTTACACTCAGATGAGCTAAGGCAGGGTGTGATTAATTGGTGATTAATGACCTTTCCTAAAACACCATGGGAGTTCAAATCACAGAGTGAAGTGTCTTAATTTTCATCATGAGGGATTTAAGTGATTATGGAAAGGAAAAAATGACATGGACAACATGACTCTTGAACACTATTTAATGTGTTAAATAAACTGTAATTAAATGCACCCTAGGGGGAAAATAGTTGGTTTGCCTTTGTATATACTAAGGAATAAAATCATATTTAAAGTTGCGGCCAGACTTACTCCTTCATAAAGAAATGGGTGAGAGAAAGACAAGAAGGGAAATGTAAAGAGTGCAGACAAGTTAGTTATACACATAATAAGGGCAGGGGAAGGAATCATATTATTACCAGATACCTCTAAGAAGATTATACAAGAGAGAGGTCAGCTGATTTTATCAATATTCAGGTCCCATAAATACAGAGAAAAATATTAAAGTTGAGAAGAAATGGTGAAATCTACTTCTGTATAGTAAGGCATGTTTCAAGAGAATAGAAAAATATTTTAAGTGTCTTTAGCCAAAGAATAATGAGCTTGTTTAGTTTGGTAGCACTAACAGAGAAAAAAGAATTTCAGAGAGAATGATGGGTGAAAATAAACCTGAAATCTTTCCATATATTTATCTATAATATTAATTATTATTTTAATTTAAAAAGTTATAAAGCAATAAATTAGGACCATATGAAATTATATTTTCAAAAGCTGTTTGAGGAAGATTATTTTCCTAATTTGCCTTTCAAATTTTCCAAAATGATTTTGGCAGATTCCTTATCAATCTTGTTCATTTAGGAGAAAGTAGATTTTTTGAGGTAGTAACTTTTTTATTTTTATTTTTCCAGTTTTATTGAGATACAATTGACATATAACACTGTATAAATATAAAGAATACAGCATGACTTAACTTACATATATTGTGAAATAATTACCATAATAAGTTAAATTAACATCCATCATCTCATCTAGTTACAAAAAAAGTGCTTTTTTCCCCTTATAGATGAGAACTTTTAGGATCTACTCTTTTAAAAATTAGGTAGTAACTTTTAATCAATTCACATCATCTGGTTAATAATTTTAGTTTACAACCTAACAAATTTACAAGGCACTAAAATAGTGAGAACATATTGCAATGGCTCCTATAAACCAGCATTTCATTCTACCTTTCTTTATACATAGAATCACTTTCCTTCATCAGGATATGTTTCCAATAGAAACCAAGGTTTGAACTCTTTATCCCAGGTAACTTTCTACAATGAAATGTAATCAACCATTAAACTTTAGGTAACTAGCAGAATCACACAAAACAATCTTTTTACATGTGAATGGAACTGGACATCCCCAGAGTAATAGAAATGTCAGTTGTCTATTTTCCATCTTTTTAATTTTTCATTTTTTTTTCATCACCATTTATCCCCCCTTATACCTTCTTCCACTTCACTTCTGAGGTAAGACTGTTAAAAAATACTTCACTAGTCAGTGCGGTTTACATGTTATTCTCTACCTGTTTCCTAGTGAGAAGCATTTCCAGTTATTTTGATTCTTAGTTTATATGATTGTATTTGTGGTATCAGAAAATAAACTATGTCTTAAAATATAAAACTTCCTTAATATAGCCTATCTTGTCATTCCCTCTGGTATCCTATATAATAAAAGCATAGTATGCAAATTGTTCCCTTGACCAGGAGTTCATCTGGGAGGTCAGTCAGGGGGCAGGGCCATCAGGGGGAAGGAAGGGAGTACCCGGCAGCAGCCAGCAGCTGCTAGGGACCCTACCAATGCATGAATTTAATGCACTAGGCCTCTACTTCATATATAAACAACTAATATAAAATATGAACATATACATTTATGAATGTGTGTGTGTGCGCACGTGCATGCGCATGAGTGCGTGTGCGCGCACACACACACGCACATGCACATGCACATTCTGCCCCACAAAAGAGAATGACTGGTAACTCAAAGAATATACAAAATGACATAGATAAATGCTAACCAATGTAAAATAATATACTATAAAATGTATCTGAAAAATGTACTTTATTAAAGAAAAATAGATTAGTACATAAGGAATCTGCTTCAAAAATATAATATGATGAATGCAAATGGTCACTGTGGACACATGAATTTTCTCATTGTGGCAACAACAATCTAATTTTGACAAAATTAGTGTGACTATAACAAATGTGCTTTATACTATATGCTTTAATTTTTTTTATTCAAGCAATTCTTTACTCCAAATACTTATTCCAATGCACATTATTAATGTATATTTAAACTAATTTAGTAAATTATTTTTAAAAATTTTAATTGCTTTTCCACTTACAAAATAAAAGGACTATTACATTTTTAATTGTGAAAAATAAATACAATTGTAATTAATTATCTCAAAAAAAAGGTAAAAATATATGTAAAATATATATTACATAAATATAGGTATTATGTATGGATATGTAATCCACATGGGTTATATATTACAAAAATATGTATTTTCAATATTGCTGGAAGAAAAATCGTCAATGATCTTGTGAAAAATAAAAATATAATTTATCTGTACAGACATTAATAACACAAAGACATGGTATGAATATTTTCTTTGTGCCTTAACTCTAGATACTCTCAGCCTATGTGAATGAGAATGCAAATAAATAGGATAATTTATGTTCCTCACAAATATATCAAATATTATACTTTTATTAAGTCAGGTACACAGAAAATATATATTGAATGTATTATAAAGGGAATCATAGTATTGAAAGAGTTTTTGAAATTTATTATGCTATATTCTTTTTTTTATTAATGTATTACATGTATACATATCTTCCCATTGTCCCCCCCAAGAATACCCTAAACCCCCATTGTCTTGTGTTCGTTGCTTATGCTTATATGCATGCATGCAAGTTCTTTTGTTAATCTCTTATCTACCCCAACTCTCCCTAACATTCCTGCTGTAATTTGAGAGTCTGTCTGATACTTTACTGCCTCTGTATCCATATTTTTTGTTCATCAGTTTATAATGTTCTTTATTATCCACAAATGAGTGAGATCATGTGGTGTTTTTCTTTCATTGACTGGCTTATTTCACTTAGCATAATGCTATCCAGTTCCATCCAGGTTGCTGCAAATGGTAAGAATTCCTTCTTTTTTATGGCAGCATAGAATTCCATTGTATAGATGTACCACAGTTTTCTGATCAATTCACCTAGGCTGTTTCCAAATTGTAGCTATTGTAAATTGTGCTGCTATGAACATAGGGGTGTATAAATCCTTTCTGATTGGTGCTTCTAGTTTCTTAGGATATATTCCTAAGAGTGGAATTGCTGGGTCCAATGGGAGTTCCATTTTTAGTTTAGAAACTCCATACTGGTGGCTGCACCAGTCTGCATTCCCACCATCAGTGCATGAGGGTTCCTTTTTCTCCACATCCTCGCCAACACTTGATATTTGTTGATTTGTTGATGATTGGCATTCTGACAGGTGTGAGATGGTATCGCATTGTCGTTTTGATTTGCATCTCTCAAATAATTAGTGACTTTGAGCATGTTTTCATGTGTCTCTTGGCCTTCCTTCTGTTGTCTTTCGAAAAGGTATTATTTAGGTCCATTGCCCATTTTTTTATTGGATCATTTATTATCCTTTCATTAAGTTGTATAAGTTGGCTGTAGATGTTGGAGATTAAAACTTTATTAGTGATAACATTTGCAAATATGTTCTCCCATACAGTGGGCTTTTTTTTTTTAATTGATGTTTTACAGAGAGGAACAGAGAAAGATAGGAAGTCAGAAACATCGATGAGAGAGAGACATCGATCAGCCGCCTCCTGCATGCCCCACAGTGGAGATGTGCCCGCAAGCAAGGTACATGCCCCCAACTGGAATCGACCTGGGACCTTTCAGTCCACAAGCCCACGCTCTATCCACTGAGCCAAACCAGTCTCGGCTACAGTGGGCTTTCTTGTTGTTTTGCTGATGGTTTCTTTTGCTGTGCAAAAACTTTTTATTTTGATGTAGTCCCACTTGTTTATTTTCTCTTTTACTTCCATTGCCGTTGGAGCAGTATCAGTGAAGAAGTTCTTTCGGCATATGTCTGAGATTGTGCTGACTGTGGATTTCTCTAGTATTTTTATGGTTTCACGTCTTATGTTTAAATCCTGTATCCATTTGGAGTTTATTTTTGTGTATATTGTAAGTTGGTGGTCTAGTTTCATTTGTGTGTGTGTGTGTGTGTGTGTGTGTGTGTATCTGTCCAATTTTCCCAACACCATTTATTGAAGAGGCTGTCTTGACTCCATTGTATGTTCATGCCTCCTTTTTCAAATGTTAATTGAGCATAATGGTTTGGGTGGATATCTGGATTCTCTATTCTATTCCATTGGTCTATGTGTCTTCTTGTGCCAGTACCAGGCTGCTTTGAAAACAGTTGCTTTGTAATACAGTTTGAAATCTGGTATGGAGATCTCATCTACTTTATTCTTCTTTCTCAGGATTGCTGTGGCTATTTTTGTTCCAGATGAATCTTTGGAGAGTTCTTTCTAGGTCTGTGAAATAGGTCATTGGTATTTTAATGAGTAGTGCATTGAATCTATAGATTGCTTTGGGTAGTATGGACATTTTAATGATATTGATTCTCCCAATTCATGAGCATGATATGCTCTTCCATCTGTTTACATCTTCCTCTATCTCTTTTTTTCAGTGTCCTGTAGTTTTCTGCGTATAGGTCTTTTACCTCCTTAGTTAAGTTTATTCCTAGCTATCTTAATTTTTTTGGTGTGATGGCAAATTGGATGCTCTTTTAGTCTCTCTTTTTGTAATTTCACTATTAGTGTATAGAAATGCCATAGATTTCTTGGCATTTGTTTTGTATCCTGCTACATTGATGAATTCATTTATTAAATCTATTAGTTTTTGGATGGAGTCCTTCAGGGTTTTTATGTACAGTATCATGTCATCTGCGAATAAGGACAGCTTTACTTCTTCTTTTCCAATTTGGATGCCTTTTATTTCTTCTTCTTCTCTAATTGTAATAGTTAAAACTTCCAGTACTATGTTGAACAGGAGTGGTGAAAGTGGGCATCCCTGTCTTCTTCCTGTTTTTGAGGAAATGATTTCAGTTTTTGCCCATTGAGTATGATGTTGGCTGTGCGTTTATCATATATGGCTTTTATGATGTTGAGTTATGATCCTTCTATTCCCACTTTGCTGAAAGTTTTTATAAAATATGCATGTTGGATTTTGTCGAATGCTTTTTCTGCATCAATTGATATGACTATGTGATTTTTATCTCTCACTTTGTGTATGTTATATATTACGTTTATTGATTTGCAGATATTGTACCATCCTTGCATTCCTCTTATAAATCCTACTTGGTCATGGTGTATGATCTTTCTGATGTTCAGCTGGATCTGATTTGCTAGAATTTTGTTGAAGATTTTGGCAACTATGTTCACAAGGGATGTTGGCCTGTAATTCTCTTTCATTGTGTTGTCTTTATCTGGTTTTGATATTAGGGTAATGCTGGCATCATAGAAGGTGTTTGAAAGTGTTCCTTCTTTTTGAATATTTTGGAATAGTCTGAAGAGGATAGGTTTTAATTCTTCCTTGAATGTTTGGTAAAACTCTCCTGTATAGCCACCTGGTCTCAGGCTTTTGTTTGCTAGAAGATTTTGCTGACTGCTTCAATTTCTTCCATAATTATTGGACTATTGAGATGTTTAGATTCTTCCTGATTGAGTTTGGAAGGTTGTATTTTTCTAGGAATATGTCCATTTCCTGCAGGTTGTCCAGTTTGTTGGAATAGAGTTGTTCATAGTATTTTTTAACAATCCTTTGTATTTCTGTAGGATCTGATGTTATTTCTCCTCTTTCATTTCTGATTTTGTTTATTTGGGTCTTCTCTCTTTACTTCTTGGTGAGCCTGGCTAGAGGTCCATCAATCTTGTTTATCCTTTCAAAGAACCAGCTCTTGGTTTTGTTGATATTTTGTATTATTTCTTTGGTCTCTATGTCATTTATCTCCACTCTGATCTTTACTATTTCCTTCCTTCTGCATACACTGGGATTTTCTTGTTGCTCTCTTTCTAGCTCTTTCAGTTGTAGGGTTAGGTAAATTATTACCATTGTTTCCTATTATTTGCAGTAGGCTTGTAGAGCTATGAACTTCCCTCTCAAGACTGCTTTCACTGTGTCCCATAAATTTTGTATTGTTGTGTTGTCATTGTCATTTGTTGCCATGGTGTTTTTTATTTCTTCCTTGATCTCTCTGGTTACCCAGTCATTGTTTAATAGCATGCTGTTTAGTCTCCATGTATTTGATTTCTTTGGATTTTTTTTATTGTCGTTGATTTCCAGTTTCATGCCACTGTGATCTGAGAAGATGCTTGATATGATTTCTGTCTTCTTGAATTGGAAGAGTTTTCCTATGACCCAAAATATTCTCTGTCTTTGAAAATGATCCATGTGCACTGGAGAAGAATGTATATTCTGTGGCTTTGGGGTGAAATGTTCTGAAGATGTCAATTAATTCAATCTGGTCTAGTGAATCATTTAGGATTGATGTTTCTTTTCTGACTTTTTGTTTAGAGGATTTGTCCAGTGGTGACAGTGGGGTATCAAAGTCTCCTACTATGATTGTATTGCTGTCAATCTCTCCCTTGATATCCTCCAGGAGTTTTTTTTTTTTATGTATTTGGGTGCTCCTGTATTGGGTGCATATATGTTTATCAGAGTTATTTCTTCTTGTTGGATTGCTCCCTTTAGTGTTATAAAGTGGCCTTCCTTTCTCTTGTTATGTCCTTCACTTTGAGATCTAATTTGTCAGATATAAGTATTTCAACCCCAGCTTTTTTTTTCATTTCGATTTGCCTGAAAAACCATCTTCCATCCCTTCACCGTCAGTCTGTGTGCATTTCTTTTTCTGAGGTAGGTTTCTTGTAGACAGCAGATATATGGGTCATGTTTTCTTATCCAATCTGTTACCCTATTTTTTTTTATTGGAGCATTTAACCCATTTAAATTTAAAGTTATTTTTTATAGGTATTTATCTGTCGCCATTTTTATTCTTTACCCCTGTGTTCTTTCTTGGCTTCCTATTTCTTTTTTTACAACAGACCCTTTAACATTTCTTGCATTGCTGGTTTGGTGGTAATAAATTCCCTTAGTCCTTTTTTGTCTATGAAGCTCCTGATTTTACCTTCAATTTTGATTGAAAGCCTTGCTGGGTATAGTATTCTTGGATTCAGAACCTTCCTTTGCATGACTTTATATATCTCTTTCCATTCCCTTCTGGCCTGTTGGGTTTCTGTTGAGAAATCAGTTGCTATTCTGCTGTGGGTTCCTTTATAGGTAACTTTCTGTCTCTCTCTGGCCACTTTTAAGATTCTTACTTTGTCGCTGGTGCTTGCCAATTTAATTATAATATGCCTTGGTGTTGGTTTTTTGGGGTTCATTTTGCTTGGGACTCTGTGAACTTCTTGGATTTGTGTGGGGTTTTTCTTTCCTATATCAGAGAAGTTTTCTGTCATTATTTCTTCAAACATGTTTTCTATTACTTGCTCAGTTTCCACTCTCTGGGACCCCTATTATGCGGATGGTGTTTTGTTTGGTGTTATCCCAAAGTTCCCTTAAGCTCTTTTCTTGCTTTTTAATTTTTTTTCTAGAAACTGTCGTACTTGGGTATTTTTTCCTACCTTGTCTTCTAGCTCACTGATGTGGTCCTCTTCTTCTTCTAGTCTACTTTTGATGCTTTCTATTGAGTTCTTTAAAGCAGCGCTGTCATTTTTCATTTGTTCTTGATTCTTAATAATTTCCTGTTGGTTCTTACTCATATTGTTGAATTTGTCTTCCATTCTTTTCAGCCACTTTATGACCATTTCTCTGAACTCTTTCTCTGGCAGGTTGTTTGCTTCTATTTTGTTTACTTTCTTTTCTGGTGATGTCTGCTTTTCTTTCATATGTGGGTTGTTTCTTTGTCTGCCCATGGTCTTTCTTCTCCAGGTGTCTGGTTATTTAGTTCTCTCTCCTTTCTATATGGTGTGTGGATCTCCTCTGAATCCAAGTGTTTGTGCCAATTGGGGAACAGTGTTCTGGGTTCCCCGGCTGTTTGGTGGCTGCCGATTCTCAGGCTGCCGTAAACATCCACTTTCGAACAGCTGTAGATTCTCAGGCTGTTCACTGGGTGCTACAGCTATAGGTTTTCAGGCTGCCGTAAACATCCACTTTCCCCTGCAAGATGGTGAGGTCACCCTATTATGCTATATTCTTGTGCCAAATAATCGTATATATATACTAAAACTACAAAATTAGTGAGCATGCAAATTTACGTGTATTTGTAATATAATACAGTATCTAAAATAAATTTATATTTCATTCTAAAATTTACAGTTTTGTATCACACACACTGGACCTAGAATAACTTTGTAAAATAAACAATAAAAATACAGCTACATGTAAATTGAGAAGGTTAGAATGATTGAGGAAACTGTATAAACTATTCTGGACATAATTAGCTTTAATGCCTTAAAGCCTAAAACTGGAAATTAATGTGATAGAATTTACAATTATTTTATCACTGACTTTGTCATATAATTATTTAAGAAATTAGTGCTTTGACAATGCAAGCATCTCTTCATCACAATGGATTCACTTTCCATTTTATTTCCACTGTGATGGGTAGTGAATTTCTTTTCTAATTATCTGACCCAATGGATATGAGCACATATGAATCCAAAGTGAATAGGTGGCTCACAGAACCACAAACACAAAAAAAGAATTCTGCATTTGAATATAATCTGGTGATAGGTACAGAAAAGTAGATATAAATAAAAGTAAAATATCAACAGGTGACTCAGTTGAAACAGAAAGCACACAGTTAATCTCTAATGATGTATGAAGGAAATAATGGAGATGAACTATACATAATGTATAATATACATATTGAACAATGTTCTCACACTCCTTATTTTAGATTAAAATTTTCTGCTTCATAGTTTTAATTTGTGGCTGGGGGGAGTTTTTACAACAGACATAAGCAATGTTACTGTTAAATTTTCAACAGAGCAATATCTAGGTTTTATTACAGATGACTGGGTATTATACTAAATTTTAAACTTTATCTCTATGGAAACTGTACAATCACTTATCTACTAGAAATAAAAGAGAAACATCTTGACATGTTTCTGAAACATCCTGAAAATAATTTAGTAGTTATGAAATATATATAAATGGTACACATTTTTAATACAATAGTAAGGATAGTGAAAATAAAAAAAGTAACATTATTGTCAAAGGAACTATAAAATATGTGTATTTTCACTCCACTTGTTAAAATTAAAACTATTGAAATAATTGTTTTGGCTTCCATCTACCCTAGTTTTAAGATATTTGAAAGGAGTATTGCTATTAGCTTTACAATAAAAAAGAAACCAACCAAATTCAAATTATATGGCTTTTCTTGCACTAATAAGGGTTACTTGAACACCATCAATACAATACTATAAGAGTCCATTTGATAACTGAGATGGCTACTAAATGACTAATAGGGTGACAACATCTATACTGTATGGATGCTCTGGACAAAGGGATAATTCACATCCTCAGCTTGATGGAGCTAGAAATTTCATCATACTACTCAGAATGGCACACAATTTAAAACTTATGAATTGTTTATTTCTGTAATTTTCTACTTCAGATTTTAATTCCATGGTTCAGCACAGGTAATTGAAATCATGGAAAGATGTATTGTTACCTCAATAAATACTTTTAAAGAAATTACTTTCAAACAAAAATTACAGTGTAATAAATTGCAAATACACTATTACTATTTATCTCAAAACATATCAATCAGCCCTATTAAATAGTCTATCCTTAGGAAGAAGGAAGAAGAAAAATTCTCACTCTTTTGAAAATCAGAAGGCAAAATGATTGATAGCAGTTTCCTATGTCATACTAGGTTATAAATCCTCAAACTTAGCTCTGTATAAAAATAACCTATGGAGCAAAGAGACCCTCGTGAAACCCACCTCTTGGATTCTGATTCATTCAATCTGGCTGCTGTCCAGGAAGCTGCTGTTTTAAAGACCAGCTTTAACTGGAAGCTACGGAATCTAAAATCAAATTATCATGGGGCCATAGTGTAAAAAACAACATATTCGTGACAGGTATTTAGAGGTTTCAGAAGTTATGAGTTCTTTACAATCTATAATAGCAGCAAATACAAAAAAAATATCTTAATGATACTAAAGTATTGTTGGCTGTATACTTTCCTTATTCTTTATAATAGAACATATAGTATTCAAAGATGTTTCACAAAAAGTGGAACTTTTTACAAAACCATTAATAAAGTCAGAAAAAGAAATGTAAATTTTCTTCTTCAATATGGCCCAATTCAATAGTCTTTTAATTCCACCAAATGTAATTTGTATTTCTTAAATGCAAATATATTAAGCTCACTATTAATAAATAAATCACAGATGGTAATTAATAGTAAGTAACTGACCTTTGTTCTGAGTATTCTCACTTAATTATCAGAGGTAAGTCCTATGATTAGTCCCATTTTATAATTAGGAAAATTGATATAGCAAGATTAAAACACTTGCCAATGTAACAAATCTTATAAGTTATAGTAACAAGAGGACTTCAGAGGAATAGCAGTGTGAGAGATCCCCATGGTCTCCCCACCTGAAATTTTAACAAATTAACCAACTATAACTCAACAAAGTATGCCCTACTCATTACAGAGGCATGCCTGAGAAACCCAGATATTGAATCTAAGGATAGGCAACTGGGAATCGATGGGGAGATGAGAAGGGAGGGAAGCTTGGATGACCTGCAGAAGCAATCCTGCAGCCTTGAGCTCATGGCTATCCCATGAGAGGGGAAGAAGCCACTGGTATCAAGTGTTTCCTTTGGTGGCTGGAAGAAACAGAGAGCTGCAGGGGGAAGTTCAGCAGGGCAGTGGGAGCAAACAGTGACTGAGCCAGCAGACACTGACAGAGTACAGGATTCTACAATGCTACTCTCCACTGTCAGGCTCAGTGGGGTGTATCATACAAAGAAATAGAACCAAAGAGTCCTGCCACCACTTGGACTCACAAAACTCCTGTTACCCTTGCAGTCAGGTCAAGGAGCATGCTATTTGTAAACCAGGAGCTATTGCAGTAGAACTGCTGTTTCCCTCTGTGACTGATCCACATGTGGTATACTTGGGGTGGGAACCCCATGAAAATAAGAGGTCACCACTACAGTGAAGGCAAAACAATCCCTACTACCAAGCAGCCCTCATGTATTGTCTTATGGAAGCAGTGAATGTCAAGTCTGGGAATTAATAATAGTTTTAAAAAAATCTTGAGATTCAGCAACATCCACTTGAAGATAGTAGAAAGACCTCTTCAAAGAAAGCTGCTATAGAAGGCTATTAATATAGAAAAACCATACATGCCTAAAAACGGAGGACAGCAAATATCATGAATAACAACTATAATAAGGATGACTAGAAAGAAAATGAAAAATCCCTAGAAAGCAACTGGAACACATGGAAATATCCTGTCTAATAAAGAAGGAATATGCTAATTGACCATCACACCCACAGCACAAGATGGCGGCTACAAGTCCCCTCAGCCCCACCAGGGCAGCAGGCATGCAGAACTTCCTGACCCACCCCAAGACGGGTCTGGCTGCTCTGCATGCCTGCTTCCAGAGTCCCCCAGTCCCTTAAGCCCCCAGCTGCCCATGGCCAGCCAAAGGCACAACCAAGCCTCAGATAGTGGCTGCCTAGGGCTGGCCCAAGGCACAGGCAAGCCTCAGATGGCAGCTGCCTAGCTGATGCTGGAGGGGCAGGCAAGCCTTTGATGGCAGCTGCCCAGACAACCAGGGCCACCTGAGGCTCAGATAACCAGGGCACACCAGGGCTTGCACTGCCAGCAGTGGCAGCAGCAGAGGTGTGATGGGGCATTGCCTTCCCCTGATTGCTGGGTCACCTCCTGCCCCTGAGGGCTCCTGAACTGTGAGAGGGGGCAAGCTTGGCTGAGGGACCTCCCCTCCAGTGCATGAATTTTCATGCACCAGGCCTCTAGTGTAATATAAATGACAGAGATTTCAATATTGCAATTCTGAAAATACTCATATATTCAAGAAAACACAGACAGGTAATTTAGTGCACTTAGAAGACAAATCAATAAAAAACAAATGCTTTATTAATGATATTAAAACTTTTAAAAAGAACCAATCAGAAATCCTAGAAATGAAGCATTCAATAATGGAGATTAAGAGCGAGCCACTGGCCAAAAGAAGGCAGCAAAAACGTTCAGACAAAGAAACAATTCACAAAGGAAAGAAACAGAGAAACTGACAGAAAAGGAACTAAATGAAATATGTCAAAGAAAGAATTCAAAGTAATGGTCATAAAAAAGATAACCATCTAGATGAAAACTTCACTAACATATGTAAGAATAAAGGGGAAATGAAGAATGATATAGCTGAAATAAAGAATGCAATGGAAGGTTTCAAGAGTAGAATAGAAGGAGCAGAGGAATGAATAAGTAAATTAGAAGATAGTTAGAAAACAATCTGAAGAGCAATTGGATAAAAAAAATTTAGAAAGCAGAAGGAGAGTTTATGGGAGCTTTGGGACAACCTGAAATAAAGCAACATCCATATAATAGGGGTTCCAGAAGGACAAGAGGAGGAGCAAGGATTAGAAAACCTATTTGAAGAAATAATTACAGAAAACTTACATGACCATGACAGGGGGAAGAAAAACTCACACAAGCACAGAGTCCCAAACAAGATGTACCCAAGAAGACATACACCAAAACACATCATAGTTACACTGGCAAACATTAACAACAAAGAGAGAATCTTAAGGCTGCAAGAGAAAAACAGAAAGCTACCTACAAGGGATCTTTCATTATACTATCCAACAATTTCTCAATATAAACACATAAGGCCAGAAGGGAATGGAATGAAGTCTACAAAGTGATGCAAAAAAAGGGACTCATTCCACAAATACTCTATCCAGCAAGGCTATCATTCAAAATTGAAGAGCAAATCAGGAGCTTCACAGAGAAAAAAGGCTACAGGAGTTTATTATCACCAAGCCAGTAATGCAGGAAATGCTAAAGGGACTGTTGTAAAGAGAAGAAATAGAAAGGGAAGAAGGAACACAGGCATAAAGAAGAAATACGGCTACAAAAAAGTACTTATCAATAATAACCTAAAATGTAAATGGATTAAATGCTCCAATCAAAACCTATAGGGTGTTTGAATGGTTAAGAAAACATGACCCATATACACTGAGTGGCCAGATTATTACAATCGCTGAACACATAATAATGGCCACTCGGTGTATATCCTATATAATAAAAGGCTAATATGCAAACTGTCCCCTAGACCAGAAGTTCGACCAGCAGCCAGGCCAGCCAATCACCCATGTCCCTTCCCGCTAGCCAAGTTGGGTGGACCCCACCCATGCACTAATTCATGCATCAGGCCTCTAATATACCCTGTTTCCCTGAAAGTAAGACATCCCCCGAAAATAAGACCTACTTCGTTTTGCCTCTCACTGTAATATAAGGCATCCCCCGAAAATAAGGCCTCCCCAGAATTTAAGGCTCCTGAAGCTACTGTAAGGTGTCTGACTCCTGATTTAAAGAGACCTCGCACTGTCTGAACACCTTCGGCTGCACTGCGGCCAGTCAGTGAGCTGGTTTGTGATGACAACTACTACCATACCGTATACAGGTTTTTGTTCAACAATAAATGTGTATCATATTCTTCTTCATGGAAAATTAAGACATCCTCTGAAAATAAGACCTAGCGCATCTTTGAGAGCAAAAATTAATATAAGACACTGTCTTATTTTGGGGAAAACAGGATATATACTGAGTGGCATGATTGTTATGCATTCAGAGATCATAGTAATCTGGCCACTCAGTGTATATGCTATCTAAAAGAGACCCAATTCAGAACAAGGGCCTCACACAGACTGAAAGTCAAGGGATGGAAAAAAAAATAATCAGGCAAATGGGGGGAAAAAATAAAGCTGGGGTAGCAATACTTACATCTGACAAAATAGAACTCAAAGTAACAAGAGATAAGGACAGCCATTTCATAATACTAAGGGGATTGATACAACAAGAGGATATAATTTTGATAAATATATATGCACCCAAGGCAGGAGCACCCAAATACATAAAAATGTTTATAGAAGATATCAAGGGTGATAACAACAACAATACTATTATAGTAGGAGACATTAATACCCCATCACTGGATAAATCTTCTAGACAAAAAATCAACAAAGAAACAGCAATCCTAACCAATTCACTAGATCCAATGGAACTCATTGACATCTTCAGAATATTTCACTCCAAAGCTATAGAATTTACATCGTTCTCAAGTGCACATGGGACATTTTCAAAGATAGACCACCTATTGAGACAGAGGCAAAGTCTCCTCAAATTCAAGAAGAATGAAATCATATCAAGCATCTTCATAGATCACAATGACATAAAATTAGAAATCAAATACAATAAAAAATCAAGCACTTGGAGGCTAAGAAGAAAATAAACACATGGGACTACATCAAAATAAAAAGCTTCTGCACAGCAAAAGAAACCATCAACAAAACAACAAGAAAGCCCACTGCATGAAGGATATATCTGCCAAAGTGACATCCAAAATGTATAGGGAACTCATACAACTTAACAAAAGGAAGATAAACTGTCCAATAAAAAAATGGGAAAAGGACCTATATAGACACTTTTCAAAACTAGACATACAGAAGGTCAAGAGACATATGAAAACATGCTCAAAGTCACTAATAATCTGAGAGATGCAAATCAAAACAACAATGAGGTATCATCTCACACCTGTCAGGATGGCTATCATCCACAAATCGACAAATAACAAGAGCTGGTGAGGATATGGTACATTTCTGGTAGGGATACAGACTGGTGCAGACTCTGTGGAAACAGTAAGGTGTTTCCTTGAAAAATTAAAAATAGAACCCCCATTTGACCAAGTAATCCCCCTCCTAGGAATATATCACAAAAAGTTAGAAATAGCAATCTGAAAAAGTATACTAATATGCATCCCTATGTTCATAGTAGCACAATTTACAATTGCTAAGATTTAGAAACAGCGTAAGTGCCCATCAGCCAATGAGTGGATTAAAAAACTGTGGTACATCTATACAGTGGAATATTATGCTGCCATAAAAAAGAAGGAATTTTTACTATTTGAAACAGCATGAATGGACCTGGAGAGCATATGCTAAGCAAAATAAGCCAGGCAGAGAAAGATAAATATCACATGGTCTCACTCATTTGTGGAATATAATGAAAAACATAAACTGCTGAACAAAAATAGATCCAGAGACACAGAATCATTTAACAAACTATCAAACCTCAGATAAAAGAAAACTTTATCAAAGCAGGCAGGGAAAAGTAGGAAGCAAAGAGGCAAATAAGGAAGATAAGAGTACATTCATAATAGTTATTGTAATTATGGATCATGGACTTGATTATATGAAGTGAGGACATTGGGAGGGAAAAAATTGAAGAATTCTTAGAACTGGCATATTAGAAGGTGGTAATAAGTGAAAGAAATACTTGAAATTGAGATCATGGATGCATTTTAGTTAATAATAATGACTTGATCTAGTGTATGAAACCAGGAGTTAATAGATATTATTGGGTCAAGAACAAGATGAGTAGGGACAGTTACAGAGAGAATATTGAAATTTCCAAAAATTGGATCAAGAGTTGGAGCTGGGACTACAAAACCTTCCAGGAAGGCAAGACTGGCATAGAGTTGATAATTAGTTTTGATAGGCAATTTTGTTTAATGGCCTAAGATTCAAAGCTAAAGATTTTTAGGAAAGAGGGAAGGTATAGGAGAGAAAAGAACCACCAAATGAAACAGCTGAGCAGGGGAACATCGTCCTCACAGGGAAGAGCCAGTTTTCAAGTAGGGCAAGAAGTTACAGAGAACATTAGAGACATTGATATAGAGTATATAAGTGATTTTTCCTGATGTCAGTTTAAAATTTCCAGAAGATGGTGTAGTATGGCTTTATAATTTGGAAATAGATGAGAATTATAGTCAGAAAAGAAGATGAACACTTCCCTTGGTGATAAGTTCAGAGAATGAAGGATGACATGGAAGATCTGTGTTCATGTGGTTAAGAGATACAATGGGAATAAATGCATCATGAGATATTTCTTGATGGTAAAAAGATAGATGGTGGTAGTAAGATCTCACACCCACACTACTTTGGGGGGTGAGTCTTTGGGATTGGAAAAAATGGAGAGCTCCATAAATATAAATCACATATAAGGAATTTACTGTGGTGAGAATGTAATCTACCCATTGTTTAACACTCTTTTAACTACCTAAACATGTATAAGTATGTATATATACTATGAACATATGTGACTATAGATATATATTATATAGACTTATGTGTATTATATATAAAATTCTATATTCTATATGTGGAGAATATATGTATTGTAACTAGATATAATTATACATACTAAAGTTATGTATGTATATATACACATATATATTATACTTAATAATAGACAAACATGTAAATTGACTGTACCTCCACTACGCTCACAGCCAATCAGTGAGTATGCAAATTACCCATCAAAGATGGTGGTTAATTTGCATACATAGGTGCCCAGCAGCCTGGGTCCTGGGAACTTCCTTGGCACCCAGGTCACTCCAAAGTAGGTCCACGTGAGTCCTGAGCAACCTGGGAAGGGACTGAGCCAGCGGCTCTTAGGCAAGGGCAGATCCTGCAATCAGAGGGAGCTAGGGGGCCCCTGCCCAAGGCCCAAGCCTTGGCTAAAGGCTTGGGGCCTGGGCAGGGGTGGAGCCCACAATTGGAGGTAGCTGGAGGGCCCCTGCCCAAGCTCTGAGGCTTTAGGCCTTGGCAAGGGCAGAGACAGTGATCAGAGGTGATTGGCGATAGGTGTGAACTACAGAGGAAACACATTTTCTGATGGCTTATTGGCTAAGCTACCTGTATGTCACTGATAATATTCTTAGAAACTTGGGTATAAGAATCCAAAAAGGTGATCTAGGGTTTTTCCACCACACTCCTGGAGAAAAAATGGTCTGCTGCTGGAGGGCTAAAAAATGTCATATCCTGCCCTAGCCGGTTTGGCTCAGTGGATAATGCCTAGGCCTGCCAAGCACAGGGTCCAAGTTCAATCCTGATAAAGGACATGTACCTAGGTTGCAGGCTTCTCCCTGGCTGGGTCCCAAGTCAGGGCTCATGCAGGAGGCAACCAATCAAAGTGTTCCTCTCACTTTGATGTTTCTCTCTTTTTCTTTTCTTCCACATTCTCTAAAAATCACTGGAAATATATCCTCAGGTGAGGATAAAAAAAAAATGTCAAAAGACACATCTTGAAAATACCTTAAGAAAGCAGGGTGATGGGACTGGTGCCTTCTCCTGATCAGCCCACTCGCCACCCACAAAGGGAGGCCAGACTGCAGCTTAGGCCTCCTTCCCTGGGGAATGGGCCTAAGCCATCAGTAGGACATCCCCTGAGAGCTCCCAGTATGTGAGGTGGCAGGGTGGGCTGAGGGACTCCCCCAGTGCACGAATTTCATGCACTAGGCCCCTAGTCCTAATAAAGAGGGAATATATAATTGATCACCACTCCATCACAAAGATGGCTGCACGCACAGCTAAAGCCAAGTTCCCATAAGGAGCCTAAAGGAGCAATCAGCAGGGACCTGAGGCTACACACTCCCCTGCCCCCATAGGCCTTGACAGGAGACCTCAGGCCTTGCCTCCCACCCTGGTGTCAGGCTAGCAGACCTCAGGCCATGCCCCCCACCCAGCGGGGCTTGATGGGGACTTCAGGCCTCACTCCCTGCCCTGGTGCCAGGCCAGGGGACTGAAGGCCATGTCTCCTGCCTGATGGGGCTCAATGGGGAACCTCAAGGTGCACTTCCTGTACTGGTGCTGGGCTATGGGACCCTAGGCTGCTCTTCCTGCCCCAGTGCCAGGCTGGGGGACCTCAGGCTGTACCATCCACCCCAGCACCAGGCCAGGGAACCTGAGGCTATGCCACCCTTCTTGGCAGGACTTGACAGGGGACCTCAGGCCATGCTCCCCTCCAAGTGGGGCTTGACAGGGGACCTGAGGCTGCACTCCCCTGCCAGTGGGGCTTGACAGGGGACCCCAAGCCATGCCCCGCACCTAGTGGGACTTGACAGGGGATCTTAGACCATGTCCCCCACCTGATGGGGCTTGATGGGGGAACCTCAAGGCACGCCCCCAGCCCTGGTCTGGGCTAAGGGAACTCAGGCCATGCCCCCACCCCCATCCTGGCACCAGGCCAGGGGACCTGAGGCTGTGTCCCCTGCCTGTAAAGGTTGGGACTGGCTGGGTCTAGATCTAGCACAATGTGGGTAGGGGCAGGCCAGTCTGGGTCTCATGTGATTTTGAGGCACATGTGGATGAGCAGGAACTTGACTCTGGGTCCTGTGGTGTGCCCCAGACTCTGACAGGAGGAAGGTTTTCATATACATTTAACTAATTTTCTTTCATCTCTGACACTTCTATTATAGAAAAAGGGTAAATAGCAATATTAAATCATTTCTTCTATTTAATCCCCTTTTAATGTGCACAAATTTCATGAACCAGGCCACTAGTGTGTGTGTGTGTGTGTGAGAGAGAGAGAGAGAGAGAGAGAGAGAGAGAGAGAGAGAGAGAGAATAAATAAAAAATCTTACATATGAGGTTAGCAGTCTCAAAACTGAGTCCTCATAAATAAACCAATATCATATGTGGAGAGTTTGCTAATGTACCCAGGAATTAATTGCTTGGGTTTAAGATGAATGTCTCTCCATTTCCCCTCTTCCTCTTATCAGTTTTTCTTGTCGTATAATTTGTAGTAAATATTGGAGCACCATTTACATGTGGTTAAAAGGTATATTTAACTCAAAAATGACTCTGTCTACTTCTATTAATAAGTCATGAGTCACAATACCTGCCCAGTTGCTCTAGAAAAGGCAACCAATTTAGCTACAATTCAGAAAGAATAAACAGCAAAAAAATTATGAGTTGTATGTCCAGCCAAAGAAGAAAATCTGAGAATGAATTTTGTACATAAAATACATTCATAATTTCACCTATAAATAAATGATAATTAGAAAAATATAAATCTAATCCATATTGTAAGATTAAAAGTTGTTGACTTGTTCACAGAGCTGGTGATGACAAAGTTTTTTATTTGTGTGGAGACTTAGATACAACCTCAATGATCTAAACCCCAGGTAACCACACATATGCTTTAGTATAGTTGTCAGCAAACCATGGCTCACAAGCCACATGCGGCTCTTTGGCCCCTTGAGCGTGGCTCTTCCACAAGATGCCATGGCCTGGGCGAGTCTATTTTGAAGAAGTAACATTAGAAGAAGTTTAAGTTTAAAAAATTTGGCTCTCAAAAGAAATTTCAATCGTTGACTCTATTGACTAATAAATTTGCCGACCACTGCTTTAGTAGAAAGTCATGTTGTACTAAATCACAGAATTTTAAGGTGGACTTGTTTTCCAGCATATTTGTAGCAATAGCTGATAGAGACACTGGAACTGATCTTACAATTGGGATAACTACAGTATTCCACACACAGTGCTTTTCTCTAGAGGTCTAATGACTAGCTAAAAAGCTAAAGTTAGCTTTCACAATTAACTAAAACTAATTATGTTTCTGTGAATTGCATTTCTAATACAAGTAATATCCTTAACTGTACCCTGGCTACAGTGTTCCTTAATATTACACTATCTACTTCCATTACATAAATATATGAGTTAGAAAATGTTACCCTTTTTATCAGATAATTTCATACATAAGTTACTGGCTATATTTTTGGCTGTATTTAATAAACATTTATACTGACCTCATATGTTAGTAAAATTAGTAAAATGCATATGTTAGGCTAGAGGCCCCGTGCACAAAATTCATGGCCTGCACTCTCTCACAGTCTGA
Source organism: Lasiurus cinereus (assembly GCA_011751065.1). Lineage (NCBI taxonomy): Eukaryota > Metazoa > Chordata > Mammalia > Chiroptera > Vespertilionidae > Lasiurus > Lasiurus cinereus. The sequence continues at coordinate 12,197,206 of JAAGEH010000029.1, forward strand.
GGGCCCTCAAGAGATGTGTGATTCCCGGCTTAGGACTGCTCCCCCTGAGGGAGTGCACTGACTACCAGGGAGCAGTTCCTGCATTGAGCATCTGCCCCCTCGTGGTCAGTGCACATCATAGCAACCAGTCGTTCTGCCGTTTGATTGATTTGCATATTAGCTTTTTATTATAAAGGAGTGTTTTAAGCACCATAAAAATATTGATTTTATCCTCATAGAATTGTTTACAGTAGGTATTATCATTTTAATTTCAAAGATAATGAAACTCAGGCTCCTGAGTTTAAGCAATTTGTTTAAAGTAATTGCACATTAAGTAGTGAAGATTGAATGTAGACAAACTGGGCTTTTAACCTAATAAATAATACTGCTATAAATTAAGCATATCAGTGATAAATACTAAATCATTGATCAATAATATTAAATTGAAAATATTAACCCTCAGCTGGCATGGCTCAGTGGTTGAGCATCGACCTATGAACCAGGAGGTCACATTCGACTCCTGGTCAGGGCATGTGCCTGGATTGCAGGATTCATCCCCAGTGTGGGGAGGGGTCAGCCAAACCATGATTCTCTCTCATCATTGATGTTTCTCTCTCTCTCTCTCTGTTCCTTTCTGAAATCAATGAAAATATTTTTAAAAATAATTATGTATCACTCAGAATTATCTTAACTAATACAGTTCAGTGTCATGGAACAGAGCATACATTAAAAAGATTACTTTCCAGGAAATTTTCAAGGAGTGCATTCAGGAGCAATATCAGTGATGGAAGAGAATGAAGCAGGATTAAGTAGTGGGTGGGCTGTGATTCAACCACAAGAAGATCTCAGATGACCCTATGTGAAGCTTGGAATCTGGAAAGGCTCTTCAAATTAGTCCTATATTGAAGTGTTTGAATCAAAATTTCATATTCCTGCAGTCAACCAGTCATTAGATGTAGTTTGCCTATGGAAAAAACTCCAGACCTTGACTCTCTTTTCTTCAATGAAGGACAATTCTCTAAATGGGCTGACAACTGCAAGCTCTCAACAGTCAGTATTTCCACAAGCTGGGCTTCAGTTTTGAAGGGTTATCTGGATAGTACATACAGTGGTACCTCAAGATTTGAGTGCCCTAACATACGAGATTTTTGAGATACGAGCCATCGGGCGAGTTATTTTTGCTTTGAAATACAAGCAACATTTGAGATAGGAGTAATCTCGTGGATTGGCCGGCTGCACATGACCCACCAGTTTACTGAGGCTCGAGCGTCTCATAGTTCCCCACGCCTCAAGGTTACAGAACGAATTAAACTCGTATCTCAAGGTACCACTGTAATAGCCTCCGCTACAACTCGGAAAAAAAAAAAAAAACAAGGAACCACATTTTTGCTCCCTTACCCTCTATGAAAACACTGCTGAGCAATTTCAAATCTTAGTAATAGGCGAATGATTATTACTTAATAAAAACATTTTTTTGAAAGCCAGCTCTTTCAGAACTAACACCAGGCCAATGGAAGAAAAAAATCAAGATGAAGGTAGATTTGGTAGTCAAAGGGTTATGAACTGTTACACTAAAGTGTGAAGAATTATTTATACATTGTATTTTTACTGTTAAGAAATATATATGACACAAAATTTTCCATTTTACCCATTTTTATATACAATTCAGTGGCATTAAGTACATTCAGGATGTTGCATATCTATCATTATTATTTCCAAAATTTTTTATGCACCTCAAATCCTATCTAATAAAGAGGGAATATGCTAACTGACCATCTCTCCGTCACAAAAATGGCTGCACCCACAATTGAGGCCAAGTTCCCTTAAGGAGCCTTAATGAGCAATCAGCAGGGACCTGAGGCTATGTCCTCCTTGGCCCCATGGGGTTTGACAGGGGATCTCAAGTGTCAACCCCACCCAGCAGGGCTTGACAGGGGACCCAGGCCACACCCCCCACATGGCAGGGCTTGACAGGGACCTCAGGCCACACACCTCCACACCTGGCAGGGCTTGAAAGGGGTTCTCAAGGTGCACTTCCCATCCTGGTGCTGGGTTAGGGGACCTCAGGCTGCTCTCCCCGCCCCAGCACTAGGCTGGGCGACCTCAGGCTGTACCCCCCACCAAGTGGGGCTTGACAAGGGACTTCAAGCAAAGCTTCCCATCCTGAGACCAGGCCAGGGGACATCAGACTGCACCCACTGCCCCAGCACCAGACCAGGGGACCTGAGGCTGCACTCCCCTGCCTGGCTGGGCTTGACAGGGGATCTCAAGCTGTGCCCCCCACCCAGCAGGGCTTGACGGGGACATCAAGGTGCACCCCAGTGCTGGGTTGGAGGAACTCAGACCATGCTCCTGCTCAGTGGGGCTTGACGGGGGATCTGAGGCTGTATCCCCCTGCCAGTGTAGCTTGATGGAGGACCTGAGGCTGTGCCTCCTCCACCTGGTGGGGTTTGACGGGGGACCTCAGGCCATGCCCCGCACCCAGCAGGGCTTGACAGGGGATGTCAGGTCATGTCCCCCTGTCCTGGCACTGGTCCACGGGACCTGAGGCTACGGCCCCTGCCCAGCGGGGCTTGACAAGAGTGGGACTGGCCGGGTGTAGATCCAGCTCAATGTAAGGGCTGGCTGGGTCTGGGTCTCAAGTGATTTTGAGGTGCATGTGGGTGGGTGGAGACTTGACTCTGGGTCCCGTGGTGAGCCCCAGACTCTGACAGGAGTAAGGTTTTCATATACATTTTACTAATATTCTTTCATCTCTGACACTTCTATTATAGAGAAAGTGCAAATAGCAATATTAAATTATTTCCTCTAATTAATCCCCTTTTAATGTGTATGAATTTCATGCACCAGGCCACTAGTATAAATTATATAACCATTAATCAATTATTCTGATTTTCCCCTCTTCCCAGACCTGGTAACTTCTAATCTATATTCTGATTATGTTTTTCCTTTCCAGATATTTAGTATAGTGGAATCATATAATACTTATCTCTTTATATCTGGCTTATTTCACTTATCATAATGTTTTCCATATTTATCCATGATACAGCATGTATCAGAGCTTCATTTCTTTTAGGATTGAACAATGTTCCACTGTATGTATATACCACATTTATTTATCCTTTTATCTATGGATGAACAGTTGGGGTTTTCCCACCTTTGGCAATTATAACTGATTTTGCAGTGAAAAATGGCATACAGCATCTGAGTGTTTTCAGTTAATTTGTGTACACACTTAAAAGTGGAATTTATAAGTCATACAGTAATACCATATTTAACTTTTAAGTATTCAAGTCCTTTGTACATTTTCAGTTGGGTTGTCTTTTTGTTTTTTAGTTGTAAGAACATATGCATAAATACACACATATATATGTTCTAGATAGTAATAATTTCTCCAACACAGAATTTACAAAAATTTTCTTTCATTTTGTGGCTGATGTTTTTCAGTTCCTTGGTAATATCATATGAGGTGCTTTTAAGTGAAGTCCATTTATCATCTTTTTATTATGCCTCATGCAAATTTCAAAAATAATTCAGCAGATGCAATGACTTTCGTTACTAATGCTGGTGGAATTCTGAAGTTGCACAGAACTAATAATTTTGTGTTAAACTTTTAATTGATGTTAAAATGATGAGTTTTCCAATGCCAGATTATTTTACGAGCCCTAAGGGCCTATGTCACTGTGAATCATGATTGGCATACCATAATTAAGCACAAACTATGGCAAAAAAAAAACCCTGTCATTCATCTTTACAGAAAATTATTTTCCTGAATACCACTGATCTCCTAAATAGGAATACAATAAAAACCACAGATAAGGCAATTATAGAAAAACATAAAGTGATAGTTATAATTGGAAGTACTAGCTACTTTAAAAGCAATATTCTGTACTCTGATTGACAATCCATACAGTCATTACATCTGTTAATATCAGGCAGAATTTAAGAAAATTGGTTTGACAGCATAGCTGAATGCTCTCCTAACACAAGATGATTCAATGTGTAACTTCCTGGCCTTTTGCTAATTGCTGAGGTCAATGAACCTCCTCAGTGATTACCATAGATAATATAAGTAACACATTTTGAACACATAACTAAATGGATTGTAAAAAAAAAATCTTGTACATTTATTATAAACAAAGTTTTATGTGGTCCCCTACCTAATCAGGCCTTTAAGCACACATTTATTATTTGATGTACTCACCTCTCCCCCCAATAAGGATATATTTGAATAAATTAAGATAAAACAGGGTTCATGTACTTAAATAATTACACCTAGTGGTTATCCAAGAACAAGAAACTGAGTGCATCTGCCATGCTTCAATGCCACAACCAGCATACAAGTGAAAATTCCCCAAACAGATAATCAAGAACATAAGTAAATAGTTATGATTTGCTGATACATCTTTGAATCTTCATCCAACAACCCCATCCTACCCCATTCACTTCTTGTAGGTGGAAGGCCTTCAGATTTGTATGGATCCCTGAAACATAATCTTTTCTATACATTACCTTGCATAATGTTCAAATAAAAGTTCCGTTGGTTTGCTATGTTCCTATTGTAATCTCTACACATTCTTGCCTGGATAGTGCTATTCCTAAATGAAGATAGGATAAATCCAAAAGAAGTTGAGAGTCACAATTCACTATTTTTGATTTACCACATCATGTGTAGGATAGTTCTGCAGCAATCAAAACCTTTGAAATAAACTATGGTGCTAACTGTCTCATAAGTGCATTTATTTATACCCTCATCTATTAAAAAAAACTTTTAAAGGTATCACAAAGATATAAAACACAAGAAAAGATTAATTACAAATAATATTTTTAGGAAATGGAAACAAGATTGGGAATACCACCTGCAGTCAGTGATGGTCATAATACTTCTCTGGATAAACCAAAGTACATTTCTAGCAGGCTGTGTATGGAAGAAAGATGAAGAGTGACATAATCATGTTCCATAGGATAAAAACTAATTGCTTAAGAGTCACCCGCTCTTTCTGATATCATCATCTGAAAGCAATTTCTCCCAAAGTTTTCATAAAAAGACTGCAATGTAACAAGAAAGCCTTTAATAACATTCCTACCTACACATTATAATGAATTCTTTACAATATTTCTGTATCATCTGATGTGAATAGATGACATTAAGACATAGTGAAATTCACTGAATGCAATTTTAGTGTGATTAGGGGAGGATGTAAATTTCAGGCACAAGGCTTTTGGTCATTCGATTTAATCACTGAGTAGATTTTAGAGCACTTAAAGAAAAACATACATTACAAGTCTTTTCTCTAATCATTTACTAGAATTACTTTTTCAATAGGTATTAGTGAGATAGTGTTCTGCCTACTTAGAGAGGTCCTGTGCAAAGGGATTCAGAGACCCAACTTTAAAGTCTTCAGTTTTGGGTGTTTTTGTTTGTTTTATTCTTTCAATTTTTATTGTTGAAAGTGTTGTCTAAGTTCCCCCTTTTCTCCCATTGACCTCTTTTTGCCTACCCTCCGTCCCCCACCCCAGGCCTTCACCACCCTCTTGTCTGTGTTCATGGGCTATTGAGTTTTTATGACATTAACATCACTTAATAATTCTGTGATCTTGAGTAAGTTTCTAAGCCTCTCTTTGCCTCGGTTTTCTCATTTTAAAAAAATGAAAAAGAAAAAAAAAAGCCTATTTCAGAGGCTATGCAGGCTCTGGCACCCAGAAAAAGCTCCTAGGAAAAGATCTGTGGTTATTGGCAGATGGGAGACGACCTAGATAAATTTCATATGGGAAACCAAAATGTCCTGGGATAAAACAATGTGCCTTGTAAAGTGTCTATTATAAATCACATGTTAAATAGTAACTATTGTATATCACTAAATTATAGCAGTTAAGTTACAAGTAAACAATATGCCATAATTAACAGTTGAATCAAAGGTTGAGTTCACATAACTCATGTGAAAATTGAGGAACATAATAAGGACTTATGCCTGAGTGGAAGGCAACCCACCCCACTCAGGAAGTTCCTGTAAATGGAACCAAAAGTCTTAAGAAATAATTGTGAGTCTGCTTTAATGCACAGACCATTGTGCAATGAAAGCCTCTGATTTCTGCTCAAAATAATACAGCCAGAAAGATTTTTAACTTGGGGATTTTTTCAACTATGGTAAAATCAACATAACATAAAATTAACCATTATGAAAGTGTACATTTGATTGGTATTTATTACATTCACAATGTTGTGCGACCACTATCTCTATCTAGTTCCCAAAGTGTCATTTCTGCGAAAGGAAACCTAGTAGCCATTAGGCAGTCACTCCCTAAAGCTCTCTCCTCCAGCCTCTGGTAAGCACCAATATGCTTTCTGTACTATGGATTTTCCTATTCTGGATATGTTATGTAAATGAAATCATACTGTTATAGAAGACCAGAGAAAAACCAAGCAACACTTAGATAAATGGAGTTACACAGTTTTATTATGCCAGCAGACTCAGAGGAGGTTTCCTCTCAAATTCTGAGAAAACCACTATGGTGGAAGCCCCTCTTTTATAACCTTTTGGTATCTTTGTCCCCCAAATATGGGTTATATTTCTGGTCGTTTCGAAGGTTTTGCAAAAAGCCCAGGTGTTGGGGGTCTTGAGACCATACCTAAGAGCCTGGCCTGGCACTAGTGCTGATAACCTCCCTCCAGGGGCTGTGTCATGGTTTATGTAATCTGTAAAATGTGAGCATTTAGGTAACAGGTCTTGTAAGACCCGTTTCTGGGAAAGGCAATAACTTAATTATAGGTTATCAAGAATGTACACTGGACTTGCTGGCACAGATTCAGATTGTTACCCACCGCAAAATAACAAGGTTACATTGGAATTAGCCCTTTTTAGCCTTCTCAATCTCTCAGTTAAAGTCTTGAAATTTAACTTGGGAAGACTGTCAAATATACACAACCCAAAGATTATATCATACATTCTTTATAATTATTCTAAAAGACAACAATCAAACTCAAACAGGTTGTAATATAAAAAATTTGGTCCTAGGGGAATCCAAGATGGCGGCATAGGTAAACACCTACACTGCTGCCTCGCACAACAATTTCAAAACTACAACTAAAAGACAGAACGGACATCATCCAGAACCACAGGAAAGCTGGCTGAGTGGAAGTTCTACAACTAGAGGGAAAGAGAGGGGCTCACGGAGACCCAGAAGAGCTGCAAAAAGCTGAGGTATGGAGACAGGCGCGCGGAGACAGCGGGTGCCGGAGTACCTGGCTGGCTTTCTCTGGCGGGAGGGAAACGGAGACTCTCAAAGGCATTGAACCCCTTATCCTACGACACTAAACCCCAGATCCAGCCGAAACTCATACGGGGGGAGTTTAGACTGGAAAAAGGGAGAAGTGCATGGAAATTTAGGGGAGTCGCAAAAGATCAAAGGCCTGGTGGCACACACGGCACTGCTCACAGGACACATTGCTGATTGTGCCGCTGGCTTTTGCGAGTGGGCGGGAGACAGACCTTCCCAACTGTGCCACTTCTGACTCCACTAAGCCCCTGTTTCGGGTGAAACCCTGGGGACCTAGTCTCGTGTGGTCCTGGTGCTCAGGGAAGCCGGAAAGGCAGCGGTTAGAGGCACTGTGGGCGCCCGCACAAGGACCGCTCCAGCGATTACCCAGTCACCTGAGACTCAGAGGCCATGGAGGGCGGGGCCGACTGGAAGGCAAGGCGGTCCCTTAAGCCCTGAGACTTGACCCATCCCAAGCTCCACAGAGGCTTCTGCGGCTTTGCACGTCTGGTATCATAAGGCTGAATCCAACACAGAAGTTTCCCCGGCATAGTAAAAATGCCGAGACAAGGGAAGGGATTACAAACAAAAGAAATGGAGGAAAAAAAAAACGACTGGATATAGAGGTCAAAAACCACGCTTATAAGGTTTTTCAAGAATATGCAAGAAAAGTTGGATAAATTTAGTGAGACCGAAGAGGAGAGGAAAAAGGACCAACTAGAGATGCAAAAGATCCAACTAGAGATGGAAAAGGTCCAACTAGAGATGCAAAAGGACCAACTAGAAATTAAACATACACTGACTGAAATAAAAAATATTATACAGAGTCCTAACAGCAGACTAGAGGATGGCAAGAATCCAGTCAAAAATTTGAAATATAAAGAAGCAGAAAACCCTCAACTGGAAAAGCAAGAGGAGGAAAGAATCCAAAAATGTGAAGATAATGTAAGGACCCTCTGGGACAGCTTCAAGCATACCAGCATCAGAATTGTGGGGGTGCCAGAAGAGAGAGAGCAAGATACTGAAAACCTATTTAAAGAAATAATGACTGAAAACTTCCCACATCTGGTAAAAGAAATAGACTTACAAGTCCAGGAAGCACACAGAACCCCATATAAAAGGAATCCAAAGAGGACCACACCAAGACACATCATAATTAAAATACCAAGAGCAAAAGACAAAGAGAGACTATTAAAAGCAGCAAGAGAAAAACAGTTCATTACCTACAAGGGAGCACCCATACGACTGTCAGCTGATTTCTCAACAGAAACGATGCAGGCCAGATGGGAGTGGCAAGAAATATTCAACGTGATGAATAGCAAGAACCTACAACCAAGAATAATCTATCCAGCAAAGCTATCATTCAGAATTGAAGGGCAGATAAAGAGCTTCACAGAGAAGAAAAAGCTAAAGGAGTTCATCAACTCCAAACCGGTATTATGTGAAATGCTGAAAGGTACTCTTTTAGAAGAGGAAGAAGAAATAGGTAAAAGATAAAAAATTATGAACAACCAATACATATCTATCAACAGGTGAATCTAAAAATTAAGTGAATTAAAAATTTGATCAACAGAATAAACTGGTGAATATAATAGAATCAGGAGCACAGAAAGGGAGTAGACTGATAATTCTCAGGAGGACAAAAATCATAAAGCATCAAACAGACTGTGAAATTACAGCAGAAAGATTAAAGTTAGGTGAGGTAGATAAGTGATCAATCAAAGGACTTGTATGCCTGCATATAAGTATAACCAATGATCACAGACACTGGGGGGTTGGGGTATGCCTGGGAGGGAAGGGGGGCAATGGGGAGATATGTATAAAAAATTAATAAAAAATTAATTAAAAAAAAATTTGGTCCTTTTTTTTCAGGCCAATAAAACATGATATCCTAGGTTGAAATTTTACCACACATAGTACACAGACACACATACACATAAAGATTATATTGTATTTTGAACTGCTAATTTTCCAGAGAAAACACAAGAATTATTTTCCTCAAAAATGAATTTCCATACTTCATGCATTCTATTATCACAAGCATATAATTTCTTCTGATTTAGTTTGAACTTTTAAATCTTTTAGAAGTCTCAAATTTTAAGTGGCAAGTTAAATACTTATCATTTCTCAGATTAGTAATTCATTCACATTTTTACGGACATATTTCAAGTAAAATAAAAAATATATTCAATTATTAGAATCAAATCTATCCTCTATATTCTTTATACAAGGCAAACTCAGATTAATTAAGGTTTCAGTATCCTGGTACTTTAACTTACCTAGGTATTACAAATTTTATATATATATATTACTATTTAACCCAGTAATGCTCCAAAGTTTTTAAGTTACCAATTAGGCATATGAGGCTGGAGAAAAGGGCAGAGGGGGGAAGGAAGTAGGCCCAGCAGCCTCTTTTAATAGCTTTTTACACTTCTATTCTTCCAGTTTTTTAACTTTTGTAGTTTTCTTGAGATGTCAGGCCAAATATTGGTGACAAAATGTAATTTTAATATTCCTTGGATTATCATTAAAAGGCTTTATCATAAATCCTTCATTTTAGTTACATTTATTTGTTATATCTTAACATTTTTTAGATTTTAAAGCCAATTATTACCTAAAGAATTTTCTTGACCAATTTTGTAACAGGGATAACTCACCATTCACTGCTAGAGAGTACTTCTACCCTCTCAGTTTTATGGGGAAAAATAGAACATTGGGGACTAATTATGGTTATGGAGAATATTGATTATGCTGTTAGCCATGATTTCCCTTTCTGTTCAAAGAAAGGACATTCCAAACTGGCAGGGAGTCCCATGCCCCCAGGATCTGGGAGTCAACCTTGGAATGTGGTCCATTATCATTCAAGAGCTGCCCATTATCATGGAAACATTAACCTTGTTGCCCCAATCCAGCCTGTATAGCTCTCTTCCCCATGTAATCTTTGTCCCTATATTCATAAACAAGGGTAGAGCAAACTAAAATCCCTAAAAGATAGAAAGCCAAAATTACATTGCAGACACACAGACAGAAATCTCACTAGCTGTTTCTGGTAGCTGAATCCTTGAGAGAGAAAGCAAGAAGAGCCCCCAAGATTAAGAATTCTTGGCAGCTGCTGAGACGTTCCTGCAATCTCTCTCATGTTTTCAACCTTACCACACATAACCGGGCTTTCCCAAAGTGGGTCTTGTCCCCTCTTTAAACAAATTAAACAAACAACAAAGACAGACAAAACATCAACAATCTTATACAGGCATGTACAACAAACTAACAGTTTACACCACAGAATGTCTGGCATTAAAAACCACCAAAGCAATGTCTTTTGTCCCTGGTTCAGGAACTGCCCCTCTCTAGGACCTCAGCATTCTCCCAATGGACTATTTAAAAATGGACTGG
>JAAGEH010000029.1:12207934-12256404 GCA_011751065.1 Lasiurus cinereus
TTTATTAACTTCAGAATAGTTCTGAGACAGTCTCTAAAATTTCTTATTAATTTCCATCTTTTCTGGAATAATTTTTTTCTATATTTTTCTTTAGAAATGTCTAATTTCCAAACCAATATATGCTTCCCATATAGTCATTCAGTTTAATTTCAAAGCTTGTATTTTTCAAATTTCTGCATGCAAAATATGAATGTAGGTACCCCAAAACAACTGCATTTTGGCCATTTCTAAGTTGATATTTTCTAGTTAATGAAAGGAAATGAACTCCCCTCCATCTTGTCCCATAGGGCTGGGCCCCCTGCCTAAACCCCCTCCCTTTTCTGGGAGGGGCCACAGGTGTGCCAGCAATGTCCTAGCTTCCCCAACCACCACCCAAATGGACCAATGAAGCTCCAGGAACACAGCAAGGGTCCTAATAAGGCTAAACCACAGAAAGACCCTAATTCAAGTGACCAATCTCTGTAACCCTTGTCACTTTCCTAAGCCCTCCCAATTATCCTACCCCATAAAACTCATTGTTCCCCCTCCCCTGCCCCCTGCTCGCTCTCTCGCCTCACTGCTGCGCCAGAAAGAGGTTGAGAGCCAAACCTGGGTTTGAATAAAGACTCTGCTTTTGCATCGGAAAAGGCTCCTTAGTGGTTGATTATTGGGGACCCCGAACTCTGGGCATAACAGTTAAATCTTCCAAATTCTGTACAGCACTTGCAAGTAAAGTCTTCTGATCAGGAGCATTAAATTAGCGCTGGAGTTTGGGAGATTCTAACCTTGGAGTCACAATGCCCCTTGTCAATTTTTTTTATTTTTTTTTTAATCTGTAGTTTGAGAAAACTTTCTAGACATGTTATGTAGTGGGTCACGTGTGGCCTAAGTTTCTGTCCTGGCTGTCTAAGACCACAGAAAGGGTTTGGGGCCCAGAATGAGCAGGATTTATGGTGGTCCCCTAGATGAACCATTTAGTTAATTACAGATGAGTTGGGACTTCCCTATGGGATTTCTACATTTCTGATACATCCACAAAGATTCTTAATCACCTAAGAACACTCCAGAATCAGACTGGAGGGAGGATGTGCCCCTTTATCTTAGGAGCTGATTGAGTTCAGCTTATTTATATGGTGAAGGGATTTTTTGCTCTGACTCTCAGCAATTCCAATTAGAAAGCCAAAATCAAAACCAGCCACCCATTTTTTCCTCCAGTCTCACCTTAGCCTGGGTTCTGTCAATCCTGGTTTCATCTCAAGAATTTTAAAACACAGCTCAAATAAAGTCAGACCCTTTACCAAAAGCAAGGGAAGGTCCTGGATCCAAGAGAAAACTCACCCATCCAAGTTCACCCAATAGGCAGAGAACTGGTGGGCTCCATGGACCCTTTGCTGGATCCTAACACTGAGTCCAAGTTCAAGGGATGGTCCTGGTGAACTTCTTTGGACTCTTGCTGTGACTATGCCAAGTAATGTTAACATAAAAAAAAAAAAATCCAGCCGAAAGCGGTTTGGCTCAGTGAATAGAGCATCAGCCTGTGCAGCCTGTGGACTGAAAGGTCCCAGGTTTGATTCTGGTCAAGGGCATGTATCCTGGTTGCGGGAACATCCCCAGTGGGGAGTGTGCAGGAGGCAGCTGATTGATGTCTCTCTCTCATCGATGTTTCTAACTCTCTATCCCTCTCCCTTCCTCTCTGTAAAAAATCAATAAAATATATTTTTTAAAAACAACAAAAAAAAAACATCCAAACCTGTAAAGAATTTTTCTGAGTTTTTTTGAGCCAAACTATTGACAAATGCTGGGAAGCAGAACCTCAACGAATTAAGATAATGCTCTGGAAAAAGGCAAATTTCATCTGTATTTATACACTAGAAGCCCAGTGCATGAATTTGTGCATAGGTAGGGTCCTACTGACCCACCCCAATGGGGGCCCATTAGGCCATGCCAGAGGGGGGCAGGAGCCACGGCCAGCCAGGGAGAGGGGCCATAGGTGGTTGGCAAGCCAATCCCACCCTGGATTAGGGTGTTGGGGGCCAATCAGGGTTGGGCCAGCCAGGGGATGGGAGGGCACTGAGACCCAGATCAGACTGGTTGGTTGCCACAGTGCAGGTCATAGCCACTGTTCATTCTGATCGTTCCACATTCTGGTCACTGGGCTTTTATATATAGAGACTAGAAGGCTGGTTCACAAAATTCATCCACGGGGGGGGGGGGGGGTGACCTTCAGTCCAGCCTGCAACTTCTCCAATCTGGGACCCCTTGAGGGATGTCTGACATCCATCTCACAATCCAGGACTGCTGGCTCCCAACCACTTACTTGCCTGCCTGCCTGATTGCCCCTAACCACTTGTGCCTGTGAGCCTGATCACCCATTAACCACTCGCCTGCCAGCATGAGTGATGCCTGTTACCAGCCGACCCAATTGCCCCTAACTGCCCTCCCCTACTGGACTGGTAACCACTAATTGCCCTCCCCTTCCAGCCTGTTCTCCCCCAATTGTCTTCCCCTGCAGGCCTGGTTGCCTGCAACTGCCTGCCACTACTGGCCCAATTGCCCCTAACTGGCCAGTCACCCTACATTCCCTCCCTTGCCAGCCTGGTCGCTACTGCCATTCCCTGCTGGCCCAATTGCCCCTAACTGCCCTCACCTAATGGCCTGGTCACCCCAACTGCCCTCCCCTGCAGGCCTGGTCTCCCCCAACTGCCCTCCTTTGCCAGCCCAGTTACCTCTAATTGTCCACCCCTGCAGGCCTGATCTCTTACAACTGCCCTCCTTTTCAGGCATGATCCCTCCCAACTGCCCTCCACTGCTGGCCTGATAGTCCACAACTGCCCTCCCCTGCAGGCCATCTTGTGGCAGCCATCTTGTGTCCACATGAGGATGGCCATCTTGTATGTTGGTGTGATTGTCAATTTGCATATTACCTCTTTATTATATAGGAATAGAAGGCTGGTGCATGAAATTCATGTGTGGGAGGGTGTCCCTTAGCCCAGCCTGCACCCTCTCCAATCTGGGACCCCTTGGGTGATATGTGACTGCTGGTTTAGGCCCGATCCCACATTGGGCCTAAACTGGCAGTTGGACATCGCTTTCACAATTTGAGACTGCTGGCTCCCAAATGCTCACTTGTCTGCCTGCCTGATTGCCCCTGATTCTACCTGCCAGCCTCATCGCCCCCTAACCACTCCCTTACCAACCTGATCAACACCTAACTGCTCCCCTGCCAGCCCGATTGCCCACAACTGCCCTCCCCTGCTGGCCACATCACCCCAGCTGCCCTCCCCTGCCAGCCTGGTTTGGACCCCCAAAACTTACCTCCCTATAGGCATGGTCCCCCCAACTGCCCTCCCCTGCCAGCCTGGTCACCCCCAATTGCCCTTCCCTGCTGGCCTGATTACCCACAACTGCTTTCCCCTGCCAGCCATGTTGTGGTAGCCATCTTGTGACCACATGGGGGCTGCCATCTTACAGGGGGTGTGATGTCAATTTGCATAATACCTCTTTATTGTATAGGATTATAATCAAAAGAAGAGACATAGAAAGGACATAGATGGGACATAGATGAAATCCACTGGTGATAGACTAGAAAGGCAGGAGAAAGCAAAGCAGGGGGCAGAGGAAACCCCTGGGATTGAATATAAAGTAAAATGATAGACACATAGTTAGGTGGGTGCAAGGACAATTAACATGATAATAATAAAGGAATTTGTGGTATCTGTCCTGGTGCCCAGCACATTAGGTTGTACCCCAAGGTGTCCAGAAAAAGGGAAGTTACAACTTACCTGGACATTTCAAGGATGTGTTATTACAGATGCAAAAAGACAGGTAGGCTCAGTTAAGGTAAAGGTTGACCTTGTCAGTGACGATACCAGCCTAGGATGCAACTACCTACCATAACTGATTCTAGTTAAAGTTTAATTTCAGACCATCCTTTTTGGTTACTTTAGGTCTTTGAGTTTGTAATACTGCCATGCAGGTCTTTTCTGAGCTTGTCAGGTTAGCCAGTAGCCCCTTTCATCCACATAAGCTTCATAAAACTCAAAATTTCCTAGAATCTGGGTCAAAGATCAACTCCTCATCTCCCTCCTAGATGTCCTTTTTAAGACATGAGAATATGTCACCCCAAAATATGTCATTTTGGCATATTGTTTATTTTGAATTAAAGGTACCAGAAAAATAGCAGGAGCAGGAGGGATACTTTGACCCTCTATTTTTCCCCTGAAAGCAGGATATAAATCTCCCATGTGAAAGGTAACCTCCCTATGCCAGGGAGCTAGAAGTCCTCCCTATCAGTGGACAGGGGATTTAGGGCCTAGAATATTTTATAAATAAACCTTGTTTCTTCTTCATCAATTTACTATCCTAGGCTCAAATCCCTTACCTTGTCAATTCTAAACAAATTTATTATTTGGCTAAAATGTATAAATGCTTCCTACTTTAGTCACTTCTTTGAGTCTCTCTTTGTGACTCTCATACCTATGTACATAAATTTGTTTCTCTATTACCTTTTTATATATTGGGGATTCATAGCCAAGATACTAGAAGTAAAATTATTTTTCCTCCTCTATATCATACATTGTATTCCCCACTTATTTTATAATCCTTACCAAAGGATATGTTTAATGATTTTAGAGGGGGCTGAGAGAGAGAGATATCAATGTGAGAAACATTGATTGGTTGCCACTGGCACATACACCAACCAGGGACCAAACCCAGAACCTCAGGAATCAAACCAGAGACCTTTCGGTGTATGAGATAATGCTCCCACCAACTGAGCCACACCAGCCATTGCCCCTCACCCTCTGCCCACACACACACAGACACCTTTTCATTCTTGTTACCCCTACTAAAAATTTAGCCTTTGTTAATCGTTTGCCAAATTACACTAAATAAAGCTTACTTAAATTTTCCTTGGAATGAAGAGGGCATTGATTCTTCTCAGCCATGGTAGAGTTCCAGTTTGGTGGTTTCTGGGTATTCAATCTCCAGGGAGTATCATCTCTGTTTCTCACAGATAATATATATAAATGAAACAACTAATCTGTGAACTGAGTCCCACTGAACTGGCGCAGGAATGCAGAACACCTTCCATTCTAGTACCAGGTGAGAATTTGCCTCTCTTTTACTCATGATCCAAAAATTTTATCATATGTTTATATAGACACACATACACAATGTTATTGTAAAAAACAAACACACACACACACACACACACACACACACACACACACACACAAGTGGCCAGGGAGAGGTCAATGGGGGAAAAGGAGATATACGTAATAAACAATAACGAACTAAATATTTTTTAAAAAGAGCAGCAGCTTTGCACTACAAACTTTGGGTTTCAATTTTGAGACACTCTTTGGGTTGCTCCCTGCTCACGATATCCTCAGCCAGTTAAATATGAAATTAATTCCCACTTAAGGACTTGAAGTTTGCCAAGGCCCAAATTTCCATGCTTAATAGCATTAACACATAGACAATCTCTTATGGACTGTCCACCAACTTACTTTCATCTTCATTTTACTAATTCTTTGGAGACTAGAAGATCATAATAATCTTTAAAAGATTATTGCTTCTCTATGCTATAATATAATGACCAGGTCCTGATTCCTTAAATCCTATCATTCCCAGTGTTGGTGCAGTGTTTTCAAAAGGACAGGTGTTCAATAAAGTTTTCAGGGGGAAATGAGCCAGAGGCCATAAGGACTAATTTATTAACATTTATTTCTTGTAGCTTCTTCAAAAAGTTTGGCAAATACATATATGTATCACTTAATTTTACACAAGAGCTAAAAGAATATAAAGCCAAGATTTGAGTATCATTTAGATTTCCTTCTCTTTCTCAATACTGATTACAACTTTCTTAAACCTCATTTCCTTTTCATTTCAAGGGACATGGCTATAGCAATGCCATTTTGTCTTTTTCCAGATGAGAACATATGATGGATGGTTTCACATTTTGTTTTCCAAAACAAAACAAAACAAAAACTCTTAATACAAAAGCTCCTTAGAGCATTACATGAATGACCAATATTTCATAAACTTGGCTATTTTGAACCTAATTAAACCTATACTTAAAAAAAATGACAATATTTGAGTAATACGGATTTCAACAAATAAAATAATACATTTTCAAGTTACACATGTAAAAGAGGAACACAGGCATATATAGTATGTTTCTTTAAACTTCATCACAGACCTAAATTCTATGAACATGAACCGCATCTTCAAACAATGCATGAGGAAATTATTCCTGACTTCCCTAGGTGTGGCAGGAGCTGTGAGGCTTGGCCATAGAATGGGTAGTGGTCACGGAAGTCAAGACAACCCTGGCTGAAATTCTGGCTTGGACTCTGTCTTATTCATCTTGCAATGCATCTTCATACTGAGATGGGAAACAACTTGGGTCAATCCCATGAACCTTGGCCATGAATTCTAGGACTTCCATCTTGGTGGTTTCAGCATGGACTCTTGGCCCCCACAGAAATTCAAATTATCACTGTTAGGCACCTGCTGGTACTTCAGGTATTCCTCCTTCACAAAATATTTGGTGATGAGTTTCCTGGGCTCTCTAAAGATGTGGTGCTTCCTCCCAGAATATACCCCCGCCACCTTCAGAACTTGCCAGATTTTCTCTTCAGTGGAATGGTTGCCCTTCGTGAAGATCATAGCCAATATAAAAATCAGGATGCCAGTCTTAGGCATACCCTTTTTATCATGCAGCATCCCACATTTTGATGAAGATGGTATAGCAGTGGTTGGTGAGATCCACTTCCTTCAGATCAAGGCCAAAGATTATCTTCATACGCATAGTGATTCTTAGGAAGATCTCAATGAAGTGATCTTCATAACTTTTGCTGACAATCTTCAACATCTCTGCCTTGGTTATTAGCTCATTCATTTGATACTTGAGCAGGAGTAAATTCACCAATGAAGCCACATTTTCATCTAAAGCATCTATGGTCACATTTTTGGGGTCTGGATCTGCCTCTAAGGCGCTATCTTCCTCCTCTTCGCTAGTTCAGGCCTCACCATATTTGCTTGATGAGGAGACTGTGGTGA
The DNA here is from genome assembly GCA_011751065.1 of Lasiurus cinereus. NCBI lineage: Eukaryota > Metazoa > Chordata > Mammalia > Chiroptera > Vespertilionidae > Lasiurus > Lasiurus cinereus. The sequence continues at coordinate 12,214,979 of JAAGEH010000029.1, forward strand.
TAATTGAGGAGGAGCAGAAACCCTGAGCACTCTCAGAGGTACTGGGGATACCAGTATCAGGAGCCTCCTTTAGATTGCCAGGCATTGCAGGACGGGAGGAGAGACAGGCCTCCTCCAGAGGCTTGGATTCCTGTGCAACTTCCAGGCCCTGGGTCTCACTGTGGATCTGAAGGAGTTGGTCAGGTAAACATTGTGGATTCTTCTGAGGAAAAGCCATGAGACACTTGTGGATGGTGGTAATTAGGAGTGTGAAGTGGAAGACAATGGGGAATCACTCTCTAAGGGAAGGAAGGAAGATGTGAGTGGCCTCAGCTTCCAATCTCAACTGTGATGGCTCTGATAAAAGCCGCCTCCAATGGTCCTCTCCTGACAACAGTGTTCCACAGTCTCACAGATCACCTGATCTCCTGGATGCTGTGTCCCCCAGGGACATGAAAGCCAAATATTCAATGCTCCTCAGGGTACAACAAGGAAAGCCAGGCTGAGGATTCTCAAGGATGACAGTAAGTAAGTGTGGCTGGGCTCTGTAGAGCCATTTGTGTTCTGAGAAGTGTGGTCCCTTCAAGTCCTCACTCAGGTTCATTACGGAGGCATACCCTAGGGTCTGTTAATAATCTCCCTCATGCTATATATACTACTCCCACTAAGACCAAGTCACATCTCTTTTCAGTCCTTACTCTGTATCACCCTAAGGAATCTGCACTGCTTGTTAACTCTATCTAAATCTGATCTCAACCTGGCCCTTTCAGACTAAAACTTCCAGGGAAAGAATACAGTGTGTAAATTGAGATGTTAAGACTATTGGCCATCCACACAAACAAACAACAGAAACAGACTCACAGACAGAGAAAACAGACTGATGGTTAGCAGCAAGGAGGGGTATTGGGAGACAGGGTGAAAAAGGTGAAGAGATTGAGAGTATAGATTGACTAGTGCTCTGGTGCACAGACTCATGCATTGAAAGGAAATTAATTAGAAGAAATATTTTAATATTGATATTTTCCCTTTCTCTACGATAGAAATGTCAACCAAATTCACAATTGACAATGCCAGATCTAAACACACATGTATGATTGGTGCCAGCAAGACCTTTATATGTGTCATGAATGTGTGAGTCAACTTAGCCTTTTATATATAAAGAATAAACTTGCTTAATTAAACCTGCTTTCTGATTTAGCTAAACTTTTTCCAGCTCAATGAAGCACCCCAAATTCTTTTTCAGGTAATTCTCAGCAACACAGCAGTAAATATCAACACAAAGCAGATTATTATTGTAGATCACACAAGGAAAACAAAGGGTAAAATATTTAACTGTAGCAGTGTTTGACTATATTTTGTGCAGTGAGAAAACCTATGGTCATTTTCAAGTTCCACCATTTCTTCTTTTTAGTCGGGTCAAGTTTCTAAACTTCCTAAATCTCCATTGCCTTGCTCATGAAAAGAAAATAGGATTCTACTGAGTCTCCTATCTACCTACTACAAGACTTCTGTGAGGATCAGATCAAATGAGAGGAGGCACAGGAAAACCCTTCACAAACATTTGGTTGAACTGGAAAATGTTTGCACCTGGCTATAAAGCAAGTCATGTTCCTGGGTTGAAGAAACTATAAGGAGGCTAGTTACTGGGGAGAGGAAGCCAGGTGTTGCTAAGTGATGTTATTACCCGGCACTGACATCAACCATTTCCAGGCTGGGCTGGACTGTGGGCCACATTTTTCACCATTGGTTCTTGGCAACATTGGCTGCAATTTGGTGGGGTGTCGCTCCAGGTTGGTGTCCCACATGGGGTAAGCCGAGTGTTGGTTTGTTGTAGCCAGGTCAGTGGTGCCATTTATTTTTAAATGGCCAGTGTGCATCATGGCAGCTCCTGCAATGACCATCTGTCCCCTGGTGGACAGTGCATGTCATAGCTACTGGTTGGACAGACACTAGCCATATATCTATCTATCTATCTATCTATCTACTTATTTATAAAATTATCATGGGGATGTAAAGTACAGAATAAGGAACATAGTCAATATTGTGTTAACTATGTAGTGTGCTAGTTGGGTACTGGAACTCTCAGAACACTTTCTAAAGTATATGATTACCTAACCACTATACTATACACCTGAAACAAATCTATATATATAAAACCCTAAGTGACTGGTCAATGGTTCGACTGGTCGCTATGAGGTGAACTGACCACCAGGGAGCAGATACTCAACACAGGAGCTGCCACAATGGGAACACCACTCACCTAACTGATGGGTCCCAGATGACAGACTCATGGCTAGCAAGTGGAGCTGCAGCAGCACAAGCCTCTCCCACCTCTGTGGCAGTGCTACCAAGTGGCAGGCACAGCAGGGTTGGGGTGCACAGGAGAAGCACAGTGCCCATCCCAGGCTCGGGCTCCTCCCTGGCTGCCTACTGCTTCTCACACTACTATATCCTGAGGGGTCCCAGATTGCAAGAGGGTGCAAGCCAGACTGAGGGACCCAACTGGTGCATGAATCCATGCACCAGGCCTACAGTACAAAATAATGTAAAATGTAATTTAGATAAATAAAAAACAATAAAGAAAGGAGTATGCTAGAGGATTCGGAGTGAGAAATGAGAAGAATGTGATGATAGAAGCTGAGATTATAATGATGCTGCCACAAGTCAGGGATGCCTGAGGCTTTGGAAGCTAGAAGTAACAGAATCTCTCCTATAGCCTCCAGAAGGAACTAGGCCTGCAGACATCTTTATTTGACCCATGAGATTCATATTGGGACTTCTGCTTTTGTAAGTCACTAAGTTTGTATTGATTAATTACAGCCGCAATAGAAAACTAATAGCTGGTCATACTTTCATACCATTGTTAAAAAAAAAAAAAACTTTCGAAAAACTAGAAAATCTTAACACACATATAAAAGTAAACTCAAGTTAGAAACTTTAACTCATGATGAAAACAAGCTGATATTTTAACTGGTTCAAAAAAAAAGTCACGAAGCACAAATGTATACGGAATAAAAAATGTTGGAATAAAGAGGCAAGGGGAGACCAAACTATTTTTTTTCCCACTGAAGGAATAGGGATATTTATTTCAGCTTCTACCAGATAGGGCAGAATTTGCATGTCTATCAGTTTCCATGCAGGGTATTGGTGGTGAAAAACTCTGCCAGAAAGTTCAGGGCTGAGGTGGTTTAGAGGGAGAGCTCACTAGAGGATGAGGTCCTGTGGGAACTGGTCCTCGGGGCCAGTCTAACAGTAATTTCAATGGAGAGTGCTGGTCCACAGGAAATGGTTCACTGTATGCAAGAAAAACTTCCCAGAGAATGAGTACCCTCAGCCTCCTCTATGCTGACCTGAGAGTTTTGCATTCACCCAAATATAAGTAACCAAAAATGAGATAAAATGACAAGATACTTAAACTTTGGAACGCCATTTACTAGTCTAAAATTTGCTTTTCTCACTTAACAATGTACTGTGGACATCTGCTATTATCGATGTTTATAGATCTATCTCTTCCTCTTAGTAGCTGCAAGGTACTAAGTAGCTGCTATACAGATACCTTTTTTTTTAAAACCAAAATTCTATTTATGTTTTTAACACAAACCCAAAAGTACAGCCAATTTCTGCAGTTGAATACAAAGAGCATTCATGCTCAAATATTAAGAAAAAACATCTTATACTAAAGAACAAACCACAGTCTATCATAAATCTATGTGCATTATTAGCTACTTGATCCAGATCCATGTTGCTATTCTTTTTGTCCAAATGGCTCCCAATATTTGAATTACCATACACTTCATATTTAAAATAAACAACTAGGCAGAATAAATAACTGACACCCAGTCAGTTATTCTGCCTAGTGAACTAAAAGCAACAAATGCTGGAATACATATTTCTCAAAAGGCTAATCAACAGACTAGAAACACTAATTTGCAAACTGAGTTACTATCAAATCCTTTAAAAATAAGTATAGACTCATGCCTTTCTTTTCCTGCATGTTTCCACCAAAGTAATCAAATTTTGAAAAAAATAAAAACTATAAAATACCATACTCAAGTTTCATGAGTTTCTTGGTTACCTTTACTATATCTTTTTAAGCAACAGAATGGACAATTTTCGTCAAAAGTCCAATCATAAATGCTTTCAGGTTCACATTTTGTTTGTTTTGTTTTTTTAATTAAACCTTTATTATTCAGATTATTACATTTGTTTCTCTTTTTCCCCCTCCACAGCACCTCCCACCCAGCTCCCACCCTTCCCTCTGCCCTTACCTCCCTCCCATTGATCTTATCCATAGGTGTATGATTTTTGTCCAGTCTCTCCCTGTACACCCCTCACCCCTTTCCCCCTGTGAATGATCAGTCCACTCCCTTTCTGTGCTCCTGATTCTATTATATTCACCGGTTTATTCTGTTGATCAAATTTTTAATTCACTTAATTTTTAGATTCACTTGTTGATAGATATGTATTTGTTGTTCATAATTTTTTATCTTTTACCTTTTTCTTGCTCCTCTTCTAAAAGAGTACCTTTCAGCATTTCATATAATACCGGTTTGGAGTTGATGAACTCCTTTAGCTTTTTCTTATCTGTGAAGCTCTTTATCTGCCCTTCAATTCTGAATGATAGCTTTGTTGGATAGAGTATTCTTGGTTGTAGGTTCTTGCTGTTCATGATGTTGAATATTTATTGCCACTCCCATCTGGCCTGCATCGTTTCTGTTGAGAAATCAGCTGACAGTCGTATGGGTGCTCCCTTGTAGGTAATGAACTGTTTTTCTCTTGCTGCTTTTAATATTCTCTGTCTTTTGCTCTTGGTATTTTAATTATGATGTGTCTTGGTGTGGTCCTCTTTGGATTCCTTTTATATGGGGTTCTGTGTGCTTCCTGGACTTGTAAGTCTATTTCTTTTACCAGATGTGGGAAGTTTTCAGACATTATTTCTTTAAATAGGTTTTCAGTATCTTCCTCTCTCTCTTCTTCTGGCACCCCCACAATTCTGATGTTGGTATGCTTGAAGCTGTCCCAGAGGGTCCTTACATTATCTTCACATTTTTGGATTCTTTTCTCTTTTTGCTTTTCCAGTTGAGTGTTTTCTGCTTCTTTATATTTCAAATTTTTGACTTGACTCTTGCCTTCCACTGGTCTGCTCTTAGGACTCTGTATAATATTTTTTATTTCAGTCAGTGTCTCTAGTTGGTCCTTTTTCATCTCCTCTTGGGACTCGCTAAATTTATCCATCTTTTCTAGCATATTCTTGAAAAACCTTATAAGCGTGGTTTTGAACTGTATATCCAGTCGTTTTTTTTTCCTCCATTTCTTTTGTTTGTGATCCCTTCCCTTGTCTCGTCATTTTCACTATGCCAGGGGAACTTCTGTGTTGGATTCAGCATTATGATACCAGACTTGCAAAACCGAAGAAGCCTCTGTTGAGTTTGGGATGGGTGTAGTCTCAGGGCTTAAGGGACCACCTTGCCTTCCATTCGGCCCCACCTTCCACAGCCCCAGAGTCTCACATGACTGGGTAATCGCTGGAGAGGTCCTTGTGTGCTCCCGCCAGCAGTGCCTCTAGACTGCTGCCTTTCCGGTTCCCCTCACTCCAGGACCACACTAGTCTAGGTCCCTAGCGTTTTGCCTGAAACAGGGCTCAGTGGAGTCAGAAGTGGCACAGTTGGGAGGGTCTGTCTCCTGCCCACTCTCTAAAGCCAGCGGCACAATCAGCAATCTGTCCTCTGCGCAATGCCGTGCACGCCACCAGGCCTTTGATCTTTTGCGACTCCCCTAAATTTCCGTGCACCTCTCCCTTTTCACAGTCCAAACTCCACCTGTATGAGTTTCGGCTGGATCTGGGGTTTAGTGTCATAAGATAAGGGGTTCAATGCCATTGGGAGTCTCTGTTTCCCTCCCGCCAGAGAAAGCCAGCCAGGTACTCTGGCACCCGCTCTCTCCACGCGTGCGTCTCCGTACCTCAGCTTTTTGCAGCTCCTCTGGGTTTCTGTGAGCCCCTCTCTTTCCTTCTAGCTTTAGAACTTCCACTCAGCCAGCTTTCCTGCAGTTCTGATGATGTCCATTCTTTTAGTTGTAGTTTTGAAATTGTTGTGCGAGGCAGCAGTGTAGGTGTTTACCTATGCCACCATCTTGGATTCTCCCGATACCTTCTAATTTAATAGTAGAGGCACAGGCCATAAAATTTGTGCATTGGTAGGGTTCCTAGAGGCTGCTGGCCTCTGGCAAGTGCCTCCCTCCCTTTCTCTGGCCGCACACCCCCTGGTTGAACTCCCAGAAGAACTCCTGTCAATGGGACAATTTGCATACTATGCTTTTATTATATAGGATTATATGCTTACTGATGTACAGTGGTGGTTCCAATATTTTAGCTAAAATTTAAAAATATATATTTCATATATGAATTATACTTCAATGAAAATGTTGCAATAGGCATTCTTTTATTATATTTAAAAACAATGTATATGCATATTGAAAATTCTGGAAGGATATACACCACAATATTTATTCTGGCTGTCTGTGGAGATGGGATATTTTGGAGAATGTTATTCCTAGCTGTACTGTTTCAATTTTTTCATCCAAGCATATATCATTTTTTATGATCAGGAAACAAAATACTTTGATATTAAAAATATGTATAACTTAATTAAATCTGTAAACTGCATAAAAGAAAAAGACTACTAGCCATATTTGCTTGAAACCTCCCAGGGATGACTATAGGGCAGGGTAGAAACATACCAAGGGATCCCATCTTCACAAGTGGATGGTCAGCTCTTTGATCAAACAAGGTCTAGGCCTTGAAACTTGACAGTATCTGAGACTCCTCCCCTCTGCTAACCTGATGTCACTCTCTCCCACTAAACAGTTCTGTCCCTGTGACCACTGAGGATGAATTAAGGGGCGGTAACATCCAAAGTTTCCCAAGTGTGACAACAGGACAGGGCTGTTGAGACTATTCTGTATTGGAGTAGGTGTCCCCATCAGCCTAACTTAGGCTCCTTTCCATGACTAATTATAGGTCCTGAGATCAGACAACACTTCTACAGAACAATCATGTTCATCCATGGTTCAAGAAACAGGATGCAAGGTGATATCTCACCCTCACAGCTCTCCTCAGGGCCTCCCAGGGGCAATAGCAAGCTCAGCAGTTATGTTGGCTCCTGACTAAGGGAATGGATGGTTTCCTCAGGCTTTGGTCAAGGTCTTTAGTCTGGCTACTGGTCAAACCTCAGTCCCTATTTTCAGAAACCTGATGCAAACCCTGCCAGAAAAGGCTTATTTTCATGAGACACTGAGAAGCAAAAGATGACATGGCCTTGTCATAGGTTCTTTACCTGGAAGCCTGGCATGGCCTGGGACTTCTCCTTTTGTCCTGATTTTGCCCATTTCCCTAAGGCCTCACTTCTCAGTGAACACCATGGAAAGTGATTAATTATCTCATCTGACTGTCAAGGCTTGGGCTCTCCAAAGGGTTCCCTGAGGCCCCTGGGACCACCCTTTCATGTGCTCAGTTTGCCCTTCAGGCATAGCTCAGACCTGCCAAGGCATAGATCTCCTTCTGCTGAATAACCTATCCAGAACAAACTCACCTTCTGGGACCCAGAGTAGCAAGGGAGGGGTGGCTGCCCTCCGTCCCTGGGCCATGCAAGGCTGACAGCAGGGAAGCACCGGCCGGCCCCTCAGTCTCCGAATGCTGTCCTCAGGTGGGTACAGGATGGCCATGGGCTCGCCGCACTCTCTTCCCTCAGGTGACACCTTCCAGGGGAGGCCCCATCTCTCTGAGACCCAAACTAGAAGTGAGCAGACACCTCATGCTCTGGCTCCGGGGCTGACAACAGGACTGGATTCCGCATCACGCCCTCGTCCCTGGATCGCTGGGTGGGACCCTAAGGATTCCCCGCGGTGCCCTCGGGATTTCCACAGCGCCCGGGAGGCCTCCCTTTGCTGACATGACACTGCGCACCTCTGCCCATGCCTCACACCCCTCGGATTCGGAGGCTGAAATCTGTCGCCTCAAGGCTGGCGGGGGGAAGAGGCCGCCACTCTGAGGGGAAGGTCGTCCCCTAGCCCTGGGTCCTTACTCCCGGGCCTTTTCATGATTTATTTGGCCCTGAAACCATTACCACCCACCCCCCCACACACACACCATCTCCCCCCACCCCCCTGCACGCCGCCTGCACAGGGTGCCGCCACACAAAATGGCTGCTGCACAGAGTGGTCGCCGTCCCCAGCCCTGGGTCCTCACTCCCGGGCCTTTAAACGGTGACTGGGGCTCTGAAACCGTTACCACCCGCCCCCACTTCGCCCCAACACGCAAACCGCACGCCACCTCCCCCCACCGCACGCCCGCCCGCACAGAGTGGCCGCTGTCCCCTGGGCCCCTTGCCCAGGAGGCGGAGTGGGCGCGGCCACCTCACACCCCAGCAGTCTGCCAAAGGAAGGGCGGGCTGCCATCCGGCGGGGCCCCCCCTTTTCTCTGGTGGGAGCTGCCGCGACTCCTCACGAAAAGCCTCACCTGACGCCGGCAGCCCTGACGGTGACCCCTCCGCTGTGCAAAGCCCACGCACCCGCCTCAAACGGAAGCCCTCTCGGTCCGAGTCCCAGGCGGAAGTCCACGGGAGGTACATCCGGCCCGCGGGCAGCGCCCCCAGTGGCTGGGGTCACGGCAGGGGCGGGCTTTGCGCACCCCTCCCCCCTCCCCACTTCCAGCTGAGCTCCATCTCGGGTGGTCCTGCTCACAGTCCTGGCCAAGGGTCTCAGTCCCCGGGAAACACCTCCTGAGGCTGAGCCAGCTCATGCCCCTCATGCCCACGCCCTCAGGCCCCTGAGCGGACTCCACAGACCAGAGCTCTGCCGCGCCTTTTAGGGCTGAGAGCAGGCACCGGCCTCACTCTATGTGGCCCCCACTCCCCCCCACCGCCCTGCCTTTATTCTCTGGTGAGGGGCCCTCTGACCTCTCTCATGGAGCTTCCTTCGGGCTCCTGTCTCATGACCCAGGGCTTCCTGGGAAACGCCACAACCTAGCGAACCCTTGATGCACTTACTGGCACTTACTGTCTGCAGCCTGCAGAGATTGGACTAAGTCCTGTCCCAGCCTCCTGTCAAAGATGAAGTCAGAGCACAGGGCGGGCAGGGGCCAGGTCAGCTAGGGGGCTGCTGGAGATAAATCATGCTGACCTAGTCCTCTTCTTTAACAGTGAGATTTAGTATCATGTAATTTATTTTATTTAAAAAAATGTAATTTGTAGCCCTGCCTGGGGTTGCTCTGTTCACTTGGTTGAAGTGTTATCTTTACACCAAAACTTGTGGTTCAATTCCCAGTCTAAGTACCTACCTAGATTGTGTTTATCCCTGGTTGGGGTAGGTACAGGAGACAACGAACTCTCTTTGTCTGTGTCTGTGTCTTTTCTCTTCCCCCCTTCTCTCTCTCTCAAATGAATAAACAAATCTTTGAGTGAGAATTAAAAAAACTACTTTGCCATAGGGAGGGACTGAGGTAAATGATTTTGAAAATTTCTGATTTTTTAGGTTATTTGATATTGCAATATGCAGAAATCACATACAGATTATGTATATTATCTCTCTTCACATTTCTTTTTTTTATTTTGCTGTTCCTATCATTGTTCTGGTTATGTGTTTGTATCCAGCTTTGAACTGTGGAGTCGTCTTGGCTCAAATATTCTTTTGGTCTCATATATCAGATCTGTATCAAGAAGACTTAGCTTGTGAAACTATTTGCAGTAATTTTATATCTTTTTGTGTGATTAGGAAAATAATACCTAAGATGTTGATTAGTTTTTGCCTGATCATATTATGCAACTGGTTTTCAAACCTGATCTGATCTGTGAACTTTTGAACTTGATATTCACTCTGTTTTCATTAGCATTTTTTTCTAATGCTTTATCTTTGTATTTGATATTTTTCTAAAACATAGCATTTCACTTGGGTATTCAAATTTAGAAATATGATATTTATAATCACCATTTGCATTGAATTTTAGGCATATATAATAGTACACAAAACAATACAATGAATCCTGTTTACCTGATACTCAGCAAAGACAATTATCAATTGGTATAAGTAGATTCCTGGTCAGATTGGTTTTTTTTTCCAATATATTTGCTCTTAGGCAAGATCACAATAGAGGTGATACTTAGTTTTCATTAGGAGGGATGTAATGTCTGTGTGTCTTTCTTTTTGGCAATCCTGGCACTCTGATATTTATGGCCATAATCAATCTGCATTAAGGGCTATAGAATGCTAAATCTCTTATTCTGTCACTTTTTTTTAACTTATTACATGAAATAAGGAGATATCTATAGGGAGATATCTTTTCTTGCCTACTATTTGTTTATATTGTGGTATTTTTATAACCTATTTCAAGTGTTCCTTTACAATAGTTAAATCTCTACTGTACTTATATTTTATACAAAATTATTTAACTAACTAGAGACCCTGTGCACAGATTCGTACCCAGGTGGGGTTCCTCGGCATGGCATGCAGGGATTGGGCCAAAACCATCCTAACCAGTCCAACGCCATCTGCTGCTCCTGCCTGCTGCTCCCGCTCATCAAGACCCACTGCACCTGCCGTGGGCTTGCGCCCAGTCAGTCCCAATCAAGAGGCTCACACCATTACAGCAGCACTCGCCAGCCATGAGCCCTGCGTCTTGCACCTGTCAGTCAGCTGAGTGGCACTTCTGCAGTGGGAGCGCACTGACCACCAGGGGCAGTTCCTGCATTGTCTGCCCCCTGGTGGTCAGTGCATGTCATAGTGGCCAGTCGTTCAGTCATTCATTCATTCAGTCGCTTAGGCTTTTATATATATAGATACCATTCGTTTCTTTTGTCATTGACAATACTTATAAATTATCTGTGATATAGGTCTTACATAACAGAATCATAGCATAAAGAATCCTCACATATTCTACTAACTATAGAGCCAGCAGCATTGATCATTAAAGACATTAATTGATCTGGAAGGGAAAGAGTGAAAGAGTCTGGAGATATTTATCATGTCAGTAATAGGACTTGATAGCACACAAGCAAGAGAAAAAGAAACAGTAGCTCTTTCCCTCAGTGTTCCACAGGTAGTTTTCCTCTTGGGTCTTCACTTTCAAAAAGTGGGAACTGGGGCTTGTTGATGGATTGGGAGAATGCTACATCATCTCCCCATGCTGGCTCAGTGCCTCCAAGAGTTATACCCTGGACTGGACTGTTCCAGAGAAGAGACACCAGGAAATATTGTATTGATTGTAGGCACACTGAGAACCAAGAAAATGTTATTGACTTAAACATATTTCTTTGTCAAGTTGTCTAGGTATGGTGGGAAGAATGTCTTATCTATTTTTCCACTGGGAAAATTGTTCCTTCTGGAAGTGAAGAAATTGGGGAGTGGATTTCTCTCTCATTTTTTTGACCAAGTTACCGTGTCCTGCAGATTCTGTTGTTTGGTGTAGAGACCCTATTATAGAAGCCCCTGATGAGGATTCAGTGTATTTAATGGAAAAGGGACAGTTCTTTCTACGTGCTGAGGTTAAGGAGAGTCTGAGTGGGAAGAGGGCAGAAATCCAGAGAATATATAGTGAAGTATACCAATTGGGGCACAATACTTCTCTCTTTTTGGACCACTTAAATAAAAGAAATTATCTGACCCAACATACCCAAGATATAATAGTGGGACAGGCATAGAAAAATATCTATTGGCATTGCTGTTTTACTATAACAGGAAAAATGAAAGGTATAAAGCAATTACTGAACCACAACATTATGAGATCCTGTTGGGCAAATATGAATTCCTCAATTACATTTCTAATACTCACAAAGAGTTTTCCAAAGGCCAGTCTCTGTGTTCTTTGTACCTCCTTTGGAGTTATTTGTTATGGACTGAGTATGCAAAGCAATTACTTTGGAAACACATCAAATGCATTGAGATGACCCCAAACACCTACCTTAGGTCTATTAGTCAAATGTTCTTCTCTAGTTTATGGAAGATTCGAGAGTAAATGCTAAAACCCATTTTGCAATCCAGGCTTTAATTTCTCAACTGTGAGAGTGATCTGGCCTCTGTTGAATACTCCAACACCTTTGATCTGCCCACTCCATAGCTAAATTTAAACTTTATTCTTACTGAACTAAATACAGTTTTCTGAATGCACAAAAGGCCATGCCTTGGGACATTTATAGCTGTCTGTTCTCACTTGGAATCATATCTGCTCACTCCCCTCCCCCTTTGGTTTACCATGCTATCTGACTCCCAACTTGTAGACACAAAAATCTGAGCATTGCAAGCAATAGCACAGTGTCTTCCAAAGAGCAGATGCTCAATATTTGGAAATGATCTTGGTATCTAATTTATTAAGAATTAATTTCTCCTACATTCTTTATAGCTAAGCACATACATGTATATATTTATATTATGAAAAGACACTGAAAATTTATTAGGAAAGCCATAAAATTATCAATTTTCAATTTATTTATATCAATTTCTTGAGCCAAAGAATTTTATTACTGAGTTCTTTCAAATAAAAAAAAATGGATCGAAATGCTACATTGTCCTGTTCTGGATTGCAAACAATGTTTTATAGAGTAGCAAAACTCTTACTCTCAAAATTGATATTAAGCATCTACAATGACTAACCCAAATAATTCATAACGTATATTCTAAATGTGTCTAAACACAAAGATTTTTAAATGAAACTCTGTAACATGAAAATCATTTTGGAAGGAAATAAAGAGAAGTTTCCTTTAAATGTCATAAGGATTGTAATTGAAAGTCAATATATTTGGCCTCTTGAGCTACGATAAGTAATCTGGGTTTTTGCCTTTCTGAAAAAGTTTATATAAAGTTACAAAAAGAAATTCACAGCCCACTTGAAATTGAATTGACTTGGACTACAGCAAAGAATATCCTTGCATGATATTATTCTATAATGTCAGTATAATTCTTGATATTTCACAACAGCATATTGTACAATTGTCCCAAACAAACTTACAAACTAATTCTTTGAATGTTTAGCAGCAATTTAAGAAGAGGACATGAAAGGATTTAATCCCTTTCAGAAGGAATTAAGGTACTGGGAAGGCACTTGAGCATTCTATAATGGTCCCTCTTTCCTATTTTGCCAAGAGGGACCCTCTTCTCACAACCTAAGGGCCCTCAGCTGTAGCCTGTGCTTTCTATTCACGCTGAGGTTGAAGCCTCAAGGAGGCTGGTATAATGGATCTGTCTCTCTCCAAATGGTGTGAGCTGGGCCCTCCCTGGAGAAGGAACCTGAATTCCCTGAGATATGTGATCAGTGCAGGGCCCTGCCAGCAGGCGAGGGGATCCCCAATGCAGGTGCTGGGCGTGGAGGCCACGGGGAAATAGGCTACCATGGAGACAGAACTGAACCTCACAACACCCTGCTTGGCCCCGGAGGGTGACTGCTTAGCCAGAGACGGTTAATATTCCTCAGGGAAGGAACAACCTAAGACAGGCACAGTCACAGAGGGGCCCTCAGGAGAGAACTTGGGGTCAGCAGAGGTGGGGCACAGATCCTCATCCTCCCCCCCCCAAACCTTGCAGGGGTCTGAACCCTCACCCCTTCTGAGGAAGGTCTCCTGCCCCTATGGCTACTTCGCTTCCCATGCTCAGCTCAGATCGGGACCCAGGAAACAGACAGAAACATGCCGACAGCAGCTGCCCTATATCTAAATTCAGCCTAGCACTAGGAATGCTCAGTGCCTAGTCAAGAATGCAAATCAGCCTTTCCACTAATATTTAAAGGGTAATCTAAGATTGGTGGTAGAGTATTAAATTTGACATAAAAGAGTTATCAAGCTTTCAGATTAATTTAAATTGGCGAACTGAAATAAGCGAACACCCAAGAAAATTTAAGTGTACTGGACAAAAAACTGTTTCTAAAGTATTAATTAAAATTTCTATTGATAGCTTATCTCATGGTAAAATTGCTTAATATGTAATGAACATAAAACAGGCATATTTGTGTGTAAAAAATTAAAATGTAAAGTTATCAAGATTGCATTAAAAATTTACCAAATTCTCCATTAATAAAAAAAAGCAGGTGGGAGAGTAGGATAATATCATGTAAGAAAAAATATCTGGTAAGTAAATTACATCTAGAAAATTTTCACTTTAGAAAATTAATTTCCATTTGTAATACTAACAGCAAGACACCCATGAAAAACACACATGGTGTCAAAATAAGCCAAAGGAAAAGCGGGTAGGCAAAAATAAAAAGGACCCCAAGTCAGTTTTATAGAAAAGATTCCTTTATTAACTCTTGGTCGAGAATATGTTTATTTACTTTCAGAAAACAACTCCAAGACCAAGTGGACTCCTGCAACAGAGAGGAACTGACAGGTCTGCGCCAACCACGAAGGCAAGAGGAGAAACAGCCCAGAGATGGAAGACAGGGACGACGCCTTGCCATGCGAGCAGTCAGCAGCTGTGCATCACTACAGGATGCCCAGGACCAAACCAGAGAGGGTCAGACCGGCATTGTCACCATTTGTCCACCATCCAGATACCATTGATGACATGTACACATAAGGAACTGTTTGACATTGAATCTAGGATTCAAAGCTATCGGACATTAAAAGTGGGACTCAAACATTTTTATTTTGCTCTTGTGGGTTTATTTCTAGGCAAGATGTTTTTAAAGACAAGAATCAGGGGGTGGGGGGAAGCAGATGCAGAGGCAAAGAAGCAATGGACAGACTGTCGTGCTACAGTGGGAAGGCAGGTGAGTTTGGGGGGGAGGGGCCTGTAGGAGATAAACTGAAGGACTTGTATGCATGTGTGTAGGCATAGCCAGTGGATACAGGGCAATGAGGGGGGCGAGGGGTGGGGGAGACAGATGAGGGCATGTACTGGGGGGTGGGGAGGGCAATAGGGAAAAAATTAATAAATAAATAAAATAAATAAATTTGTCTAAACCAGTGGTCCGGCAAACTGCGGCTCGCGAGCCACATGCAGCTCATGAGCTGCAGTTTGCCGCTCTGTTGACTTAATGAGTTTGCTGACCACTGACCTGGACTCTCAATTCCAGTAATTACAGGCTGTTGTTGTTCCTCGTGATTAAGCCCCTATCCAATGGTCAGCAAACTCATTAGTCAACAGAGCGGCCAACCACTGGTCAAAACCTTCCATTAAAAGAAATGCATTGAAAAACTAACGCAAAAGAAGAATGGAAGAAAGGAATAGATGGAGGCAGAAAGAAAGGAAGGGAGAAAATGGGAAGGGAAGGAGAGAGGGAGGAATGTAGGAAGAAAAGGGCGAAGGTCATGCCTGTTCTATGGTTCCAAAAAAGGTTGTAGTCAAACTCATGACCAGCCTTAGAACTTGTCTATGACAAGAGCACAGCCCAAGCCTTTCACCAGACTTGGTTTTAAATGGAAAATGCCATCAAAGACCAAAAGGATAATAACAGGATTCAGCTGGTGATCTAGAGATAACAGTTTCATGAGGGAAAAAACACTCCAACTATTTGCTGTTCATTCCCACCTACATGGCTATAGCAAGGAAAAATGGGGAGGAACTGAGAGAGAAACCCAAGATAGAGTGAGTTGTTTACTTAAAAAGGGACTGTTCTGAACTAGAAAAAAATTGGTATATATTTGATTGGAAAGTTTACTGTTTGTTCTAGCTATACAGCAGAAAGAAGTTTATACCAATTGTGATAAATTAAGACAAGTTATTTTAGATTTTTATTTATTTGTTTGTTTATTATTTATTTATTTATTTATTTATTTGTTTGTTTGTTTGTTTATTTATTTTAGAGAAAGAGGAAACACTGAATTGAGGTTCCACTTATTAATGCATTCATTGGTTGATTCTTTTTAAAAATATATATATATATTATTGATTTTTTTACAGAGAGGAAGGGAGAGGGATAAAGAAAGAGTTAGAAACATCTATCAGCTGTGGGGATGTGCCCACAATCAATGTACATGTCCTTGACTGGAATCGAACCTGGAAACCTTCAGTACTCAGGCGAACACTCTATCCACTGAGCCAAACTAGTTAGGGCTGTTGATTCTTCTATGTGCCCTGACTGGGAATAGAACCTGCAACTTGGCATGCTAGATGATGCTCTAAACAACTGAGCTATGGGGCCAGGGCATCACAATTCATTTTTAATGTTAAAATACAGATTCAACTGTATATTAATAACACTTTCATATCCATATAATGCTTTATTAATTATTTGATCTCTTTGGTAAAAGTTCTGCCAAGGAAATATAGGACAATAATATAGTAAATCATTTTTTTGCTATTAGATGGTTCAAATTATACACACACTGTGTGTGTGTGTGTGTGTGTGTGTGTGTGTGTGTGTGTATTGCCAAGCATGCAATTATAGTATAACTTATATAAATAAAATGTCTGGCTGGTTTGGCTCAGTGAATAGTTTTGACCTGTGGACTAAAGGGTCCCAGGTTCGCTTCTGGTTAAGAGCACCTGTGTCGGAAATCAAATATTGTTCTCACTAAATGGATGTAAATGGGAAGCCAGAAGGCTGGCCAACCTTAATTGCTCTGAAAGGTCAGAGCTGATTACTCATTGTTTAGTTAAAACTATCTGTTTGTATCATGTTAATTTCTGTTTTTGTTATTTCCTGCTTAAAGGCTAGGGGTGTGTCCCAAAGCCTTAATAAAAGGAAGAAAAAGGCCAGAGCAAATGGTAATCCTTTCCACTAGAGGAAGGCTCCCGCCTGGCCCCCCAATATCGCCAAATTAATGTTTTCTAGTCTCTCATTTCGTTTGCGTGCGGCCTCCTTCAGAACCCGAACCCTGAACCGGGAACCCTGAACCACGTGGGACGTGGAAAGAGGTTCCCACACACCTGCCTGGGTTGTGAACTTGATCTCCAGTAAGGGGCGTGCAGGAGGCAGCTGATGAAACGTTCTCTCTCATCATTGACGTTTCTCTCTCTCCATCTCTATTCCTCTCTGAAATCAATAAAATATATTAAAAAATAAAACATCTACTGTCAAGAGGATAAGAAAGGAGCTGGCATACTAGTGTTAAATGCTTGTTTTTATAAATGAAGTAATTTTGGAAGTTAACCACAATCATCTATATAAGTATAGTCTATGGCTGCTTTTGCACTTTAACGACAGACTGAATAGTTGCTACACAGACCATATGCACTTCAAACCCCAAAATATTTACTAACTATCCCATTACAAATAGTTTGTTGAGCACTGGCAGGAGGACTCTATCATTGTAGATATTTGACACATTTTTTACTTTATTGCAATACCAACAATCTGTTTCTAAAACCTCTTATTTGTTGGGACTTTAAATCAGATATATGTTAAGAGATTTAGGAGCACATTGAGTATCTGAATAATTATATATAAAGGCTTAGGTAAACGATATAAATCAGATAACTTGAAACCAATGAGATGAGACAAGCTACAAAAAGAAGAAAGTCAGGTTTTCTTGTTTCCCCAAATAATGGTGTTTTTCTGTGCTTCTCTGCTAAGACATATATTGCTGTTACTGAACACAATATGCAGTAGAATATTAATATCCATGATTACCCTAGTCATTGCTTAAATTACCCACTTACGTGCAGAGAGGAAAATTAAAAAATACTCAGTGATGAAAGTCTGACTAAGAAAAAAATAACTCAGTGAACATGTGCATTTTTAGAAAACAAGTAACATTTTTAGCTCATCTTAATTGCAGAATCTTGTAAAAGACAGGCAGTAAAATCTTTAAGGCTTTAATTTCAATGTTTCTAAAAGATAAAACAAGGAGAGGTAGAGAGAGCAAATCTGGCTTGCACACTTAGCAGAGGTTCAGGATGTTCAAGCTTACTGGAAATCAACAAAGCTTTCCATAGACACAGGCTGCAAGGAATGATAGAGTCATGCTGGGTTATTAAAACATTCTGATCTTATATCTTCTGCCTTTTTTTTCTATTCTGACCTTTAGTCAAGGAAATCTAATAATAAAGTAAGAATCAAATAAATAATTCTCACTCTTTGAAAATTAAAAATAGAACAACTGAAAACCAAGAAAGAAAATATTGGAATATAATATTTGAGACCAAAGAGAACGCCCAATTTCCACATTTTCTGTTTGCTGCTGTTTGAATCATTTAAAAAAATCTGTGAAGTAACATTAGTTAATAACATTATATAAATTTCAGGTGTACAACAGTGTAATTCATTATCTGATATTCTATTGCATGCTCACCATCCTGAGTCTAGTTGGTTTCTGTTACCATATATTTGACACCCTATACTCAATTCACTCTGCTCCCATCCATTCCTTTTTTTCCTGATATGTAGTAATGTAATCTCATTTAGATATTCTGGTAGTATAATATGAGTATGATATGTGCACTTGTGGTGTCTCAGCCAAATTAATGTCAAGATTCAAAATCTGCACAGAACAACTCTAGCCTAAAGATTTTTGAAATGCAGATCTCTTTACATGAATCCAAACTAGAAACAGATGAAGAAGATAATAATCCATAGCCATTTCAATAAAAATATATTAAAATGAGTTCAGAAAAGAGACATGGTCAGCAATAGTTACAGCACATTCTCTAAGCACTGCCAGTAGTTGATTGTAGAGGTCAGTGACTCAATTGTGTGTGTCAGTTCACATACATTTAATCAGTAAAATCAAGAGAAGAAATAAAACCTACTGAGTTTAATTTTCTTAATGCTTAAAAGTTATTTCAAACTCTTAGACCTAGAAAAACAAACCCTGAATTTTTTTTAAGTCCCTTAGCTGTCTGCACTTACATGATATATCATGTCTTTTCACAACTTCATTCAATAAACACTTTGCAATGAACTGCTCTTTTTGTTTGTTTGTTTGAAAGGATGCCAACTACATGCATCAAATAAAAGAAGACAGGAATGATTCAAAGATGAAAGGGACAGGAAAAAAAATCACAAAGGTTAGAGCAAGGTTAGAGCAATATATTGAAAAGGTTGAAAGAGGCTGGAACCAGCAGTTGAAAGGATGAGTTATTGATGGAAACCCAGCTTTAGACAAATCCTTGGAGATTTCTTACAATTTGGAAGAAGATGCTCGCAATGAAATGAAGCACCAATACTCAACTGGTCCACAAAAAATTTGAGTTGATTACTTGTTTGATTTCTTTTGTGTTTGGTAAAGAATTTTACTTGCAACTTCTAGACTAAGATTTTCTAAAGCTACTAAGATTCAAAACTGATCATCACCATGCTAATCTAGCTCTCTGTGTAAAAGAAACTAATCTCACTTATATTTCCCCTTAAATGTGAGAATTAGTGTTTTATTTCTTTTACTTTTTACTTTTTGGACAATCAATAATATTTCACAAATATTTGGTTCAGATCATGTATTAGTCAGATATCAGTTATCAAAATAACTATTCTAAAAGTAAATTACACATTTTTAGAAAAGACATGTTAGTCACCCAAAGGCACTGCACTGGTTTCAGGATTCCTATATCATATTTGACTAGAGGCCCAGTGCACAAAATTTGTGCACAGGGGAGTGTGGGGGTAGGAGGGGTGTCCCTCAGCCCAGCCTGCAACAAAGCCAGCATCCCTCACCCTAGTCTCTAGCCAGAGACTTCTCCCCTCCCTCCATAAAGCCTCTGGGAAGATGCTTGTCCTGAGGTCTCCTCAGGGTCTGGGCCCACAACACCCAGCAGTTCGGGTACTCTGGGGCTTGGGCTCCCATGTCCTGCTTCCCCACCAGCATGGTACACATCAGCTGCTGTCGGAGCCACACCTCAGGAGTCACCCCCTTGGACCATACTACTTGTGAGTGTAGGGGGTGGGGTGGCGGTGTGGCTGTGGCGGCAGCAACTTGATGTCTGTAGCACACCTGCTGGACCCCCTCCCTGCTGCAGCACCATACTGGCTGCATCTGCACTGTGGGCAGGGGGCTTCTACTCTGTGAATGGGTCTGCTGGGCTGCAACTGGGAGCTGCAGGTGGAGGAACCCAGCACCTATAGGCTTCATCAGTATCAGGAACTGGGAAGATCCATTTTTGTGGGTCTTCCACTCCCTTTGCATGGCCAGGATGGGGACACTGGGCTCGAGTTACTGCGAGACCAGCGTCACTCACCCTGGCCTCAGGCCAGAGGTCCCTTCCTCCCCTCCTCACAACTGGGACACAGACTCTGGGCTCACTTCACCAGAGGCAACATGAGCTCAGCGTCCCATGTCCAATCCTCTGGCCAGAGGCCCCTCCCCTCCCTATGTGACAAAGAGCTGGCACTGGTCTCATGTTGCTGGGGTGATGCCACCAGCATTTTCCCTGGCCACTATGGGGGCCGCCATTTTTCATGCAGAGTGATGGTTAATTTGCATATTACTATTTTATTAGATAGGGTTTCACTGAATCCAGATGACAGTTTTCAGAGCTCTTTGGTATTATTCAAGATACAAAGTCCAGGAGAGAAACCGATATGGTGGCGTAGGTGAATACCGAAGCTGCTGCCTCACACAATCATTTCAAAACTACAACTAAAAGATAGAACAGACACCATCCAGAACCACAGGAAAGCTGGCTGAGTGAAAATTCTACAACTAAAAGTAAAGAGAGGGACTCACGAAGACTCAGAGGAGCTGTAAAAAGCTGAGGTACGGAGACACGCTTGTGGAGAGGACGGGTGGAGGAGCATCTGGCTGGCTTCCTATAGCGGGAGGGAGATGGAAAATCCCAACTCACTGAACACCAGCTCCAGGTGAGACTCATAGGGGGAGTCTGGACTATTGTGAAAAGAAAGGCATGCATGGAAACTTAGGTGAGCTGCGAAAGACAGAAGTCTGAAGGCGCACAAAAGTGCTTGCGTAAGTGCATGCGAAAGTGTGCACACAGAGTGCTGACTGCTGATTGTGCTGCTGGCTTTTTCTAGCGGGAGGAAAATGGAACCTCACAACAGCACTGAAATCCAGGTCCAACTGCATTGAACCTCAGTTTCGGGAGAGACCCTGGGGACCCAGACTCATATGGGTCCCTAGAGTGCATGGAAACTCAGAGGAACCAAAAGATATAGATCCGGCAAACGCGCATGCACAGACATAGCTGATCCTCACAACCAATTGGCTTGGAGGTCATTTCCCCCCAGTGATACCTACAGGAATTAAGAATTAACTACAACAAAACTGTACACACAGTTCATAAAAGAGGTGCACCAAGAGTGTCCACCTCAGGTAACTGGGGAGGTGGAGCTACTGGGCCATCTAGCACACAAAGCTACTCTACTAACTCAGGGACATCTAGCACACAAAGCTACTTTGGCAACTCAGGGAAGCATCAAAATATGGGGAGACAAAAGAACAGATCACAAACTAAAGAAATGGAGGAAAACAAATGACTAGATATAGAGTTCAAAACCATGGTTATAAGGTTTCTTTTAAGAATTTCCTAGAAAAAATGGATAAATTTAGTGAAACCCAAGAGGAAATTAAAAATTAGAAATTAAACATATACTGACTAAAATGAAAAATATGATACAGAAACCTACAGACTAGAGAAATGCAAGAATCAAGTCAAAGATTTGAAATACAAAGAAGCAAAAACACTCCATTGGAAAAGAAAAAAGAAAAAAGAATCCA
The DNA here is from genome assembly GCA_011751065.1 of Lasiurus cinereus. Lineage (NCBI taxonomy): Eukaryota > Metazoa > Chordata > Mammalia > Chiroptera > Vespertilionidae > Lasiurus > Lasiurus cinereus. The sequence goes on from JAAGEH010000029.1 coordinate 12,236,545, forward strand.
AAAATGTGAAGATAGTGTAAGGAGCCTCTGGGACAATTTCAAGCATACCAACATCAGAATTATGGGGGTGACAGAAGAAGAGAGAGAACAAGATACTGAAAACCTATTTGAAGAAATGATGACTAAAAACTTCCCCCACTTGATAAAATAAATACACTTACATGTCCAGGAAACGCACAGAACCGCAAACAAAAGTAATCCAAAGAGGACCACACCAAGACACATCATAATTAAAATACTAAGAGCAAAAGAAAAAGAGAGAATGTTTAAAGCAGAAAGAGAAAAACAGTTAATTATCTACAGGGGAGCACCCATATGATTGTCAGCTGATTTCTCAACACAAACTATGCAGGCCAGACGGGAGTGGCAAGAAATATTCAATGTGATGAATAGCAAGAACCTACAACCAAGATTCCTCTACCCAGCAAAGCTGTCATTCAGAATTGAAGGGTAAATAAAGAGATTCAGAGATAAGAAAAAGCTAAAGGAGTTCATCAACATCAAACAAGTATTATATGAAATGCTGAAAGGTACTCTTTAAGAAGAGGAAGAAGAAAATAGTAAAGATAAAAATTATGAACAACAAATACATATCTATCAATCAACAAGTGAATCTAAAAATCAAGTGAATTGAAAATCTGATGAACAGAATAAACTGGTGAATATAAGAGAATTAGGGGCACAGAAAGGGAGTAGACTGATAATTCTCAAGGGGAGAGAGGTGAGGGGGTGTGCAGGGAGAGAATGGACAAAAATCATACACCGATGGATGAGGACAATGACGGGGAGGTAAGGGCAGAGGGTGTGGTGGGAGCCAGGTGGAGGGGAAATATGGGGGGAAAAAAGAAGAACAGTTGTAATAATCTAAACAATAAAGGTTTATTCAAATAAACAACAACAAAAAAGATATAAAGTCCATTCCTTCATTGACTTTCTTCCCAATTAAGACTTAAAGGAAAAATGAGTAACAATAACATTAAAATGCTTTCTAAAAATTCCATGGGCAGTAAGAGAGTTAATATTGCTAGGCAAACTATAGATAGCTCTGAAATGTCATGAAGACAAGCTAAAGCCAGATATTCTGTGTTCAGGTCTCTGCTTAACTTCTTCCAACCTGACCTATCTGATCTTGATTTCTCTGTCTCAGTTTCATGATCCATAAATGAGGTAGAAAACAGTACTCTATAGTATTGTAGTGAGAATGTATGGTGTGTGACGTACTTAAAATTTATTAACCATTGTTGTTTTTAAAATTATTATTCGGGCATACTGTACAGATAAAATGGAATGAAAAATTACATCATGTGCAAAATAATAACCTCTATATTTTTGTATTTATGTTAATAAAAAGTAGAATAATAAAAACCAAGCTATATACTTGCAATTTGATATTGGCGTTAGACCTATCTTTTAAATCTGGATAGATTGCCATAGCCAGTTTGGCTCAGTGGATAGAACTTCCCCAGCCTGGGCCCTGATCAGGGCATGTGCAGCAGGCAACCAATTGATATGTTTCTCTCACATTGATATTTTTCTCTGTCTTTCCTTCTCTCTTCCACTCTCTCTAAAAGTCAATGGAAAAATATCCTCAGGTGATTATTAACAGCAACAACAACAAAATCTGGATAGATTATGCTTAATTCAAGCAAATTTTGATTCAGATACTTATTGATATTGAAATTTAATTAATTTGACTTGGTCTAAGCATACACTCAGATCTTAGCGTAGTGGAAGTTGATTAAAGCTTTATGAACAACTTTTCTGAGTACAGGAGGAAGAATCTGAACACCTCTGTGATGAAGTGGGGAAGTATGATCAGCTGTGCAAATGTGGAAAGAAGCAAGAGAAAAATCAATATTTTTGTTTGAATCAGCATATTTGTGTAGTGGGTATAGGCAGGACTGGTATTCATGTGATTAATGTCTTGTCTTGTACACATTTTTCATTTTCAGCATGCCTGCTTGATAAATATTCCTAGAGCAGCTCTTGGTAAATGGTGTTTAGTGGTACTCCAGTACATTAACCACATGGAATTACTGGATATATCAGGATTATTTTTTAAGCTGTTTTAGAATCCCCAATATTAGAAATATACCTTTTATTTGAAGTTCATACTGTATTGTCTATCCCAAGATACACATTAAAGCACTGTGAAACTAAATTTTGGGCTTGATAAAGTCAGAAGAAACAAACTGATTCTAAGCATAGATGTAAAACATGCTTTTTTGTGTGTGCAATGAAGTTTTATTTATCCTCCTATCACATATACATTCAGGGAGTGAATGTGATCATTTGAAATACTTTGAGACTGTATGACATTAGATTAAGATGCCATTTTAGAAATTGTAAAAGCAGGCAGAAACTCAATAAGAACATAATGAGAGCTAAAGTATTTGCTGTAATAAAAATACTGCAATAGGAATAATATAATATTTAATATCAACATTTACAAATTGAGTGGTACATGTTTGAAAACTAATTATTTTCAAATGCATTTTGCCAGATAACTTTCCAAAAATGGAATTTCAATTTAGCAGTGTTAGGTAATCTTTGTAAAATATAGCACTTGATACTCAATAAATTTTGATAATTATTATGAAATATAAAGAAAAACTAAGCTTCATTTTTATAGCAGCTTTAGCTTGATCATATATATGTTGTATTATGTGTATATACATACATATATAAAATATAACATATATGTCATTAAGTATACCCTCCTTTAGGGGTGTATATTAATTTCACTATTGGCTCTACCATAAAAATATTGAAAAGCAAGTAAGAAAAAATTACATTCAACATACTCTTACAACTTAGCAAATATGAAAAGCTCTCTATGTGTGTGTGTGTCTTTCTCTGTCTTTATCTCTGTTCTTCAATCTATAATTACATATAGGAACCCATCTATTTAATTGGAAAGCTCAATTACTACATAAACTTGTATTTTATTCTAGTTCTACCACTTACTAGCCATGTGGTTTAAGTAGTTTTGTCTCTCTGGCCTCAAGGTCTTTTTCTATAACAATATATGAGAGGACATTAGTAAGGATTAATTGAGGTAGTGTAATACCACTAGTAATTCAATTAAAACAATTTATTTTTGCCAAAAATTTATATAAACTCACTGGAATTATATCTTCCATGGTTTCAAGGAAAAAAATATAAACACCATTGGCAAGAAATTAACTGCAGAAAACTACTGGATTAGTGAATTGGGATATATTTAATATGTTAAATGCAGGACATTTTTGAATTTTTAAAAAGATTTCATTAAAAAAAAACAACACCAAAGCCCCAAGTGTCAAGAAGTGATGTCAACAAGATGGTAGAGTAGGAAATCCTAGACTCTCATTCCTCTCACAACCACACCAAATTAGCAACACGTAATAAAAAATTATCTTTGTGAAAAATCTTTAAACTAATTGAAAGGCTCTTATATCCCAGGGACTCTCGAAAACCAGTGGGTGATTAAGGACACCCACTCACTGGATTTCCTTTCCCTGGTGCATTACTATACAATTAGGTAGAGAGTCCCTATCTCTCAGTTCCTAGGAGAGTAAAGGGTTTGGTTCACCTATACAAAATTCCAGATTTTCTTAGCAGGCTCCCCAGAGACTGGCTTCTGTCTTTCCAGAAGCTATGTGGCTCTGATGATTCCAGTACAGGTGATAGCTGGGGCTAACAGATGCCATAGATAATTCCCTTCGCTCCACAGAGTGAGCAGATGAGTATTCTCAGCTCTCAGTTTCACCCTGGTGAGAGACAGTTTGTCCATGTGTCCTGTGCCTCATTTTCTTCAGAGATTCCCAAAGACCTGGCATCTGACTTGCATCTTAGATATGGCATCTGAACTAAAATCTAGGCTCTCTGATAGGTATGGTGCGATCTAGAGGCGGGGGGAGAACACAGGTGGTGGTTTGGACAGGTAAATGTCATAGGTATCCAATACCTGGATAAATGTAGAGTGAAGAGGCAAAACCATAGCGACCTGCTTCTTCCTGTGGAGGTAAGATGTTGGAAGAGGGTCCCAGAATCCTTCACTGTGCAGATTGGCAGATATCTTCTTCTGTACGAGGCTAATCCATGATTTTCAGGACAGGTGCATGTTTTGTCTCATGCGTAGACACCAACACAGAAAGTCAAAGAAGTTGAAGAATCAGGTAAAGATGTTCCAAACAAAGAAATGTTAACTTTTTAGAAATCAACTTTAAATAAACAGTTTTATTTTATTTGCCAGACATAGAATTCAAAATAACTCATAAGATACTTATTGAGGTGAAGAACAATGTAATAACATTATAAAAATTTCCCCAAAGATAAAGAAAACACAAATATGTACCAAACAGAAGTGATGAAGCTGAAGAACACAATAACTGTATTGGAAGATTCACTAGAGTGATTCAGTAGCAGAGTATATCAAGCAGAAGAAAAGATCAAGGTCATCAAGAACAGGTCATTACAAATAATTTTGTCATTCATAGGAACAAAACCAAAATAGAATAAAAAAGAGTAAAGAGCCCTAGCTGGTTTGGGTCAGTGGATAGAGCATCGGCTTGTGGATTGAGGAGTTTCAGGTTTCATTCCAGTCAAGGGCAGGTGACCAGGTTGTGGGCTCCATCCCCAGTAGGCAGTATGCAGGAGGCTGCCAATCAATAATTCTCTCATCATTGATATTTCTCTCTCTCTCTCCCTCTCCTTTCTTCTCTAAAATCAATAAAAATATATTTTTTAAAAGAGTAAAGAAAGCTTAAGGGACTTATGGGACCTATCTAAGCATATATATTTCAGAAGGAGAAGAGAGAAAGGGTCAGAAAACTTAGTCCAAAACATAATGGCTGAAAAGTTCTCAAATTTGGGTAAGGAAATGGACATCCAGATCCAAGAGTCTCAAAAACATACCAAATAATATGAATCTAAAGAAAACAACATCATAACACATCATAATAAAAATTTCAAAAGTCAAATACAAAATGAGAATTGTGAAAGCTGAAAGGAAAAAGTAACTTATCACATGTATACGAACCACCCACAAAACTATGGGCTGATTTTTTAAAAATATATTTTATTGATATTTTTACAGAGAAGGAGAGGGATAGAGAGTTAGAAACATCAATGAAAGAGAAACATTTGAGAGAGATGCCTCAATCAGCTGCCTCCTGCACAATTCCTACTGGGGATGTGCCCACAACCAAGGTACATGCCCCTTGACCAGAATCAAACCTGGCACCCTTCAGTCCACTGGTCAATGTTCCATCCATTGAGCCAAACCAGTTAGGGCATATGGGCTGAATTTTTAATAGAAACCTTGTAGGCCACCAAGAAGTGGGATCATATATTCAGTGTGCTTAAAGAAAAAAACACTACCATATAAGAATACCATACTTGGCAAAAGTTTACTTCAGAAATGAAGTTGAGATAGGATTTTCCCATACAAACAAAAGCTATGGGAGTTCAATACTACTAGACCTCTGTTTAAAAAATGCTAAAGGGAGTTTTTCAAGGTGAAGTGAGAGGATATTAAACAGCAGCATTACAGTATAAAAGAATATAAAATTAACCAGTAAAAGTAAATATATAGACAAACACAGAATACTATATTACTGTAATTTTAATGTGTAAATCACTTTTAATTCTAGTATAAAAGTTTGAACATAAAAGTATTAATATTAGCATCACTAAATATATTAAAAGATAAACATAAATAGTTGTACATTGTGATGATGATAAAGTGTTAATGGAATAGAAGTTAAATGTAGAATTTTCTACATGGTTGAACTTGAACTTAAAATTTGTTCAGCTTAAAATATGCTATTATAACTCTAAGATATTTTATGTAAGCTCCAATGTAATTAAACACACAAAAATGCCAATAAAAGTTACAAAAATAAATCCTGAATGGTATATAAACATACCAATATAAAAATGAACAAAACACAAGGAAAGTCAGCAAGATAGGAAAATACAGACTGAAAAACTAGAATATTAAAAGAAAATAGTCAACAAGATGGCAATAGTAAATATTTTCCTATGAATAATTACTTTAAATGTAAATGAATTAAGCTCACAAGTCAAAAGATAGAAAGGGAAAATGGATAAAAATATAAGACTCAATTGTATACTATCTATAAGAAACACACTTTAGATTTAAGGACATACAGAGGTGAAAGTGAAGACATGGTAAAAGACATGCCATGCAAATGGTAACAAAAGATAGTAGGGGTGGTTATAGTTATATCAGATAATATAAACTTTAAATATAAAATTGTCATGAGACAAAAGTGGACAATATATAATGATAAGAGGTTCAATATACCAGGAAGACATAACATTTACAAATATTTATTCATACATCCTCAGAGCATCCTATATAATAAAAGGCTAACATGCAAATCGACCAAATGATGGAACTACCAGTTGCATGATGTACACTGACCACCAGAAGGCAGATGCTCAATACAGGATCTGCCCCCTGGTAGTCAGTGTGTTCCCATAGAGGGAGCACACTCATCCAGAAGCTGGGCTCACAGCTGGCAAGTGCAGCAGTGGTGGCGGGTGACTCTCCAACCTCCATGTCAGTGTTAAGGATGTCCAACTGTCAACTAAGGATGTCAATGGGGAATGGGCCTAAGCTGGCAGTCAGACATCCCCTGAGGACTCCCAGACTGAGAGAGCATGCAAGCTCTGATGAGGGACCCCCCTGAGTGCACAGATTTTGTGCACCGGGCCTCTAGTCAAAATATATAAAGCTAATATTGACAGAAATGAAGAAATAAATAGATAGCTGCACAATAATAGTAGGCTATTTCAGTGTCTCACTTTCAATAGTGGATAGAATATGCAGACATAAGATTGGTAAGGAAACACATAAGCCTATCAGAGATACAAGTATCACATGATCTCATATGTGGAATCTAATGAACAAAATAAACTGATGAACAAAATAGATGCAGAGATATAGAAGCATGCTGAACCTTAGAGAGAAGGCTGGGGAGGGTGGGTGGATGGAAAGAGATCAATCAAAGAACTTGTATGCATTTATGCATAACCCATGGACATAGATAATAAGGTTGTAAAGGCTGGGGTGAAGGGGAGGTAGGGGGGTGAGCGCAGCTTAGAAAGGGTCAATGGGGGAACAAGGGGACATATTTAATACTTTCAACAATAAAGACTTTTTACAAAACAAGGAAACTCATTTTATCTATAATGTTATTTAAGTACTAGAGGCTGGGTGCAAAAAATTCATGCATGGAGTGGGGGTGCCCTTCAGCCCAGCCTACAACCTCTCCAATCTGGGATGCCTCACAATCCAGGACTGTTCGCTCCAAACTGCTTGCCTGCCTGATTGCCACTAACCACTTCTGCCTGCCAGCCTGATCACCCCTAACCACTCCCTTGCCAGCCTGATTGATGTCTAACTGCTCCATTGCCAGCCTGTTTACCCCTAACTGCCCTCTCCTGCAGGCCTAGCCCCCCCAACTGTTCCCCCTGCAGGCCTGGGTCCCCCACCAACTGCCCTTCCCTGCAGGTCCAGTCATCCCCAACTTCCCTCCTCTGCCAGCCTGGTCACCCCTAACTGCCATCCCTGCAGGCTTGATCGCCCACAACTGCCCTTCCTTACAGGCCTCGTCCCTCCCAACTGCCCTGCCCTACTGGCCATCTTGGGGTGGCTATATTGTGTCCACATGGGGGCAGGATCTTTTGGTCACATGGGGCAGCCATCTTGTGTGTTGGAATAACGGTCAATCTGCATATTACTCTTTTATTAGACAGGATAGAGGCCTGGTGCATGGGTGGGGGCTAGCTGTTTTGCCCTGAAGGATGTCCCAGATCAGGTTTAGGGTTCCCTTGGGGCATGGGGTGGCCTGGGCAAGGGGCCTGTGGTAGTTTGCAGGCTGGCCATGCCTCCTACCCTCCGCCACCATGACCCAAGCAGAGGCCCTGGTATCTGGGATTTATTTATCTTCTACAATTGAAACCTTATAGCCTGGAGCAGAGCCAAGCCTCCTGCTCACTCTGTGGTGGCAGCCATATCTGTTAGGATTTATTTATTTTCTATAATTGAAACTTTGCAACCTTGAGCGGAGGCCAAGACAAGCCAGGGCTGCAGAACCTTGGCTTCCTCCATCGCTGGGGGCAAACCTAGCCTCCTGCTTTCTCCAGCTGCATGGCTGCCATTTTTGTTGGGATTTATTTATCTTCTATAATTGAAACTTTGTAGCCTTAAGTGGATGCCTGGGCCCACCAGGGTGTGTGGAAAGTTTGGCTTCCTCCAGTGCCAGGGAAACCCAAGCCTCCCTCCTGCTTTCTCTGTGGCCGTAGCCATCTTGGTTGGGGTTCATTTGCATACTCACTCCTGATTGGCTTGTAGGCGTGGCATGTGGGTTTGCAAAGTGATGGTTAATTTACTTTTTTATTAGATAGGATAAGGTGATCTACAGATTCAATGCAATCACTATCAAAGTCCTAGTGGCGGTTTTTACAAAAACAAAAAACAATTCTAAAATTCATATTGAGAGAGAAACCAATATGGTGGCATAGGTAAACACCTAAGCTGCTGCCTCACACAACCATTTCAAAACTACAACTAAATGACACAATGGACACCATCCAGAACCACAGGAAAACTGGTGAGTGAAAATTCTATAGCTAGAAGTAAAGAAAGGGACTCATGAAGACTCTGAGGAGTTGTAAAAAGCTGAGGTATGGAGACACACTTGTGGAGAGGACTGGCGGAGGAGGGTATGGCTGGCTTCCTCTAGCGGGAGGGAGATGGAAAATCCCAACTGCACTGAACCCCAGCTCCAGGCGAGACTCATGTGGAGGAGTCTGGACTGTTGTGAAAAGGAAGAAGTACATGGAAACTTAGGGGAGCCGCAAAAGACAGAGGTCTGGGAGCACACAAAAGTGCATGCGAAAGTGCACACACAGAGCACTGACTGCTGATGTGCCACTGGCTTTCTCTAGCAGGAGGAAAACAAAACCTCACAACAGCACTGAAATCCAGGTCCAACTGCACTGAAACCCAGTTTCAGGTGAGATCCTGGGGACCCAGACTCATACGGATCCATAGAGCACACAGATACTCAGGGGAACCAGAAAGGCAGAGGTCTGGAGGCTTGTGTGCATGCGCAGACACAGAAGATCCTCACAACCAATTGGCTTGGAGGTCAATTCCCCCCAGTGATACCTACAACAATCAAGAATTAACTACAACAAGACTGAACACACAGTTCACAAAGGGGTACACCAAGAGTGTCCACCTCAGGTAATTGGGGATGCAGAGCTACTGGGCCACATAGGACAGCTAGCACACAAAGCTACTCTACCAACTCAGGGAAGCAGGGAAATATGCAGAGACTAAAGAACAGATCACAAACGAAAGAAGTGGAGGAAAAGAAATGACTAAATATAGAGTTCAAAACCATGGTTATAAGGTTTTTTAAGAATTTCCTAGAAAAAAAAAATGGATAAATTTAGCTAAACCCAAGAGAAGATGAAAAAGGACCAACTAGAAATTAAATATACACTGACTGAAATAAAAAAAAATATTATACAGAAACCTAACACCAGACTAGAGGAATGCAAGAATCAAGTCAAAGATTTGAAATACAGCTGAGACTGGTTTGGCTCAGTGGATAGAGCATCGGCCACTGGACTGAAGGATCCTGGGTTCGATTCCGGTTAGGGGCATGAATCCTGGTTGCAGGCGTGTCCCCAGTGTGGGGTGTGCAGGAGGTGGATGATCGATGTCTCTCTCTCATCAATGTTTCTAACTCTAAAATCAATAAAATATATTTTAAAAAATCAATAAAATATAAAAATATTTGAAACACAAAGAAGCAAAAAACACTCCACTGGAAAAGAAAAAAGAAAAAAGAATACAAAAATTTGAAGATAGTGTAAGGAGCCTCTGGGACAACTTGAAGCATACCAACATCAGAATTGTGGGGGTGCCAGAAGAAGAGAGAGAGCAAGATACTGAAAACCTATTTGAAGAAATAATGACTGAAAACTTCCCACACCTGGTAAAAGAAATAGACTTACAAGTCCAGGAAGCACACAGAACCCCATATAAAAGGAATCCAAAGAGGACCACACCAAGACACATCATAATGAAAATACCAAGAACAAAAGACAAAGAGAGAATATTAAAAGCAGAAAGAGAAAAACAGTTAATTACCTACAAGGGAGCACCCATATAATTGTCAGCTGGTTTCTCAACACAAACTATGTAGGCCAGACAAGAATGGCAAGAAATATTCAAAGTGATAAATAGCAAGAACCTACAACCAAGATTACTCTACCCAGAAAAGCTATCATTCAGAATTGAAGGTCAGATAAAGAGCTTCAGAGATAAGAAAAAGCTAAAGGAGTTCATCAACACCAAACCAGTATTATATGAAATACTGAAAGGTATTCTTTAAGAAGAAAACAGTAAAGTTAAAAATTATGAACAACAAATACATATCTATCAACAAGTGAATCTAAAAATCAAGTGAATTGAAAATCTGATGATCAGAATAAACAGGTGAATATATAATAGAATTGGGCATAGAAATGGAGTTGACTGACAATTCTCAGGGGGAAAGAGGTGAGGAGCCATGTGGGGAGATACTGGACAAAAATCTTGAACCTATGCATGAGGACAATGGGGGTGAGGTAAGGGCAGAGATGAAGTGGGAGTCAGGTGAAGGGGAGATATGGGAGGAAAAAAGAGGAATAGTTGTAATAATCTGAACAATAAAGATTTATTAAAATAAAAAAATAAAATTCATATGGGACCACAAAACACTAGGGATGGCCAAATCAATCATGAGAATGAACAACAAAGCTGGAGGCATTACACTTCCTGATTTTAAAATATATTACAGAGCTACAGTAATCAAAGCATAATGCTGGCATAGAGTCATAGAGACCAGCTAGAACAGAATGCAGAGCTCAGAAAAATATTCACATATACAATCAACTCATTTTGGACAAAGGTGGTAAGAATGCACAATAGGGAAAGGATAATATCTTGAATGAATGGTTTTGAGAAAACAGAATATTAATATATAAAAATGAAATTGGACCCTTATCTTATATCACACACAAATATCAACTCAAAATGGATTGCAGACTTAGACTAAGACCTGAAATCATAAAACTCTTAAAAGAAAACATAGGAGAAAAACTTCATGGCACTGGTCTTGGCAATGATTTTGTAAATATGACATTTTTTTTAAAAAAAGCACCAACAAAACAAAAAATAAACAAGTGGGAGTGTATCAAACTAAAACCCTTTTTTATGGCAAAGAAAACAACAACAACAATGGAAATTATAACCAACAGAATGGGAGAAAGTATCTGCAAACTGTCTATCTGATAAAGAATTAATCTCCAGAATATATATGGAACTCATATCTCAATAGTTAAAGCTAATAACCAGGTTATATATTTTTTCACAATAAAAAATTGAAGGGAAACAAGTATTTTTCTATCAAATTTGCCTTAATAAGTAGTCCATGCTTACTTATATTGAAATATTCTGAGGTAATCTTCAGTATTTTTAAAATATATTTTATTGGTTTTTCACAGAGAAGAAGGGAAAGGGATAGGAAGCCAGAAACATCGATGAGAGAGAGGTATCGATTAGCCGCTTCCTGCACGCCCTCCACTGGGGATGTGCCCGCAACCAATGTACATGCCCTTGATCGGAATCAAACCCGGGACCCCTCAGTCCCCAGGCCGACGCTCTATCCACTGAGCCAAACCGGTTTCAGCTATCTTCAGTATTTTTAAATGCTTTCTTATGTGAACATGGATACTATGCAATGTAAGCAAAACTAGAGCTAAATATAAGCATAATTATTTATTTTTCTTTTTATTTTCATTACTATTAATATCAATATCCCCAACATTTGTTCTATAGAATAGAATAGCTTTTTATTCTCTCACATATAACTTTATTTTTTAGTTGTTTCCAAATACTACAGTATATTGCAGTGTTCAATAATGTTTGATTAATTCATAAAATAATGATAATGAATGGACTAGAAAGCCACGGTTGGGAATGCTAAAACACAGTGTAAGGTGTCATCTGCTATATATTGCATTTGTTTTCCATTGGAACCCAGATTTGACTCTTCTCTAAAAGAAATAATATTAAAAGTATGACACCATTTTCCCTCTAACCATGAATTTCAGTTATAAGTAAAGTATGTCCTAAAATATCATGATTCAAATATAGTGTTTAGATACCTGCATGTACAGTAAGTCCTCATTAATGTTGTTATAGGTTCTTGGAACTATGGCAAAATTATGTGTAATGAAATGAATTTTACTGCAGGCTATTTGACATAAGTAGGAATTAATTTCCTATGATATCTCATCAACATTATAACAAAAGGATGTTGAACCAAACAACGTTATTTGAGAAACTGCTATATACAATATATGTTTTAAGATAATGTTTTATATTATAGAAATATATACACCAGTTTTAGCAATATAATATTTAGTGATTTCTAATTTCATATATTAGGGTAGTTGGGAGCTAATATCATATCATGATATTATTTGTTGGCAACCAGTCATTGACAAGAGTCAGGTATTGAGAAGATATAAATAAATTATATTGTATATTTGTTAAAATCATTATATGAAAAATGATAAAAATCTTTAATAGATGTGGGAACCACATCTATTTAGTAGCACTTCAAAATTTACTGCAAAGACCTCCATGAAAATAATCTATTGCAATTATCATTTTGCTGTTTATCCTAAAATATGTGGTTTTGAATAGTCACTGCAAATATTTGATATCATATGCTTTGGAAGCAGAGGTAGTCATACTAAATCTTCAAAGCTTGTTCTCTGACATGGGGGAGAAGAAAAGTGACTCAGGTAGACTGACTTACTCTTAGAGTCTAGTGTCTGTCAGGAATCAAGGAATGAGAAAACAGGGTAGAGCAAGGAGAGAGGAGTGGAGCTGTCAGCACTATCTAGTAGGGTAGAATATGGGCAGGAAATCAGGAAAGGCAAGAAAAGACTAGTTTCCTTTGACGCTGAACTCAAGATAATGGCTCATGTGTCAAAATCAGATCACTTGGAGCCCTATCTGGTTTGGCTCAGTGATAGAATGGGGCTTGTGGGTCCCCATTCTGGTAAAATGCACGTACCTCAGTTGCAGGCTCCTCCCTGGTAGGGGGGTGGTGCAGGAGGCAATCAATCCAGGTGTTTCTCTTACATTGATGTTTCTGTCTTTCCCTCTGTCTTCCACTCTCTAAAAATCAATGGAAAAATATTCTTTGGTGAAGATTAACAACAACAACAACAAAAAGTCAAATAACTTGGAGAGTATTGCAATAATTAATTACTAATATGACCAGGAATAAAATATATCCAGTTTATTTGGAACTCAGCTATGACCATGACTAGCATATATTTTTTCATAAGTTTATATTTCATATTTTATATTTGGAAGGAAAACTACATAAGAGATACTTCAAATTATTTTTAAATTTTAGAAAGTTACAAACTTGTCAATAATTCAAATGATAATACACTGGGATGACCCAAATTCTCAAGTGATAAATATTCTAGTAGCAGCAAGTTACTGGGCATTTTCAGTGTACTTAATGGTAACCTCCTGTTAACATCCAGGGCAAAATTTCCAGGATTACTGTTGATTTCTCATAATTCTAAGATTCCAGATGTAAAATTAACCAAGAGAATGATCTAAATGGCATATCCAAGAGAAAAAACAACTTTCTTGCTCAATGATCATTCTTCAAGCTCAATGAGTTTTCAATAAAATAATCATGTATGAACTACAACATCTTGCTCAATTCAGTAATTCCTGATTCTCTATTTTTGAAACCAAATGTTATCCCATATTAGATATTGGAAAATATGTCATTTATAAGAACAGTATTTACCCATAGGTTTTATAACTTTTAAACACAGCCAAAGAAGCTAATATAGTCTAGAACTAATAACAAAGAGAATGCTTAGCTTTTCTTTCTTCTTTGGAATAGTCTGGGTATTGCCTAGTTGTGGTTCCAGTTTGCAAACACTAAGACCCTGAAATCAATTTGTATAATTTCTTTCTTTATTATTTATTTTTTGACAGTGTTGCATCATTTTATCTATTTATTCTATTTTATTTATTTAAAATGTGTCTTTATTGTTGAAAGTATTACAAGTGTTCCCTTTTCCTCCCCATTGACCCCCTCCACCCTGAACCTACCTCCCACTCAGGCCTTCATTACACTATTGTCTGTGTCCATGGGTTATGCTTATATGCAGACAAGTTCTTTGGTTAATCACTTCCCACCCACTCCCACTCACCTTCCCTCTGAGATTCAACAATGTGTTTCATACTTCCATGTCTCTGGATCTATTTTGTTCATCTGTTTATTTTGTTCTTTAGATTCCACATATGAGTGAGGTCATGTGATATTTATACCTTTCTGTTTGACTTATTTCACTTAGTATAATATTCTCCACGTCCCTGTACGCCAGTGGTTCTCAACCTTTCTAATGCTGCGACCCTTTAATACAGTTGCTCACGTTGTGGTGACCCCCAACCATAAAATTATTTTCATTGCTACTTCATAACTGTAATCTTGCTACTGTTATGAACTGTAATGTAAATATCTGATATGCAGGATGTATTTTCATTGTTGCAAATTGAGCATAATTAAAGCATAGTGATTAATCACAAAAACAATATGTAATTCTATATTGTGAAATATTTATTTCTAATTATAAATAAATAAAATTTTTGTCTTGAATCATGGTATAACATGGGTAATAGTCTTCATATGACAACAGTAAACTACATTGCTACACTTTACTACACTGAGGAGCGGTCTGTTGGTTCCTAAGACCATGGGAAATAGGTGTTTTCTGATGGTCTTAGGCAACCCCTGTAAAAGGGTCGTTCGACTCCCAAAGGGGTCACGACCCACAGGTTGAGAACCACTGCTAACCAAAGCCTCCTGATTCATTTGCACGTGGTCAACAGCCTTTAATACTACAATAAGATTCCTTATAAGACAAAGGGAGAAGGATATCTGAGAGAGAAAACACAAACAGATGAGGTACAGGCAATGTGACCATGAGACAGAGACTGGAGTGATAGACAAGAAGTGCTTGTAGCCAACAGAAGCTGAAAATGGGAAGGGACAAATTCTTCCTCAGGGCCTTTAGAGGGAGTGTGACCCTGCTGAGGCCTTAATTTCAGAAGGCTAGACTCCAGAACTTGGAGACAATAAATTTCAGTTGTTTTGAGCCACCCACTTTATGGTAATTTATAATGGCCACTCTATGAAACTAATACAGTGGTGCCTCGAGATACGAGTGCCCTAACATACGATATTTTTGAGATACGAGCTGCAGAGCGAGCGATTTTTGCTTTGAAATATGAGCAACATTTGAGATAGGAGTAATCGCGCAGATCAGCCGGCTGCACATGACCCACCAGTTTACCGAGACTGGAGCATCTCATAGTTTCCCATGCCTCAAGGTTATGGAATGAATTAAACTCATATCTAGAGGTACCACTGTATAGAAGATGAAACAAGGCTACATTTCTAGAAACAATTTATCAAACAGTGCCTATTATAATAAGTTATATCCTTATTTTCTTGCTTCAAATTACAAAATAGTTTTACCCTTTAAAATTTCAAAAATTAAGTTATATATTCTTGCATTTAGATGGCAATTACCTGGTTCTAATTATATGACAGATGAGTGATAGGGAAACAGGTATGAATTATTATTACCTTGAAAGAGTTCATAGAGTAGCATATATATATATATTGCAGGTTTTTGGTACTACTTTTCCATCACCTTCCCATTTAAAACTTATAATTTTGGCTTTTTTATTTATATAAAGCATTTTCACAGAACAAATTTAAACCCAATGTACAAATCATACCTAAGCCACTTGTGGACTTTAAAATAGCAATAAATAATTTGGAAGTAAATTTTAAACACATAAAGTTGATTATTTTACTAAAGTAATTATATTGTCCGTGTGCATATACCCATATACATATGTGTATGTGTCTTTTCACAAATAAATTTTCATCAATAAATTAAGTGCTAAAAGATCACCTGTCAGTATTTTAAATTTAAATTATTTCTTGTTCTCCAAATAAGTGTGATGTGATTACTGAATAATATAAGTAGACTTTAATTTTAATTAAAGGCATTGAAAATTTTAATTCTCTTGATATAATCATTTTTCTTTGCTTCTAATTTTTGTTGTTAATGCTCACTTCAGGACATTTTTCCATTGATTTTTAGAAAGAGTGAGAAGGAGAGAGAGAGGGAGGAAGGGAAGGATAGGGAGAGCTATTGGTTGCCTCTTGCACGTGCCTGACTGGGGCCTGAGATCAAAACTGCAACCCAGGTACATGGCTCTTAACGAAAAATCGAACCTACGTGGGCTGACACTCTAACCACTGAGCCAGGGCTCATTTGCTTCTAATTTTTGCTCTCAGCAAGTAAAATGGATGAAAGGGAGGGGGTGTTAAAAGTAATTCAGGAATGATTTAATTCAATATTTAATAAGGCTTCTTTTAGGGGGGGAATCATTTTAATTTTAGCAAGGAACAGTTGTGCATAACATCTTAAGTGAAAAAGTGTGGCCATTTTGGGTATAAATCAGAAGTGGTATGAGAATGTAATTTAGAACAAGGAGATATTTTAATATTTATCCAATCACAAATGCTACAAAACAACTTTGATAATTGGGTGCTGAAATGAGAGGTATTTATAAAACATATCTTCAAAATTGCCACAGCAGCTGGTCCATGGCAGGTTCATTGAGCCCAGACCCCAGAAAATACTCTTGCATACAAATAAGTGGGAAAATTGTATATTTTAGGAAAATAGAGACAACACTTAGGGTAATGAATGACATCTGATGAGAAAAGATAGAAATCAAGGATATACACAAGTTTACAATTCACCTTCAGCAGATAAGATTTATTACAAATAAATTTAAAATGTAAAAACAATGGGAAATGGCAATCTACAATAGTTACAGAAGATACACCAACCATGGATTCATATAATAAATGGAAATCTAAAAATATACAGTAAAATATTCAATGCTTATAATTATAAAGAAGTAAACATTAAAATGTAAAACACTGGACAATGATCAATTTCCTAGTCAACCTAGCATACATTATAAAACTGGAATAGGACTTGGCCTCCAAAGAAGTTTCCAATGGTCAAAGAAATCAATAACCAAAGCAAAGGAATATGCCAGGATAAGAAACATCATCAACCATATATTGCCCTATAAAGTTGATCTAGGGTTTAAAACAGAAAATTATCCTATATAATAAAGATATATGCAAATTGACCATCACTCCAACATACAAGATGGCAGCCCCCATGTGGACACAAGATGGCTGCCACAAGATGGCCAGCAGGAGAAGGCAGTTAAGGGGCAACCAGGCATGCAGGGGAGGAAAGTTGGGGGCAATCAGGCCTTCAGGGGAGGGCAGTTGGAGGGGACCAGATTGACAAGGGAAGGAAGTTAGGGGTGACCAGGTCAGCAGGGGAGAGCTGTTATGGACAATTGGGCTGGCAGGGGAGCAGTTAGGCATCAATCAGGCTGGCAGGGGAGTGGTTAGAGGGTGATCAGGCTGGCAGGCAGAAGCAGTTAGGGGCAATCAGGCAGGCAGGCAGGTGAGCAGTTGGGAGCCAGCAGTCCTGGATTGTGAAAGGGATGTCCAACTACTTGTTTAGGCCCAGTCTCCAGGATTTGACATAACCAGGCAGTCAGACATTCTTTGAAGGGTCCCAGATTGGATAGGGTGCAGGCTGGGCTGAGGGACATATACTCTCCCCACCTCCCATGTACAAATTTCATGCACTGGGCCTCTAGTCATGATATATTTGGGCCTAGACATTTGTTCTGATTTAGTACTCAGATTTTTACTAGCGACAATCAGTGTTGGTTTATGCAAATGCTACAGCTTTATCATAGAAGTAAAGATGCCAATGATTTTCACAACATTGTCACCATAAATCAGAGTAGTTTATTGTACATCATGATCCAGTCCATACACACACAGCATTGAAAAGGGTATCACAAAACAATCTTTATCCTAACCATAGGTTCAAGAGGTTCAAATCAGGCTTCCCCAAGATGTACTGTATTTTGGCTCATGAATTATTTTTGAGCTGGAAGCTACTGAGACTCTGCAGGTTTATTAGAAACTTTTTTTTATTACTTAAACATTTTAATTAAGTATAATAAAATTTATATTTATAGTGAATGTTTTTGGGGAAGTAGGATTTATCCTTATCCCCTTTCTGAGGTTATTTGTCAACAGGGTACATTTTTCTTTAGCCAAATCCATAATCACTTTTACAGATATTAGTTTATGAGAAACTTATGCCTCTCTCTTAAAGAATTTAAACTAGGCATCTTGCCTGTAGTGACATTACCAAACCAGCCAAAGAATCTTGAGGCTATAGGAAAGTTTCTTCTTAACCCACCTGAGGTTCTCTAGTATTTTTTTCTCTTTACTCCAGTTTATTTTTATTTTCATTATTTTTAAAATATTTTTTTATTAAATCTTTATTATTCAGATTATTACATTTGTTTCTCTTTTTCCCCCTCCATAGCACCCCTCCATCCAACTCCCACCCTTCCCTCTGCCCTTACCTCCCTCCCATTGACCTCATCCATAGGTGTATGATTTTTGTCCAGTCTCTCCCTGTACACCCCTCACCCCTTTCCCCCTGAGAATTATCAGTCCACTCCCTTTCTGTGCTCCTGATTCTATTATATTCACCAGTTTATTCTGTTGATCAAATTTTTAATTCACTTAATTTTTAGATTCACTTGTTGATAGATATGTATTTGTTGTTCATAATTTTTTGGCTTTTACCTTTTTCTTCTTCCTCTTCTAAAAGAGTACCTTTCAGCATTTCATATAATACTGGTTTAGAGTTGATGAACTCCTTTAGCTTTTTCTTATCTGTGAAGCTCCTTATCTGCCCTTCAATTCTGAATGATAGCTTTGCTGGATAGAGTATTCTTGGTTGTAGGTTCTTGCTATTCATCACGTTGAATATTTCTTGCCACTCCCATCTGGCCTGCATCGTTTCTGTTGAGAAATCAGCTGACAGTCGTATGGGTGCTCCCTTGTAGGTAATGAACTGTTTTTCTCTTGCTGCTTTTAATATTCTCTCTTTGTCTTTTGCTCTTGGTATTTTAATTATGATGTGCCTTGGTGTAGTCCTCTTTGGATTCCTTTTATTTGGGGTTCTGTGGCTTCCTGGACTTATAAGTCTATTTCTTTTACCAGATGTGGGAAGTTTTCAGTCATTATTTCTTTAAATAGGTTTTCATTATCTTGCTCTTTCTCTTCTTCTGGCACCCCCACAATTCTGATGTTGGTACACTTGAATCTGTCCCAGAGGCTCCTTACATTATCTTCACATTTTTGGATTCTTTTCTCTTCTTGCTTTTCCAGTTGAATGTTTCCTGCTTCTTTATATTTCAAATTTTTGACTTGATTCTTGCCTTTCTCTAGTCTGCTGTTAGGACTCTGTATAATATTTTTTATTTCAGTCAGTGTATGTTTAATTTCTAGTTGGTCCTTTTTCATCTCTAGTTAGACCTTTTCCATCTCTAGTTGAATCTTTTGCATCTTTAGTTGGTTCTTTTACATCTCCTCTTGGCTCTCGCTAACTTTATCCAACTTTTCTAGCATATTCTTGAAAAACCTTATAAGCGTGGTTTTGAACTCTAGAGCCAGTCGTTTCTTTTCCTCCATTTTTTTTTTTTGTGATCCTTTCCCTTGTCTCGGCATTTTCACTATGCCGGGAGAAATTCTGTTG
>JAAGEH010000029.1:12256804-12387305 GCA_011751065.1 Lasiurus cinereus
AAGCGTGGTTTTGAACTCTAGAGCCAGTCGTTTCTTTTCCTCCATTTTTTTTTTTTGTGATCCTTTCCCTTGTCTCGGCATTTTCACTATGCCGGGAGAAATTCTGTTGGATTTAGCCTTATGATAGCAGACTTTCAAAACCGCAGAAGCCTCTCTGTTGAGCTTGGGAGGGCTGGAGTCACAGGGCTTAAGGGACCGCCTTGACTTCCAGTTGGCCCCGCCCTCCATGGCCCCTGAGTCTCACGTGACTGGGTAATCGCTGGAGCGTTCCTTGTGCGTACGTGCCCGCAGTGCCTCCAGACAGCTGCCTTTCTGGCTCCCCTGCGCACCAGGACCACACAAGTTTAGGTCCTCAGGGTTTCACCCGAAACTGGGGCTTAGTGGAGTCAGAAGTGGCACAGTTGGGAGGGTCTGTCTCCCACCCACTCTCAAAAGCCAGCAGCACAGTCAGCAATCTGTCCTCTGCGCGTACTGCTATGCACACCAGCAGACCTCTGATCTTTTGCGACTCCCCTAAATTTCCGTGCACTTCCCCCTTTTCACAGTCCAAACTCCCCCCGTATGAGTTTAGGCTGGATCTGTGTTTAGTGTCATAAGATAAGGGGTTCAATGCCTTTGAGAGTCTCCGTTTCCCTCCTGCCAGAGAAAACTAGCCAGGTACTCCGGCACCCGCTCTCTCCGCACACGTGTCTCCGTACCTCAGCTTTTTGCAGCTCCTCTGGTTCTCCGCGAGCCCCTCTCTTTCCCTCTAGTTGTAGAATTTCCACTCAGCCAGCTTTCCTGTGGGTCTGGATGAGGTCTGTTCTGTCTTTTAGTTGTAGTTTTGAAATTGTTGTGCGAGGCAGCAGTGTAGGTGTTTACCTATGCTGCCATCTTGGATTATCCTACTCCAGTTTATTTTTAAAAAGTATTGCTAGTTTTAATCCCCTCATGAGCTGACACCTGCATATTTTAAAATCCTGGTCTAAAGAGAAACAAAATACCAGAATGTAGACTTTATCTAGGTCTTCTCATCATTTATAAGCCTTGAACACAAAATAAAACAAAACTATTTTAAACTTACTGTTTTCTCTGTGAACTACAACCTATCTAACAGAAGCAAGCTCTCATATTATAAAGGTTTTATAACATTCCATGGTTGGCTGAATCTTACTATAAGACTAGGAAATGGGAATAGCAGCTATGGGCATTTATTGATACCAGAACTGGTGAGCAGGAATCCTTCACGCAGTCATGTCTCGCAGAATCAAAGACTGAAGCCAGGGACCAGAGGTGTTCTAACAAGGCAGGAGTTTGTTGCAAACAAACATAGGCTCCCTGCTCAGGGAGGGGATTCAAATAGGTTGCCCAGAAACATCCTGCCCTTCTTATATCTGCTAAAGGCACACTCTTTGTCTATCTGTGCTGCTCTCTGATTGGTTCTTGGCCTTTTTGCAACTTTTTATTTTTCACTTGCAAGGAAAAAAAAAACATCCTTGTTTCAAAACACCCTGTTTTTCTGCTTTCCCGTTTTTCTGCAGATCATTTTGTGGTTTCAGCTAGCTTCACAAATCCTCCTTCTTCCATCTCTTTCCCTTGCCTACCTAATTCTGCTTTAACTCCTTTCATTATGACACAGCTCTTTTTTAGATTCTTGCCACATTCATGGCAAACATCAGTAACTAACCACTTCATTCTTATCAGTAGGCCTGGACACCTCTTCAAAGTCCTTTACAGAGCAGTTCTTTGCACAGCCAATGTTAATTGATAAGAGCTGCCCGAAATGCAGTCTCTTGGAAATCCCTGAAATACAATTCTCTAGAGTCTCTAAATAAGTAAGAGACTCATTAGAAAGGAATTTTCCATTATAGTTAAAATGTTAAACTTCCCATCAGAGTGATGTCTGTAAGATGGTAAAATAGGAAGCCCCAAACTTTCCTTTACTCACAGAAACAACAACTTAAAAACACTAATTGCCTTTTTTGAGCAATCCAGCAACCAGTCAAGAGGATCCTGCACTTCAGGTGAGACGCAGACAAGAACTACACTGAGCCCAATAGAAAAATGTGTGGCATTTACTCTCCATAGTCACTTTCCACGGGACAGTACTGCATGATTTGGGGAAAATCCCAATGCCTACCTTCTCACTGGATAGGGAAAAAAAGAGTGGAACATACATCCAACGTTCTGACTTTACAGGGGGCTAAGAGACTACATTAAGTCCTGTTTGAATCGAAATGCTGACAGGAACATGAAACAGGTTGGGGGCCTCTGAAAAAGGAGAATACCATAGCTTAGACTAGACTCAAGAGAGTCTGCAGTATCACAGACAAGCACTAGCCAAAATAATCTTGAAAAATAGAAAATAGTTGGAGGCTTCACACTACCTATTTTCAAAACATAGTATAAAATGACAGTAATGGCCAAGACCGGTTTGGCTCAGTGGATAGAGCATCGGCCTGCGGACTGAAAGGTCCCAGGTTCTATTCCGGTCAGGGGCATGTCCCTTGCTTGTGGGCACATCTCCAGTGTAGGTTGTGCAGGAGGCGGCTGATCGATGTCTCTCTCTCATCGATGTTTCTGACTTTCTATCCTTCTTCCTTCCTCTCTGTGAAAAATCAATAAAATATATTTTTTTAAAAATGACAGTAATCAAGATGGCATGCTAGTGGCATAAAGACAGTCATATAGATCAATGGAACAGAATAGAAAAATCAGAAATAAACCCTTGTGCATATGATCAAATTATCTTCGACAAGGGTGTCAAGACTACACAATGGGGAAGGGCTAATGGTGTTGGGAAAACTAGATATCCACATGCAAAAGAGTGAAGACAGACCCCAATTTTACACCATATATAAAAATTAACTAAAATAAATTAAAGACCTAAAGATATAAGACCTCAAGTGAAAGAGACAAATTGAAAGGGACAAAGTAAAGATATAACTGATTTCCCTTTATTTATTCTGCTATGAAAATTCCAATCAAGAAGCATATTGTAAGACTGAATAAACTATATTCCATAATAGTCTTATTTTAAAAAGGAGAATCTTCTTTTAAAAATTAGTGCTTGCTTAATATTCACTTTAACTAATTAAACTCGGAGAAGGGATTTTTCCCCCTAAAATGGAACCTAATCATTTTTGCACTAAAATATTGTGTTTATTATTGTTATTAAATTAAACAAAGCTATAATAAAACCCTATTAACTGTGAATAATTTAACAATGTCTTTAGAGGTCACTGGAAAAGTAAGCTCTAATAAAAAAATTACAGGTTCTAAAAAAATATAGCATAGGACCCAACGAAAATTTAAAGTAACTTTGTGAAATGCTTTGATTGAAAAAAATGAATGTCCCAATATGATATCATTTATAGTTCTATGAAGATTTTTCCTTTCCCTTTTTAAAAATTTATTTTCCTTAAACATTCTCGTGTACTGTATATTCAGATAAATTTGTTATTCCTCAAGTAGCTTATAAATATTTCATAAATGAAGAAATCAAATGTGGTTTTATACTATTTTTTTCTTCTAATAAAACAAATAAACTCCTCTCCCTCCCACCCCTGAATTCATACTCAGAAAGCCTGAATAACAGTAGTTATACAGTCTGAGTAAACCACAGTTTCCTGATTTGAACATAATACCTATCTTTCAGGGATATTAAACTATATAGGTATTTATAAAATATTAAATTTTATTATTCTCCCTCCAGATGATGAATATGAATTGTACACATTTTTACTGGCATTAAAACTTAACTCTCAAAGAACCATTATTCTTACTCTAAATTATTATCCAGCAACTTTTGTAGCCTTCAAGAAAAGTAGTGACAGTTTAAAGCTGGAGCAATAGGAGGAAAATTACTTTTATTTATTTATTTTTTTCATGTGGGCATTGGTAGAGAAAGTAGAGGCAATAAGCTGTTATTCCTTAAAATAAACACACATTCCAGAATTGTTTTTTTATTTACTAGTAAAGATCACACTATTAAGGATATGCTGTCTACTACTGTAGTTGTGTGCTTTGTTAAAACAGACGACATATCCCAAATGGAGTCACTTATATTAAGTCCCACATTACCAGACTGAGAATTACAGTTTCTGTCCTTCCAGCAATGGAATCTTATACCAGTCGGTCAGGAATCAACTGATCAGCACCGGTTAAGTAGTCTGCCTGATAGACACCTGCTACCCCTAAAGAAAGTAACCTTTCAATAACCAACCCAATTTTTTGCCTAGTATAACTTTTTGATTCTGCTCCCTTCAGATAAAAGTCTTTCACTTTATACAGCTCCTCAGAGCTCCTGTGGGCTAGATTGGATGTTGCCTAATTCAAATTTGTTTTTGCTTAAATAAACTCTTAAATTGTTAATATGCCTCAGTTTATCTTGTAACAGTTCTCAGCACTTGAAATATGACCAGTCTAAACCGAGATGTGCTATGTGCCAGAGCATCAGTCATTTGGTGGCCTCATGTCCACTGAAGGCCCAGCAGGCCCCCAGCTCACAGGGAAAGCCAGCCTATTTTCAGGATGAAGAAGAGATCCATAATCCTGCCATCTTGGCTTCCCTTCTCATAGTCCAGGGGTCCTGGACTGTGAAAGGTGAAGCCAAGATGCCCAGAATTGAGCCATAGTGGGTTTGGGGCTGTCCTTTTGTGATCAGGAAGTTTCGAGGAATAGGCATCAATCAGCACAATGGAGAAAGTGAGGACAGGGTGGGTAGGAGGCAGCTGGTACTGCCATGTATTTCAGGCCGGGTTCCACAGCATTACCCCTCTTCCTTCTTGGCAGGCAGTAAGGGGTGAGGCCAAGGAACTCCAACCATACTTTATCCAAATGTATGTGAGGGCTTTGAGGTAGACCCCTCCCTGCATGCTTTGAGTCTCCATCCCCGGGATATCTAGCGTTGAAAGCGGCCTGAATCAGGAAGCTATTTTCCTTTTAAAGAGGATATATAATAATATTTCCCCTGCCAGAAAGAAAAAAAAAATAACATGAGGACAGAAATCAAACCAAAAAGAACTACATTCTGTGAGAAGGAATCTCTTAGGGCTACAGCAGGGTTTTTCCTCATTTTGTCTCCTCATAACCCACTCTTGGGATAGGGTGCTGAGAATTGTCCCAAGCAATGGGTTGTGACAATAGGCAAAAGGTAGGGTGGGGAATAGCTGCATACCTGCTCCTAAGATCACTCCTACGCCATTTCTGGGCCAATATAATTTTATTTATTTGGTTCCTTGGACAACTGCACCATGGGTCCCACTTTCTCCAGGATGCAAACTGCATCAGTTATGTGCAAATGACATACCTAATGCAATTTAACTTTTTTCTTAATATAAATGTTCTGATTTTGTGTTTTTGTGTACTTTAAGGCCCTCACTCCTGCACTGTGTTCTCAGCTGCAGGAATAATCTCAGGAATAGGTGTTCAGCAACTCAGAGTCTGCACAGCAAGAATACTTTATGTTTTATCATCAGGGAGAACAACTATTTGGAATGTATGTCAATTAGAGCTGGCTTTTCCACCACAGTGTCCTCTTAAAGCCCCTCCATCTTCAATGTTTTGTGAAAGGCTAGATTTTAACTGAGTGGCCCCATTACTTCATCTCCTCCTAGAAGATTGAAAATTAGTCTGAACACGAATAGGTGATTGGTGCAGAGGTTAGGAGAGACTGGGCTGGGTGAAAGGCACAGAGGTGAAGCCAAGATTAAGTGAGGATTGTCTATATGTGTAACCAAGGATTCCTGTTGCAGACCTGTAATCCCAGGGTCTGGGTCTCACATTATGTACCAGATCCATTGCTCATGATTTAGGCAACACCACTTCTATTGCATTTAATTAGGGCACAGTAATTCACTGACCCAATGCCAATTCAAGGAAAGGGGATTGCAAAAGCACATGAATACCAGGAGAAAGGATTTATTGTAGATAATCCTATCTAATAAAGAGGAAATATGCTAATTGACTGTCACATCATCACAAAGATGGTGGCATCCATAGCCAATAAGGAGGGCATATGTTAATTGACTGCACCACCCTCAAAGATGGTGGTGCCCACAGCCACAAGATGGTGGCTCCATGCACCTGCCTCTGGAGTCCCCCAGACCCCTCATCCCCCAACTGCACAGAGCTGGCTTGAGGCCCAGGCAAGCCTTGGATGGCAGCTGCCCAGATGCTCAGGGCCACCTGAGGCTCAGGTAACCAGGGCCAGCTGAGGATTGCACTGCTGGCCATGGCAGCAGCAGAAGTGTGATGGGGTATCACCTTCCCCTGATCACCAGGTCACCTCCCGCCCCTGAGGGTCCTGGACTGTGAGAGGGGGCAGGCTGGGCTGAGGGACCTCCACCACCTCCAGTGAATGAAATGCACCAGGCCTCTAGTTTGTAAATAAAACCATGCTACAGTAATGATAAGTTTAAAAATAATTTTTCATGGTTATTACTATTTTTGTTGGAATTCTAATGATTTTTGCTTCTGAACAATGATTTTAATGTCAGTCAAGTGATCTATGTGTATATGATGTGAAGAGAGCGGGACTCGGTGAACTGAACAGAGGTAAAGGGAATTATGTCCCAGTAAAATTTGTGGACACTCTTTACATTGTTCTATTACCAAGTATTAACATTTTATGTTTCTGATTCTATCTCTGTTTCATGCAAGTATATCCTAGTTATTATAACAGTACATAAATATGTATTTCATTTCCACAGTTAAAATTTGATGAAGAGTAAGTGTGAATTGAATAATTTCCAAGGTTTCTTTTATGACTGATTCTAACATTCTTCCCTAAAAATTTCATTCTCCATTCCTACTATTGCCCAATGCATAAAGGTCACCAAATAATTCTTTTTAAATCTCTTTGTCTATATTTCTCCTCCCCCTTCTGTAGTCTAATTTTTGACACATAGTGTAAGGATTTTACCTTGGTGTCATTTTGATCTTTGTCTTTAAAATACTCTAGTGTTCCTGATTTTGGACTATTCAATTCTTAGCTGTATTTGTCAATCCTGCAGTCCAACTTCCACATAAATTGTGTTCTCTTTGGCTTCTGAATCACTAAAAATGCCACTTAATCTGCCAGAATGTCATCCTCACTGTTGTAGTAAAATATAGAAATGTTCAAAATGCCAAAAAATGTTAAAAAGGTTTTCAAAGACTTGAGTTAACTGTCCTGAAACTTAAAGTGAGATATTAAGGACACATTCCCCACTTCCCTGAAGCGTGTATATTCCATTGATAAGGATTTGAACTTAGACTGCTGACTTAGAGTGACTAGCCCTGATAACCATATGTCTGATGATGTATAATTCTCCCCCTCTACAGAGAAGGAGTGCTTACAAGTTTGTTTACTGATATGCCCATTAGAACTAATGTTAAATTTGAGATCTTGTTTACCAAAATCCCCCTACTCCACCCTGGACTGTCATCCTGAGTACCATTCGAGTTAACTATTGCTTGATCACTGGACGCCTGGTCGTCACTGATTACCTTGATCCCTGCGCTGCACTGCTGGTTCTGATCACTAGAAGTTATTTCTCTGACTGCCTTCAGTTTGGGTGCAGTCCCCCTCCCTACTCTGCTCAGCTCCACTCCTTACCAGAAGACAGAAGAATGGTGGGGCCCGAGATCCATCTGCCCTGTGCGAAGAGATCTCTGAAGGCATTGCCGCCCTGAAACTGAAACTTCGTTCCTGATCTGACCAGCCAGCCAGAGAAGGTGCCACCGCTGCCACCAGAGGAAGCCACGTTTTGGGAGCTCCCTTTAAGCTGGACCCACAGCACCAGGAATTTTGTGAATAACAGTATGCTGTGTATTAATAAGCTTTGTACCCACTGCAATGATTGTGCGAATTGCAACTGTAACTATTTGTGTGGCATAATTCCTCCCGCAGTAATAATTATACTAATATAAGGTCAGATGAAATTGTCTGCCACGGTCCTGCCTGCATAAAGTAGTCTTTTTGTTGGCAACTACTTTGAATGTCGGAACACTTGCACAGTTAAAATTTATCTCAAGGGACACCTCAGATAAAAGTCTCTTGGTCACCCATGTTTCCGTGTCAAAATCATATGCCTCATTCAGTAAAAGCCTTATTAAAACCAGTAATTAGAATTATACAATGAAACCTCTTAGCTTTATTTTTATCATTCTAAACACTTAAGCACTTAATGGGAACATCTATAGTTGGCTCTATAAATGTTTTGACATATGCATAATTTTCTTTGGTTCTTTATTCTTTCTCATTAAATCAAACAACTGACCAGGAAATTTGTCTTTTATTTCCATCGAAACTCTTCACTGTCTCCAGCAAAGAGATCATCATGTAGATATGCAACAAAATTGTTGGCTAAAAAATTCAACAGTAGATCTTGGTAAACTATTGCTCTCTGTGCTCCAGTATTTTGCAGATTACAGAGAGGAATATTGTGAAGGTAATTAACCATTGGAAAAGTATTTTTGCAATCCTTCTGAAGCATAGTAATCCCTCCTTTAGAAAACTGCGGTTTGAAACTACTGTTTGAACTACTCTGTTATTCTTAGACAGTCTCTTATTCTGTAGGTCAACTCTGTTATTTTTATATAGTCCCTTATTCTGTAAAATAACTGTTTAATTTGAATAATAGAAAAAGATAAAAACTTAACTGACTTTGCAAGCTAGCCATCTGACGTAACAGGCTAATGCTGATACTGATAATATCCCCATATTCACATACCAAGTGTTTGTTCATTATGTATCCAAGGTTACAAACTGTCTGCAAAAAAATAACTTACACAAGGCTTTTTGTGAAGACTTCAGAAGGTCCAGAAAAACAATATTTGGGAGACAAAGAACTGGAAGCATATAAATAGAGAAAGCTTCCGCCATGTTTGTGGTTCAGAATTTGACAGAAGCATTATGTTCTGAACCCACCTGCAATAAAAGGCTCATAATTAATTGTCTTGGTAAGGCGTCTTGTATCTAGCTGGTTGAGTTACAATACAAACATTTATTTTTTTAATTTAATCATTATTATTCAGATTATTATAATTGTTCCTCTTTTTCCCATCATAGCTCCCCTCCACCTGGCTCCTACCCCTCCCTCTGCCCTTACCTCCCCCAACATTGTCCTCATCCATAGGTATATGATTTTTGTCCAGTCTCTCCCTGCACCCCCCTTATCCCTTTCCCTCTGAGAATTGTCAGTCCACTCCCTTTCTATGCCTCTGATTCTATCATATTCACCAGTTTATTCTGTTCATCAGATTTTCAGTTCACTTGATTTTTAGATTCACTTGTTGGTAGATATGTATTTGCTGTTCATAATTTTTATCTTTACCTTTTTCTTCTTCTTCCTCTTCTTAAAGAGTACCTTGGAGCATTTCATATAATACTGGTTTGGTATTGATGAACTCCTTTAGTTTTTTCTTATCTCGAAAGCTCTTTATCTGACCTTCAATTCTGAATGATAGCTTTGCTGGGTAGAGGAATCTTGGTTATAGGTTCTTGCTATGCATCACTTTGAATATTTCTTGCCACTCCCCTCTGGCCTGCATAGTTTGTGTTGAGAAATCAGCTGATAATCCTATGGGTGCTCCCTTGTAGGTAATTTCTCTTCCTGCTTTTAATATTCTCTCTTTGTCTTTTGCTCTTGGTATTTTAATTATGATGTGTCTTGGTGTGGTCCTCTTTAGATTCCTTTTGTTTGGGGTTCTGTGTGCTTCCTGGACTTATAAGTCTATTTATTTCACCAAGTGTGGGAAGTTTTCAGTCATTATTTCTTCAAATAGGTTTTCAGTATCTTGCTCTCTCTCTTCTTCTGGCACCCCCAGAATTCTGATGTTGGTATGCTTGAAGTTGTCCCAGAGGTTCCTTACACTATCTTCACATTTTTGTATTCTTTTTTCTTTTTGCTTTTCCAGTGGAGTGTTTTCTGCTTCTTTGTATTTCAAATCTTTGACTTGATTCTTGTATTCCTCTAGCCTGCTATTAGGTCTCTGTATAATATCTTTTATTTCAGTCAGTATATGTTTAATTTCTAGTTGTTCCTATTTCATCTTCTCTTGAGTCTTGCTAAATTTATCCTCTTTTCTAGAAAATTCTTAAAAAACCTTATAACCATGGTTTTGAACTCTATATCCAGTCCTTTGTTTTTCTCCATTTCTTTAATTTGTGGTCTCTTCCTTTATCTCCACATTTTCACTGTTTCCCTGAGTTGGTAGAGTAGCTTTGTGTGCTAGGTGTTTTATATGGACCTGTAGCTCCGCCTCCCCAGTTACCTGAGGTGGACTCTCTTGGTGCTCCCCTTTGTGGACTGTATGTACAGCCTTGTTGTAGTTAGGTCTGGATTGTTGTTGGTATCACTGTGGAGGGGGGGGATGGGGGAGGGTAGGGATTGGCTTCCAAGCCAATTGGTTGTGAGGATCAGCTGTGTCTACTCTGGGACAATTTCTGTGCTGCAGTCAGCCTTATGATACAAGACTTTCACAATTGCAAATGCCTCTGTGTTCAGCTTGGATGGGGCAGAGTCTCAGGGCTGAGAAGACAGCCTTGGCCTCCCTTCAGCCCTGTCCTATGAGGCCCATTGGTCTCAGTGTCCCTTGGTAATCACTGCAGCCCTCTCTGCACACCTCCAGACCTCTGTCTTCCCAGCTCCCCTGAGTCTCTGTGTGCTCTGGGGACCCGTATGAGTCTGGGTCCCCAGGGTCTCACCTGAAACTGGGGTTCAGTGCAGTTGGAACTGGATTTCAGCACAGTTGGGACGTTTTGTCTTCCTCGCACTAGAGATAGCCAGCAGCACAATCAGCATTCAGTCCTGTGCTCGCACACCTCCAGACCTCTGTCTTTCACGGCTCCCCTAAGTTTCCGTGCACTCCTCCCTTTTCACGACAGTCCAGACTCCCCCTCGAATGAGTCTTACATGGAACTGGGGTTCAGTGCAGTCAGAACTGGGGTTTAGTAGAGTCAGGAGTTTCCGTCTCCTTTCCGCAAGAGGAAGCCAGCCAGGCACTATGCTGCCCATCCTTTCCACGTGCATTTCTCTGTACCTCAGATTTTTGCAGATCCTCTGAGTCTCATGAGCCCCTCTCTTTCCTTCTAGTTTTAGAATTTCTACTCAGTCAGCTTTCCTGTACTTCTGGATGATATCTGTTCTGTCTTTTAACTGCAGTTTTGTTTTGTTTCTTTGCTTTAAATATATTTTATTGATTTTTTTACAGAGAGGAAAAGAGAGGGATAGAGAGTTAGAAACATCGATGAGAGAGAGACATCGATCAGCTGCCTCCTGCACGCCCCCTACTGGGGATGTGCCTGCAACCAAGGTACATGCCCTTGACCAGAATCGAACCTGGGCTCTTTCAGTCCGCAGGCCAACGCTCTATCCACTGAGCCAAACCGGTTTCGGCTAACTGTTGTTTTGAAATTGCTGTGTGAGGCAGCAGTTTAGGTGTTCACCTGTGCCACCATCTTGGTTTCTTCCTACAATACAACATTTATATGGAGAATACTATTCAACAATTGCATTAAATACTACCACAAATGCAATGACTTCTGGATGTCATTCTGCTACAGATCTTCCACCTAGAAACAAAAGATAATGCCACTTGAAGAAAACTGGTTAACAATGTGATGTGCAAGGCCAAGATGCCACATACTCTACACCACATCAAATAGTGGACTTTAGTTTAATCTCCTGACACTAGGAAAAATGATATTAAGGAAATTTCAGGTAAGGAAAAGCTTGTGTAAAAACTAAACAAAAATAAAAGGATTCTCTACCAAGAACAGCTTAGTTTCAGTTTGGAATGTCTATTTTATTGTTTCTATTTTACCTGATAGAATTAGAAGATTCTACCATATAAACTCTTTACTGAAAATCAGTTTAAATAAGTGGTTATCTAACACCATAAAAATCTATAAAAATTTTTGAACTACTAACTAGGAAAACATTCTTCTAATCTAATGACAAGGACATAATTAGAAGAGAAAATTTCAATATTAAATGCTCACAACTCTAAGTTGAACAAATGATACAATCAATATATTATAATTAAAAAGTCTGACTCTTGAAATATTTTAGAAATAATACTTTAGAAATTTAGTGTGATAAGTGGTGATGGAAGGAGACTTGACTTCGAGCGTTGAACTCACAATACAGAGTACAGATGATGTGTTGTGGAATTGGACACCTGAAACCTGTTCTGTTAACAGTGTCACCCCAATAAATTCAATAAAAAGGAAAAAAAGAAAGTTAGTATGATTGTTTGATAATAATAATTAAAGTTGGACAATTCTTATAAAAACTATTGAATTCCATAATTAAAACCAATTCTAATGCCCTATAATTTAAAATGTTTCAATAATACCTCTGAATTTCTCTTATTATCAAATTGCTGTTTTTCCTTTCTAGAATGATCCATATTTTCACTCTTACCCAAAGTAACCCTTTCTCATCTTTCAGATCCTAGCCTACTTGTAACTTTCTCAAAATGCCATTATCAGAGCTCCAAAGTATTACTTTTTCTCCCTGATATCTTCTTCCACTACAGCTTTATATATTCTTTCAAAGTATTTACTACAATTTGTAATTATGGATTTATTTTTGTTTATTTAATGACTGTCTCCCCACTAAACCTTAACTTTCATGAAGGTAAGGAATCTGTTGCTATTCTTTGACATTCTATAACTTCCATCTAGTGCAGTGCTCAATTTTTAGTATGTGAATAATAAATATGTGTTGTATGAACAAAATAATAAAAAGTGATAATGGCTCACCATGTTATTCAATATTACCAGAACATTGATGTGTTTTGATAAATAAAAATATATGATCTTAATTTAGAAAGAATTATTGATCCCCTAAGGTTACACCAATTAGATGGGCAGCCCTACTTTACTTTCACTTTTCATTCTTTTTAAGCCTATCATACAATGATTTTAACTATGGATTATTTATGGTTAATTTTTTCCTCACCACATATACGTTTTTATTGATTTTAGAAAGAGGAAGGAAGGGAGGGAGGGAGGGAGAGAGAAAGCGAGAGAAGTGAGAGAGAAACATTTATCTGTTGCTTCCCAGATACACTCCATTTGGGGATTAAACATGCAACCCAGGTATGTGCCCTGATTGGAAATCGAATCTGCCACCCTTCAGAGTATGAGATGACACTCCAACTGAGCCACACCATCCAGGGATACTATAGATTACTTATATAAACTTTTAGGAGCTAGAGTTTATCATAAAAACTTTTCCTCTGAGACCAGATAATGCAAATATGTTTACAATTTTCCATCCTCCTCTTAGGCACTCCTGAAAAAATAGGAAATATGAATATCAAGGTCGAACGAAGCTACTGCAATACTATCTAGGCATTGCATCTAGTGGTTTGTACAATTGTCATTGGCCCATACAGAAGTTGATATGTTGATTCCAGAGTTAAGTAATCAAAGATACCTGGGAAAGCTTCAATATCACACAACCCAATTTACTCAATCTAGTATCACCAGCTTAGTCCAACCTTTTAGTTCAGCCCATTTATATACTTTTTTCCTTCCTTCCTCTAATATCTCCCTCATATTGCTGAGAGGAAAAATACAACCAGGAGGTCGTGGTTCGATTTCTGGTCAGGGCACATGGCCAGGTTGCAAGCTCCATCCCTAGTGGGGGAAGGCAGGAGGCAGCTAGTCAATGATTCCTTCTCGTCATTGATATTTCTACCTCTCCCTTTCCCTTCCTCTCTGAAATCAATAAAAAATTAAAATAAAAACCAGACACAGGTCACATTGGTGGCTCTTTTGGATGGAAGGACCCATTGAGAGTTCTCACCTGGGACACTCGAACAGAAACACCCCTCTTAGGAGATTTTATCCCCTACTCAGTTCCCACAAGCAGGGCTATGCTCCCTTATATCATATTTGTCTTGGCTAGAGCTATGTCTACCTTGTCAGGAATCCTGGGTTGTCTCTGAAGCTCAGGCTGCATAATTATAAGGTGTCCGCAAACTGTGAGTCCCACTTGCCAAACTGTAAGGCCGCCATTACAAAGTTCTGCAGCATCACAGAAGAGCACAGGGGTCTCTGAGCATTATTAAGTAGCTTGCTCTCTTCTGGGATGAAGTACATGTGCACATCCTAGAAAGTTCCAAACTCTGAGAGGGGCCCTTCTGTGCTTCAGCTTCTGCCATCTCTATAGCACCAAGGCCCCAGAAGGTGAGCTTCGCTGCCACAGGCCAACTCCAGGTAGGAGATTCTGGGCACCAGTCAGGGTCAGGGAGTCTCCCTACAGGAACCTGGAGCCGGGAAAGGCACGGAGGTGGGTCTCAACCTTGAAACTACCCTCTGCTTGTTGTGGAAGAACCAGAGGAGGAGAAGTCTCTGACCAGCAATCCAACCAAAACCGGAAAGACTTTCTAGTGTGCAAGTCCGGAAGTCCCGCCCTGTGCCGTGTTGAAGCTTCCAGACCGGAAGGCGGGGCTTTCTTAGATGGAAGAGGGAAGGAGGCTGTGGTTGGCAAATACGAGGTAACTTTCAAGTTCATAATTCTCAGCTTCATTCAAATCCATCCAAACGCCTCCATTCCAAATTTCATATATCTGTTTTCAATCGCACATGCACTTAATGGTACGTCTTGATATTATGAATTAGTTTTTTTCTTTTCTATATCTCGTTGCTCTGCGAGGTAATTATTAACTTTTCCCGGCGTTGATCTTGTATGTAGGCATGGTTAAATGCTCTTTTTAATTCTAATTCTTTTGTTGGTTGATTATTTTGGATTGGTTACATAAATGATTATGTCCTAGGCAGATCATATTTTATTTCATACTTTCCAACTTTTACATCCATTCCCCACTTTTTTCTTTTCTCTCTCATCTGACTGCAGTGGCTAGAACCTCTAGGACAATGTTGGTTAGTAGTCGTGGCTAGAAGTCACTTTTTATTTCTGAATTTAATATAAATTATTCTAGACTTTGCATCTTAAAATGTATATGTATTTGCTATAGGTATCTGGTGTTATATTTATGGAAGTTGTTTGCAAAGGTTATTCATTTTTATCATGAATGATTGCTGAATATCATCCAATGGTATATTGGAATATATTCAGTCAATTATATTTTTTTCATTTAGATATATTATTTTAGTGAATTAACTTTGTTGTACATTTTCTAAAATTGTGCTATCCTTGCAATTTTGAGATAAAACCCTTAGTCATGATGTTATTATTGTAATAAAGTCTTGATTATGATTTGCTTACACCCTTTAGAATTTTTGCTTCTGTTTTGGTAAATATGATTAATATTCATTTTTACTATTGCTTTTCTGACTTGGGGAGCCAGTCATTGCTAAACTCAGAAAATTAGGAATTGTCTTTTTTTCTGTTCTATATATTGAAATAGTTTTTATACAGTTGAAATAAACTTTTAAAAAAGAAGTTTGTAGGTTTGAGGTTTTTGTGGTTGAAGAAATTTTCTTTAATTTTATGATGGCTACTTTGCTGTATATATTACTCTAGATTTTTTTCATGTTATCTAGATTTTTAATATTTATTTCTAGAACATTGATCACTGCATTATATTGTTTTTACCTTTATTTCAACTTTATTTAGATATAATAGGTAAAAATTATATATGTTCAAAGTCTGTAATATGATGACTATATACGAGGGGGACACGTAGGTTTATAGTTGTTTGTATGGAAAATAACACAGTAATTAATAAATTATAATATAAGAACAAACTGTTTTGTGTACTCAAAACTATAAAATACTTTTCCTCCATTCTGTATCTACCTAATAAAAGAGTAACATGCTAATTGCAGTACCTTCATGACACCCACCAGCCCATCGGAGTGAGTACACAAATTAACTCAACAAAAATGGCAGGTTAATTTTCATACACAGGTGCTGAGCAGCCAGGGGCAGGGTAGGATGCTTGCGTCATCGCTATAGTGATGATGCAGGCATTCCGCACCACCCCTGGCTGCTCTGGGCCTCTGAGCAGTGTAGGAAGGTGGAAAGGCAGCTCTGGCCAGAGCGAAGGCAATGCCAGCAACCAGGGAAAAGAAGGCCCATTCTGGCACGAATCTTCATGCATCGGGCTTCTAGTACACGTATAATGAAATAACTCCCACAGTCAAGTAAATAAACACATCCACCGACTTATATAGTTACCATTTTTGTGTGTGCATGGTGAAAATGCTTAAGATTTACTATCTTGTAAAATTTCATGTGCAGAATACAGTAGTATTAAGTATAGTACTTTGCTGTGCATTTGATCTCAAGAACTTTTTGATCTTATAACTGAGTTTTTGACCCTTTGACTAACATCTCCCCATTTCCTCTATTATCTAGCCCCTGGCAGCTACCATTCTGCTGTCTATTTCTATGAGTTTGATTTTTTTCTAGATCCCATATATGAGTGAGTACATACAGTTTTTGTATTTCTATGCCTGGCTTATATCTTTTATCATAAGGTCCTCCAGGTTTATCCATATTATTACATATGTCATCATTTCCTTTTCTTTTTTAATCCTCACCTGAGAATCTGTTTTTCTAATTTATTTTAGAGAGAGGAAGGGAGAGGGAGAAACACTGATGTGAGAGAGAAACATTGATCCATTGCCTTTCATATGCACCCTGACTGAGGATTGAACCCACAATCCAGGTATGTGTCCTGACTGGGAATCTAACTCATGACCTTTTGGTGTATGGGACGATGCTCCAACTAACTAAGCCACACTGGCTAGGGCAGCATTTCCTTTTTTATGGCCAGATAATATCCCATTGTATATATAAAAAACATTTACTTTATCCAGTCATCTGTTGGAGGATATTTACATTATTTCAATATCTTGGCTATTGTGAATAGTGTTGCAATGAACATGGCAGTGCGGAAAACTCTTCAAGATACTGATTTCATTTCTTTTGAAGTGGGATTGCTGGATCATATGGTATTTAATTTTAAGTAATAGATTATTTAATAATTAGTTAAATATTTTTCATTACTGATAATGTTCATTTGCACCCTTTCTCTTTAAAAATAAAGTCATACTAGACAAAGTTTTCTTTTCATTATTTTTGTAAAAGGTTATGTATCTCTTTACTAAATCTATGCTGCTTTTTTGTTTCATCATTTTTTTTAAATATATTTTATTGATTTTTTACAGAGAGGAAGGGAGAGGGATAAAGAGCTAGAAACATCGATGAGAGAGAGACATCAATCAGCTGCCTCCTGCACACTCCCCACCTGGGATGTTCCCGCAACCAAGATACATGACTTTGACCAGAATCAAACCCAGGAACTTTCAGTCCACAGGCCAACGCTCTATCCATTGAACCAAACCGGTTTGGGCTGTTTCATCATTTTATTTGTGTATTATTATTTTCTTCTATTTAGGGTATTTTATTTTCTTGTTTTTACATTATTTTCTTGCAATAAAGTATGAATTCATTTATTTTCAGGCCTTCTTATGTTCTAGTAAATGCAGTTGAGGCCATACATCTCCCTTTTATCAATGCTTTGCTGAAACACTCAGATCTGAAATGTAGTATAGTCAGCTCATTATGATTTTTTTGGTAATTTTTATTTGAGTTCCAGTTTTACCTACAAATTATTCAGAATTGTGCATTTATTTTTTGAGATATTTGGGCTAGTGTGCTGTGTGCACTGTTTTTGTCACTGATTTTTCTAAGATTATTTTACTAAGATTATTTTATTTATGACTCTTGTGTAGTAATTTCAGGAAACCAAAAACTTTAGCTTTGCTTTTATTCATGTTTGTGTAAATTTCTTCACGTGCATGTCAGCTTAAGGCTGACATTGGGTTTCCAAGATACCTATTACCTTTTTCCACTTTCAATTACTCCTTTAGTTCTAAATTATGCCTGATTAAACTTGAAAGATTTTACTTAAGCCTGATTTATCAACACAGGATTTGCTTTCAGTCTTCACCATTTACCAGCAGTAAGATAAACAAATTGTCCTATAGGTTGGTGGTCCCCATTAGTCTGTTTCTGTCTATTGTTCATTCCAGATTTGATTCTTTCTTCCTAATTTTTAATCCCTCACTGACCTTTCCCACTCTTCACCCTTCCTCTATCACTAGTCTTCACCCAAAGAAATGATTTTTTTTCACTTTGAGGAAGTAGGAAGGCAGAAGGGGAGCTATTCAATTATATTTACTGATAACCTCTAAACATAAAAGTCTGAATAAAAATGATCCTTATTTTTTTAATGTAGATGTTTGAAACTACAAAGACAAAATTTGGTTATTTTTATGTTCCCCTCTTTCCATTTATTCTGTCATATGCAATGACCATATGCTTGAATAAGTATAGGAAAAGGGTAGAAAGACCATCCAGAATGCAGGGACATTTGTTTAGTTCTTTAAACATTATCCTGTCACTTTCCTGGTGCTGATTGTACTTCTTTTTCCTGCCACAACCCCCAAAGTCAATCACTTTAAAGAATAAAAAATCTTCCTGACTTTTATCAAATGAAAATTCACCATGCTGATCACTGCACAGAAGAAATTATAAATTAGAACTTTTAATGTTTAAAGCCATTTGTCATACAGGTTGTATGAGTGTTTCTCTATAATGTACAAATTGGTGGTGAGATGGCCCTGGAGAATTTGCACTGACAGCCATGGGAGGAAGACATGTGAAGGTAACTTTTAATTGCATATTTGATTGACCTTGCAGGAAAATGTATCTCATATTTTGTACTGCATACAATTGCGTAGATTTGAAAAAGTTTCCCAAAAAAGTTACTCAGACTATTTTATGATATTATTAGAATCATATAATATCTATACTCTATATTCTTTTGACAGTGGTAAGACAACCACTACCCTGCTTTATAGAAGAGTAGAAATTAGGAGATAAAATAAAGCATACCTTCTATCAACATTTTAGTAATTTGTGGTAAACAACTTTATCGTACACTCTCTGAAATGATTCAGACATTATTTTGAAACTATCAGATTTATACTTAAGATGTATAACTTTAAGGTGCCTTATTGCTTTTCCAGTTAATTAGATATTAATGTCATTTACAACATATGAAATCTGTGATTTTTCACATGTTTTTTTAATTTTAGGTAACAGTGAAGAGATTGATGTTCTAAAGAATGAATATGTCTAGTTTTTCAAAGGCATTTATTATAAGAACCTTCTAATAATGCCTTTTAGGGACTAAAAAGACAAATTCAGAAAAAGGCATCGGCTCATATAAAAACAGAACCCAGCCAAAGTCTTATGTATAAGGGGAAATAGAAAGATAATTTTAGAAGTTATTAGGTAAGAAATAATTACTGTTTAATATGAGAAAAAGCATAGGTATTTTCTCAGATGCAGGAAATAGACCAGGTAGTCACTTGCCATGATTGGCAATGGTTTTGGGTGAAAACAGAGTTCTGAGGGCACATGGGAACTACCACCTATTAGAACTGCAGCTCAATTCTTTATGAGTACACTCAACTCATTTTATGAGTATGCCTTAGAATTAAGTGTGTTACATTGATGACTCTCAGAATATAAGCCACAAAACATCTGGCAGTGCTTAATGCCATAACCCATCTGCTGCCATCTTAGCCAGTATTAAAAGAAATAATGTCTGGTTCACAGCAGGAGAGAGTACCATTGTACTGCTTAGAAAGGGCTTTTCTGAATTCATCCTAGATGTAGCCCCAGGGAAGTAACCCAGAGCAAGGTGAAAGGAAAGTGAACAGTGTTCTTTATTTTTCCTCTGAGAGTAAAAATTCTGGGGGAAATCAGTTACAATCTTTCAAAAATCTCAGAGCTCTTATGGGAAAAAAATTTTTTTGGTTTAGTTTGTTTTGCTTTACTAGGAAGAAATAAAGATATTAGCTTACCATATGTATGGTCGAGTGTCACAATAAATCTTCATATATATTCTACAACTCTGAGGTAGCCTGGTAGATAAAGATCCGACTTACCTATCAATTTTTGGGTGAAATTTATGGGCAATCATTTAAGCCCCCAGACACTGGAAATAAGAAATACAACATTGCATTAAGCCGCCCTCTAGGTATTGGGAAGAACAGTGCTCCCATTGATGTAGGGAACAGTAAAGACATCAGTTCCTCTTCCCAACACAGAGTCAGAGCAGGGAGAGGACAAATAGCTGTGCAGGATACAGTAGCACCTTACCTGCCTATCTCCTGGGAAGATCATTCATTTAGCATTCACCAGGAGGAAGACACTGAACACCAGGCTGGAAGATACTGGTTAGAAACTATGAGTACAAAGTCAAAGAAGAAACAGTTAGTGCCCTTAAACTATCCTACTAATGAGATGTAAAATATGAGGCTGTGTTTGCATGCATGTGCCTGTCTGCACATGACTTCTCAAGATGGCCTTTATATTCTGAAAATAATATACATTGGTTTAATTTTTTTTTAACACTGATGGTTAATTTAGGAAAGTCAGAAATGAAGACACTTGATTCTTCCATGGGCTTTAGATGCCTCTTTAAAACTTATTATTTTACTGTTCAGAATCTAGAAAATGTAAGAATCACTTTTAAGACTTTTGGAAAATACTTGGTCCCAAAAGTATTGAAACAATTGTAAGCTACATTTGTAAATGTCATATTAAGTTGCCATTTTACATACACCAGTTATCTGAAGTTTTTAAAATCAAGACCTTCCCCAGTAATAAGTATTCTTATGAATTCAACATATATTCACACACACATATATGTACGTACATACACACATATGTGAAGCTATGGACAGGGTACAGTGGTAAAGTAGGAGGTGAAACAAATGAGCTGGGTATAACTTTTCACCAAATTCTACATCTTTGAGACTGTGAATTGCAGGACAGAACTGACTGCTGGGGGAGAAATCATTGAGGCCAGACCCAGAGCCCCGTGTGCTGGAATATGGGGCAGGCAGTGGGTGATGTCTCTCTGGTTACATTTAGCTGATGTGGATAGAGTGCAGGAGTCCTGTGTGCCTGTGCCCCGACACCCCCATGATATTTATGTGTGTGACAGACAGTAGGGCCCCTGCCTTGAGAGCCTGCTATGTCCACACAGAGGAGGAGGTGGCTAGACACCCCTCCCACCACCACCATGTCCTGCACAATTACCCACGGCCTGACTCTTGGGAACAAGTAGTGGCCATTCTCCTTTATCCAGGATGCCCTTCTTCATGCACACCCTCTTGGTGATTGCTGTACAAATTTTTATTCACAAATTCATGTTCCTCTTTTATCCAACCTTCTACTTGGGATAGCTAACTTATTTGTTGGGCTTCTCAATGGTACCACTGTAGTTTCTCCTTTGGTGGTCTCATGGATGTCTTTCAGAAAATGGGTATATAATATGATTTGTCATGAAATCTGTTCTAATAAATCATAATTCTGTCTCATGGAAACATTAAAAATAACAGCTGTTTTTTATTCAGGGCTTCTTAAAAAGAATCTTTTTGTGATTTTTAAGAGCAAAGGACTTAAGGATATTTCCTTAGTGTGAGGAGCAAATTAAAGGATGAAGGCCAATGCTATCTGGACAGGCTTCCTTAATTGTAACTCAGGCTCATGATTTTAATATTTGTGGTAGAACCTCCTAATAATTAGAGTTTGTAACAATGGATTGGACTGCCTAATTAAGTAATTAACTTCATGTTGTTGGTAAGGTTTAAGGTGGTATATGAACACATTTCAAGTTTGCTTTAAGGAGATTCCTTAGTGATTTTGAGGCTGAGCTAGAAAGAAAGGGCATTCCAACATACACCAAAGATTCCTTGATATTATGAAAACAATCAGATTTAATAAAATCAGAAAAATTTCAAGATCTCTGTGATGCAGGAATTTATATAGTATTTTTCACAGCAGCCCAAGATTTTATTTTTATGTATAGTTTTACCAGAATGAAAGTGCATGAAACTAAAACCTTATTTGCTTTGTGGGTATTCTGTTGTGAAGAATAATTATATTCTGTGTAATACATACATATCTAAGCATTGATAATTCTTTCTAATAAGCAATAATTTTCCCTTTAGTCCTCACTAGTTATAGTAAGCACTATGTTGTGCAATATATAATGTTATCCACATTCTGAGAAATATCAAAAGGGAAATTCATGGCTCTGATTCAGAAAAAATAGCCCTGAATCATTAAACAGATTTAGCATATTCTTTCAAGTAAACATACCATCCTATATAATAAAAAGCTAATATACAAATCTACCAAACAGCAGAACAACCAGTTGCTATGACATGCACTGACCACCAGAAGACAGACACTCAACACAGGAGCTGCCCTTTGGTGGTCAGTGCACTCCCACAGGGAGTGTGCCACTCAGCCAGAAGCCAGGCTCATGGCTGGTTTGTGCAGCGCCAGTAGCAGAAACCTCTCTTGCTTCTGCAGCAACTCCAAGACAGGGAGTGGGCCTAATCCATCAGTTGGACATCCCCTGAGGGCTCCCAGATTGTGAGGGGGCACAGGCTGAGATGAGAGACCCCCACCCTCGAGTGCACAAATTTTGTGCACCAGGACTCTAGTATATAATAAGAGCCTAATATGCAAAATATCCCCTCGGGTGGTGGTTGTTCGACAGGGAGACTGAAGTTTGGCTGCTCGCTATGATGTGCGCTGACCAGCAGGGAGTGGTGTGGAACATGGCAGACATTGGCAACACAGTGCTGGTATTGGGTGGCAGTGGAGGGGCTACCAATGAGAGGGGGGCTGTGGTGGGATGGTGGAGTAGGAGAGCAGGCAGCTCCAGGCCAAGGCAGGTGAGAGCAGGGGCCCAAGTGCTGCCCAGGGACCAGAAATCAACTTGGACCTGCCCTTCCATGCCAGACACTCATACTTCGAACGCTGGCCAGGCCTAAGGACCACAGTGTGCACAGATTTTATGCACTGGGCCTCTAGTGTTGAAATAAGGAGCATATATATTTATCTTGCTTTAGAGATAGAAAGCTCAAAATTCATTCCTTGTTTTAGTTAGCAGTTACTTTTTTAATGGAGCTCTTTCATAAGAAATGCATTCTTATTTTTTTTCTGGTTTAGTTTTCATGTATCTCATTTTTAAAATATATTTTTATTGACTTCAGAGAGGAAGGGAGAGGGAGAGAGAAATAGGGACTTCAGTGATGGAAGAGTCATTGATTCGCTGCCTTTGCACACCCACACTGGAAATCTATCCCACAAACTGGGTATGTGCCCTGGCCAGAAACTGAACTGTGACTCCTGGTTTATAGGACAACACTGAAGCACTGAGCCACACTGGCTGGGCAGTGTGTCTCTTTATTTATTTATCTTATTATTATTTTTTAAAAAATATTTTTATTGATTTTTCATAAAGAAGAAGGGAAAGAGATAGAGAGCTAGAAACATCGATGAGAGAGAAACATTGATCAATTGTCTCCTGCACACCCCCTACTGG
Source organism: Lasiurus cinereus (assembly GCA_011751065.1). Taxonomy (NCBI): domain Eukaryota; kingdom Metazoa; phylum Chordata; class Mammalia; order Chiroptera; family Vespertilionidae; genus Lasiurus; species Lasiurus cinereus. The sequence goes on from JAAGEH010000029.1 coordinate 12,280,178, forward strand.
GGATGTGCCCGCAACCAAGGTACACATGCCTTTGACCAGTATTGAACCTGGGACCTATCCACTGAGCCAAACCAGTCAGGACAGTGTATCTCATTTTTTAAAATGGAAGATAGAATAAATCATCTTTGTTCTACCCATTTGGGGTTATTCATCATTTTGGGGAAAGACATTTTTTGGAGGGAGAAAGTTCACAGGTGACAGTTGAGGTAATTATACTCATGTATATGGGGTGGAGTGCCTCGGGAGTTTAGGAGAGGCAATCTTGTCCAGTAAGACTTTTAGAAACCAAAATCTAGCTAATGTCTATACATGGTTCATATATTTCAGACACATTTAATTTGCAAAGCTTTTAAATTGAAAATTGTTATTGGGGCTAGACTAAAGACATTTAAAAGAAAAAAATTACAAAAATACCAAGCACTCTGGGACATTCAAGCCACTGACAAATCAAATACATACATGTTTTTGTCACTGGATATATACATATTGTCAATCTCCATGTCCTCTGTGTTACTATTTTTCACTAACTTATTTAGGCAGATTTTACAAAAACTGCTCATTTTATAAAATATATAATTGAGAAGTGAAAACAAACAAAAAGTATGACCATGCAGTTCCTTAACTACAACTGGAGTATTTTCTGAGCGATTACCTGGTTTTAAATAGAGCTGGGGGTTCAGGTGAGGCCTATTGTATACATATGAGTAAGAAGAAAATGCATGGTTTGTTATCACCTATGCATCGGTCAGTGGCTTGTCATATAACTTGTTTAGTGCCTCACAGTGCTCAATAATGAAGGTAGCATTAAATAATTAAGAAAACTATTTTTTTCAGCTCTTGGATTGCTTCTGCCTTCTTCCTCTCCCAATATTTCACATTTATTCGAAACAGTCGAGTGAATTTCAGCATCTTCCCTTTGTGGTATGTGACAGTAGAACTCTGCTCAGTACTTCAGTAACACTTACTGGTTTTGCAGCACATTTCAAAGCTTTTACTTTCCTGAATTTTGAGGGAACAATTACTGAGAACCTATTACTCCTTCACTGTGGGGCATAGAAAGATTAACTAACTGGGGTTCCTCCTCACAAAGAGCATAAATAATGAAAATTCAGGTTGGTATCTCAAAGGAAAGGGCAAGTGAAAATTGAACAACAAAGACATTGCCTCCAGCTAGTGAGATTAGTGGAAGTTTCTGGGCCTCTTAACAGGCCCTGAAAATGGGCAAAGCACTGACAAATGGACATGGAAAAGAGGTGCTGTTACGTCCTCTCTTTACTTCCCTCTTTTGAATGCCTGACATCCGTCTTTAGTGTCTATCTCTCGTCTAAATGCACTTGGTATAGCTACCTTCATATTTTCAAATCCACTGGACAACTCTCATTCCTCACCTTAACTGCTCTCAATGGTATTCGACTGAGTTCATCTGTCCTTCTTGAAGCACTTTCTTTTCTTGGCTTATGGGACACTGATTTCCCCAGTGCCTTGGTGGCTACTTATTTCTAGCTTGCTTTGTTGTAACCTGCTTATATAGGTATATACATTTTCGAGTGCCCAGAGCTGAGATCTTTACCCACACCATTTCAATAGGTCACTGGTCCTTAAACCTGGTTGCACATCAAAGTGTCAACCTTAAAAATGAAACAATAGTTTATTGAGCAGCAAATGAGTTTCTGTAGGGATTTCAGCTTGGGATGTGTGAACTATGGTGAACCGTAGGCAATGCTGAAGAGAATCCAGCTTTTAATAGATTCCAGGGGGAACTTGGGGAGGCTTGTTTTGAACAGGAGTCCATTGGTGGGGAAGAAGAGATCGAGGCTGTGATCGTTTCTTATTGGCGGCAGGTGGAGGCTAGTTGCTATTGCTGAGGCAAACAGGGAAGAAACCTTTCTTCTTTTTTTTTTATATATATTTTATTGATTTTTTACAGAGAGGAAGGGAGAGAGATAGAAAGTCAGAAACATCGATGAGAGAGACATCGATCAGCCACCTCCTGCATACCCCACAGTGAAGATGTGCCCGCAAGCAAGGTACATGCCCCCTACCGGAATCGAACCTGGGACCTTTCAGTCCGCAAGCCGACGCTCTATCCACTGAGCCAAACCGGTCTCGGCCTTTCTTCTTTTTGCTGGTTATGTAAGCTGTGGTGACTGGTAGTGCCATGCAACTTTCCCTTCATGGCTTTCCAACACCATTTTGAATGTTTCCTTTATTCAACAAGAGATTTGAAAATTCACCAAACCCTGCTTCCCCTATGGAGATTTGGATTCATATGATCTGGCGAATGGGAGGAGGGCATCAGTATTTTTTTTTTTGAAAGTTCCTCCAGTGAATTGAATGTGTTTCAGGGTTTAGAATAACTGAATGGAATGCTATCATCCAATTCAACAACCCCAAATGACAAACAAAAAATCTGGTGATTCAAATGGAAGTCTCTATCCTGAAACTTCATACTCATAACTAAAAGATTACTAAAGAGTTTCACTTTGCTGTCTAATGCCAATTTCAAAATCAGCATGGTCAAAATCCATCCAAATCTGCTCGTTTTCTAGTGTTTCTTTGTTCAAAAGATGGCAAATGCCATAATTCACTCCTTGCTCAGGGCCAAAACCTAGGCTTCATCCAGAATTCCTCTCTTCGATTTATTTTCCATATTCAATTATAGGCAAATTTGTTGGTTTTGTATTCCAAATTAATCTTTAATTTTTTCCTTTCCTAAAACCTTCACCTCAGTTTTCCCAATCCAAGCAATGATCACCTTTTGTTTGGACTGTTCCTGTATCTTTCTTACCTGTCTCCTATGTTCACTCTTTCCATCACTCTCACAGTCTCAAAACACCCACAAAGTGATCCTTCTTAAAAATAAATAAAATTATATCACTCCTTTCCTCTCAATTTTCCTGATACTTTCCGCCATACCAAGAATCAAACTCATGCCGAAACCGTTTGGCTCAGTGGACAGAGCGTCAGCCTGCGGACTGAAGGGTCCTGGGTTCGATTCCGGTCAAGGGCATGTATCCTGGTTGCGGGCACATCCCCAGTGGGGGGCGTGCAGGAGGCGGCTGATCAATGTTTCTCTCTCATCCATGTTTCTGACTCTCTATCCCTCTCCCTTCCTCTCTGTGGAAAATCAATAAAATATATATTTAAAAAAAGAATCAAACTCATATCATTATCCTAATTCATAGCCTTGGGGATTGACTTCTGTTTACTCTGACCTTATTACCTACCATCTTGAAACTTCTAAGTCAAGGTACCTCAGCCACACTGGTTTCCTTGCTATTTCTCTAATTCATCAAGGGCCTTTGTACCTATTATTTTTAAAAATTGCCTTTTTTTGTTGTTGGAAGTATTACAGTAATAGTACCTACTATTAGCATGCTCTCCAAACTGTACACTTCCCTTGCCCGTCACCATACATTCATTCTGCTGTGGAGGTTTGTGGTGGGGGGTTTGTGTGAGGCTATATAGGTGCACATCTGGAAAGGGCTAGCTATAGGTGAGCGTGGTGAGTGTAGACCAGTGATAGATGAAGGGCATAATCTGGGCCCACAAGTAGCTGTGGGGGCCCAGGTTATTGAAATGCTCTCTTATGGCTGCAAATCTTTCCCCCTGGGGGAAGGGTGCACTGATGATGGGAGTTTCAACCAGGTGTTTGCAAAGGCATAGCTGGAGGGGCTAGCCCTGTGTATGTGCGAGGGTGGTGCTGTGGTATAAGCTGGTATCTTGCACTCTCGCAGCTGCAGAGGCCTGAGCTGGCTGTTAGTGTTGTTCCTGTGTTTCCACAGCGGTGGGAACAGGGAAGCAGGAAGAGACTGAGGTGGCTGGCATCAGTGAATGTGAATACCTATAGGGTGAGAGTTTAATGAAATCTGCAGGTAGTCCAGAGTGGCTGTGTTAGTCATAGGCTTCATCAATCCTAAAATATCCTGGGTTTGTCTGCAGAGGAGTCAGTGTGAACTGCAATGGTTCCTGCTAGTGGCTGCTATTAGTAGTCCTTGCTTTTCTTCCTTGTTCTTAGGCATCTCTATACATCTCAGCTTTCTGGTCAGGATGGGGTTAAACCAAAGTAGGACCATTGTACAGTGCCTCAATAGGTGGGAGAAGCTGGTTGCTCACCCGGCTCTTCCTTTCCTGATGAGGGGAGCTCTTTCTAGCTGGAGAGTTCCCTCTTGGAGCTGAACAATTCTGGATTGGGGGATGGGATGGGATGATGCTGGCAAACTCAAGCTGTGTTCCTCCTTTTTCTCTAGTGAGATTATTCTCCAGTATCTTGTTTCACCGTGTTGCTAAAATTTCTTAATAGGATTCTAGAGCTCTCCCAGATCTGTTTTTGTTTGTGATAGCTGTCTAGTTGTTGATCTTTCTGGGGGATGTGGGAGAGAGGGGCAGGTGAGGTGGCTGGAGTTATTCATGTCACCATTTTGGTGATGTCACTCCTACAGGTGAAATTTAAATGCTACACAAATATGAAGGGGAAAAAATGACTATTTCTGGACAGAATTGAAAATGTATTCTCAAAAGTTTACTTATATGAATTTGACATTTGACAGGGTGGTGATTTGCTTCAGGCATAAAATGGGAATGATTGTCCTCTACTATATTCTAGTAAATGATGCTGGCATTTCAATATATAAATGCTACGTCTTACAGTAAAATGCGAATCTGAATCAAAACAGAATAGCTGAAGTTCACACGTTAGCATTGCCTAACATAATAAGAAAGAAATATTTATTCCAACACCAAAATATCTTACCATAATAAATTGTAATAAATGAACAGCCTTTAATGGTAATTTTGTTGTTTTCACTCACAATAAAATTTTTATTTTAATCCTCACCGAAGATATTTTTCCATTGATTCTTAGAGAGAGTGGGAGGGAAGGGGAGATTCAGAGAGAGAAAAATATGGATGTGAGAGAGACATACCAATTGGTTGCCTCCTGTTCTCACCGCACTCAGGGCTGGGGATCGAGTCTGCAACCTACGTACATGTCCTTGACCAGACTTGAACCTGAGATCTTTCATTCCATGGGCCAACACTCTATCAGCTAGGGCACTCACAATAATTTTTAAAGCCCACATGCTTTTTCAGTGTGGTACATTACTGAAAATTATTTTAAACACAGTGCTGTGTTAAACATGAATATGATATGTGAAAAGATAGTATGTCATTGTAGGGTTTGGGATAGAGAAGTGAGTGTATTTTTTTCCAAGGTGTCTAATAGTTTCTCTTAGAGAAAAGAATAAAATATTTGTTGATATAAACTCTTTTATTCTTTAGCATTTGTGTTTTAGAGGAATCAAAATCAATATCTGGTTTTGATAATAGAATTGACATACTTTAAATAAATAAATAAAATAATAAATAAAATATTCAATACAACTAAACTTTTTAAATATTATATAAACAAAATTTCATTTATCTTCACAATCTGATTTATATTTGATTATCCCAAACAAGAATTTATGCCTTGGAAAAGTTCTAATTTTTTTATTGGGATAAAATAGGTGTATAACATTATATAAGTTTCAGGTGTACAATATTATAATTTGATGTCTGCTTGCTCTATGAAGTGATCACCACCAAAAGTCTAGTTACCATCTTTCATCATAGAGTTAATCCCCTTCACCCATTTCACTTCCTTCCACAATCCACTTTCCATCTTATAACCAGTAGTATGTTCTCTATACCCATGGAGTTGGTGTTATTTTGTTATTAATTTTTTTGGTTCCACATATGAATGAAATAATATAGTATTTGTCTTTCTCCATCTGACTTATTTTACCTTCAAGGTTCATCCATGTTGCTTCAGATAATAAGATTTCATTCTTTTTTATGGTTGAGGATATTTTTTTTTCCTAGAGGCGCAGTGCATGAAATTTGTGAACTTGTGTGTGGGGGTGTCCCTCAGCCTGACCTGCGACTTCTCACAGCCTGGATCTCCCAGGGGAGCAGGCCTAAGACATCACTTGGACATGCTTAGCATTGCCACGGTCTCCTGCCACCACTGCTGTGATCACCAGCCCTGAGCCTGACTTCTGGCTGGGAAGCACTCGCCTTGTGGGAGTGCACTGACCATAAGGGGGCAGCTCCTGTGTTGAATATATGCCCCCTTGTGATCAGTGCACATTATAGAAACTGGTCATTCCACTGCCATTCATTTCATTTGCATAATAGTATTTTCTTATATAATACACACACACACACACACACACACACACACACACACACACACTAGAAGCCCAATGCATGAAGATTCACGCAAGAATGGGCCTTCCTTCCCCTGGCTGCCAACAGTGCCTTTGCTCTGTTCAGAGCTGCCTTTCTGCTCCAGCCCAGAGCCACCTTTCTGCCTTCCCATGCTGCCCAGAGGCCAGGAACGGCTGGGGTGGTGCAGAATGCCTGCATCGTTGCCATGGCAATGATGCAAGTGTCCCGCCATGCTCTTAGCCGCTAAGTGCCTGTGCATGCAAATTAACCTGCCAATTTTGGTTAATTTGCATACTCACTCCTGAATGAGATAAGGCTATCTACCTAATAAATAGTAACATGCTAATTGACCCTATGTGGTCAAACATGGGCACCCCTCTGTGGACATAAGATGGCCACCACAAGATGGCCATCAGGGCAGGGTAGTTGGGAGGGACCAGGCCTGCAAGGGAGAGCAGTTGAGGGCAATCAGACCTGCAGGGGAGGGCAGTTGCAGGGGACCAGACCTGCAGGGAAGGGCAATTGGGGGAAACAAAGCCTACAGGGGAGAATAGTTAGGGGTCACCAGGCTTGCCAGGGAGGACAGTTAGAGGAGACCAGGCCAAGAGGAGAAGCCAATTAGAGGCAATTGGGCTGGCAGAGAAGCAGTTAGGCATAGATCAGGGTGGCAGGGGAGTTGTTAGGTGGTGATCAGGCTACCAGGCAGAAGTGGTTAGGGGCAATCAGTCAGGCAGGCAGAGAAGCAATTGGGAGCCAGAAGTCCTGAATCAGTAGAGTGCAGTTGAACATCCCTCAAGGGGTCCCATATTGGAGAGGGTACAGGCTGGGCTGAGGCATACCCCAGTGAATTTCATGCACTGGGCCTCTAATATATATATTCATGCATGGGGGGTGTCCTTCAGCCCAGCCTGCACCCTCTCTAATCTGGGACCTCTCAAGGGATGTCCAGTTGCCTGTTTAGGCCTGATCCAAGTAGGATCGGGCTTCACACATTCTCTCACAATCCAGGATTTCTGTTTCCCAACTGCTCTCCTGCCTTCCTTCCTGATTGTCCCTAACCACTTCTGCCTGCCAGCATGATCACCCCCTAAACCTTCAATGCCAGCCTGATTGATGCCTAACTGCTCCCCTGCCAGTCTGTTTGCCCCTAACTGCCCTACCTGTGGGCCTGGTCACCTGTAACTGCCCTTCCTTGTAGTCCTGGTCCCTCCCAACTTCCCTCCCCTGCTGGCCATCTTGTGGTGGCCATCTTGTATCCAATGGGGGCAGGATCTTTGACCACATGGGGGCAGCCATCTTGTGTGTTGGAGTGATGACCAATCTGCATATTACTCTTTTATTAGATAGGATAGAGGCCTGGTGCATGGGTGGGGGCCAGCTGGTTTGTCCTGAAGGGTGTCCCGGATCAGAGTGGGTGTTCCCTTGAGGCATGGGGCAGCCTGGGCAAGGGCCTGTGGTGGTTTGCAGGCTACCATGCCCCAGGCGACCCAAGCAGAGGCCCTGGTATTATTTATTTCTCTAATTGAAACTTTGTAGCCTTGAGTGGAGCCAAGCCTCCTGCTCGCTCTGTGGTGGCAGCCATTTCTGTTGGGATTTATTTATCTTCTTTTTTTAAATTAAATCTTTATTATTGAGATTATTACATTTGTTTCTCTTTTTTCCCCTCCATAGCTCCCCTCCACCCAGCTCCCACCATTCCCTCTACCCTTACTCCCTCCCATTGACCTCATCCATAGGTGTATGATTTTTGTCCAGTCTCTCCCTGTATACCCCTCACCCCTTCCCCCCCTGAGAATTATCAGTCCGCTCCCTTTATGTGTTCCTGATTCTATTATATTCACCATTTTATTCTGTTGATCAAATTTTTAATTCACTTAATTTTTAGATTCACTTGTTGATAGATATGTAGTTGTTGTTCATAATTTTTGTCTTTTACCTTTTTCTTCTTCCTTTTCTAAAAGAGTACCTTTCAGCATTTCATATAATACTGGTTTGGAGTTGATGAACTCCTTTAGCTTTTTCTTATCTGTGAAGCTCTTTATCTGCCCTTCAATTCTGAATGATAGCTTTGCTGGATAGAGTATTCTTGGTTGTAGCTTCTTGCTATTCATCACGTTGAATATTTCTTGCCACTCCCATCTGGCCTGCATTGTTTCTGTTGAAAAATCAGCAGACAGTCGTATGGGTGCTCCCTTGTAGGTAATGAACTGTTTTTCTCTTGCTGCTTTTAATATTCTCTCTTTGTCTTTTGCTCATAGTTATTTAATTATGATGTGTCTTGGTATAGTCCTCTTTGGATTCCTTTTATATGGGGTTTTGTGTGCTTCCTGGACTTGTAAGTCTATTTCTTTTACCAGATGTGGGAAGTTTTCAGTCATTATTTCTTTAAATAGGTTTTCAGTATTTTGCTCTCTCTCTCTCCTTCTGGCATCCCCACAATTCTGATGTTGGTACACTTGAAGGTGTCCCAGAGGCTCCTTACATTATCTTCACATTTTTGGATTCTTTTCTCTTCTTGCTTTTCCAGTTGAGTGTTTTCTAATTCTTTATATTTTAAATTTTTGACTTGATTCTTGCCTTTCTCTAGTCTGCTATTAGGACTCCGTATAATATTTTTTATTTCAGTCAGTGTATGTTTAATTTCTGGTTGGTCCTTTTCCATCTCTAGTTGGACCTTTTCCATCTCTAGTTGGTCCTTTGTCATCTCCTCTTGGATCTCGCTAACTTTATCCAACTTTTCTAGGATATTCTTGAAAAACCTTAGAAGCATGATTTTGAACTCTATATCCAGTCATTTGTTTTCCTCCATTTTTTTTGTTTGTGATCCCTTCCCTTGTCTCAGCATTTTCACTATGCCAGGAGAACTTCTGTGTTGGAACTGCAAAAGCCTCTCTGTTGAGCTTGGGATGGGTGGGGTCTCAGGGCTTAAAGGACCGACTTGTCTTCCAGTCAGTCCCACCCTCCATGTCCCCTGAGTCTCATGTGACTGGGTAATCGCAGGAATGGTTCCTCTGCATGCACTCTCTCGCAGTGCCTCTAGACTGCTGCCCCTCTGGCTCCCCTGTGCTCCGGGACCATATGAGTCTGGGTCCACAGGGTTTCGCCCGAAACTGGGGTTTAGTGGAGTTAGTTAGAAATGGCACAGTTGGGAGGGTCTGTCTCCCGGCCAATCATGAAAGTCAGGGGCACAATCAGCAGTCAGTCCTCTGCGCACAATGCCTTGTGCACCACCAGACTTCTGATCTTTTGCGACTCCCCTAAATTTCCGTGCACTTCTCCCTTTTCACAGTCCAAACTCTGCCCATATGAGTTTTGGCTGGATCTGGAGTTTAGTGTCGTAGGATAAGGGGTTCAATGCCTTTGAGAGTCTCCATCTCCCTCCCACCAGAGAAAGCCAGCCAGGTTCTCCAACACCTGCTCTCTCCACGTGTGCGTCTCCTTACCTCAGCTTTTTGTAGCTTATCTGGGTCTCTGTGAGCCCCTCTCTTTCCTTCTAGTTGTAGAATTTCCCCTCAGCCAGCTTTCCTGTGGGTCTGGATGATGTCTGTTCTGTCTTTTAGTTGTAGTTTTGAAATTGTTGTGTGAGGCAGCAGTGCAGGTGTTAACTATGCTGCCATCTTGTATTCTCTCTATCTTGTATAATTGAAATTTGGTAGCCTTAAGTAGAGGCCAACACAGGTCAGGGTGTGTGGAAAGCTTGACTTCCTCCATTGCAACCCTAGCTTCCTGCTCTCTCTAGCTCTGTGGCTGCTGCCATTTTTGTTGGGATTTATTTATCTTCTATAATTGAAACTTTGTAGCCTTGAGGGGAGGCCTAGACCTGCCAGGGTGTGTGGAAAGCTTGGCTTCCTCCATCACCAGGGAAACTCAAGCCACCCTCCTCCTTTCTACATGGTGACAGCCATCTTTGTTGGGGTTAATTTGCATACTTGCTCCTGATTGGTGGGCATGGCTTTTTGGTATAGTGTAGAGATGGTTAATTTGCATATCACTCTTTCATTAAATAGGATATCTCACATTTTCTTTATCCATCTATTGATGGACACAGGTTGCTTCCATATCTTGGCAATTGTAAATAATGCTGCAGTGAACATAGAGGTGCATATATCTTCTCTAATTTTTATATTCTTTAGTTAAATACCCAGAAGTGGAATTGCTGGATCAAATGGTAGTTCTAAGTTTAGATTTTTGAGAAGCTTTTATATTGTCTTTTATAGTAGCTACAGCAATTTATATTCCCACTGGCAGGATGGGAGTAGGGGTACCACATGTGCACGTGAGGTGTGGAAAACTGATATTCATTCCCAAGCCACACAATTTAGTCACTGACCAGTTCTCTACCCAGAGCCCTTCAAGAGAATAAAGGGTCCCTCAAAGTCAATGCTGGATGTACAGAGCAAACCCCTCTGCTGGACCTGAGCACAGCTGCATGGCCTTTCCAGTAGTCGCAGCCCAGAGTCAACTTTCTAGGCTGTTGTTTGATCAATAGGAATTCTTCTTCCCTGAGATAATGTGGACCAAGTCTCCCAGATGGACAGAATCCCCTGATTCCTACTGCCCGATGCTACATGGGCTACTCTTCCTGCCTCTATCGCTCTGGATTGGGGATCCCTGTCTGGGGCTGAGACCCCACTCTCCCAGGGAAAGAGTGCTCTGCAGTTGTGATATCCCTCTGGCTTCTTACCTACTGCACATTTGAAAGGGGTTCACACACACTGTGTCTTCATCCCTCCTACCAACTTGCTCCTATCTTCCTCCATGCTCTCTGTTTATATTTCAGATCAGCTACACTTCAACTGGTTTTTCAAGTTGATTGCTCTGAGGTTTAGCTGAGAGTCTGATCTGGGGCTGGGAGCAAGTGGATGGAGCTTCCGGCTACTCTGAAGCCATCTTGGAATCACAGCTGGTTCATTGTCTATGAAATTTTTAATTCCTTCTACATGTGGCAATGATTTTGTAGTATCATTTTCTATACATAATCTCCATGTGATGATTAAGTTTATGTCAACTTGACTGGACTAAGTATTTCTGGATATGTCTGTGAGGATATTTATGGATATGATTAGCATTTCAATCAGTAGCCTGAGCACTCAGCAATGCTGGTGGGCATCATCTAATCCATTGAGGGCCAGAATAGTACTAAAAGGTAGATATAAGATGAATTTCTCTTTACTTGAGCTGGATGCTTATTTTCCTGCCCCAGACAACAGTGTTGCTGGTTCTCATGTCTACCTGGAACAGAGGCTTACACCACTGGCTCCTCTGGTCACAGGCCTCAGGTTCAGACTAGAAGATATATTATCAGCTTTCCTGAGTCTCCATCTTGGAGATGGCAGATCATGGGATTTCTCAGCCTCCATAATTGCATGAGCCAAGCCCCATAATAAAATTATTTCTATTTATCTCTATATGTCATATTGGTTCTCTTTTTCTAGATAACCAGTCATTCTACTAGTATGACTAATTTGTCAAATATATTTAGTAGAGTAGCTCTCAAAAGTATCAAATGTAATTATGCTCATTTGGTTGGATCCACTGTATTGTGGTGATGGCTTCCTAAACTTCCATGTAGGGCCTTCAGAATTGATAAAGGATTTTCTAACCCTACCAATTCCAGTAGGCTATGTTTAATTGCTCAAATATTAGGAAAGCATTTTGAAGGCTGCTTCATATGTGAGAGAGTTTCTAAAAAAATGCATGATGTTTTAATATATATATATATATATATATATATATATATATATATATGCCTAAGTGACTGGACAACTGACAGGTAGCTATGACCACCAGGAGGCAGATGCTCAATGCAGGAGCTGCCTCCTGGTAATCAGTGTGCTCCTAAAGTGGGAGCACCATTCAGCTGACAGACAATTGCCAGACACTGGACTCATGGATGGCCACAATAGCCTGGAAACCGCAGTGGAGCAGCAGTGGTGGTAGTCACAGTGGGATGGAGATGAGCAGGAGTGGCAGGCAGGAGTCGTAGGTGGCTTTAGACTGCTGGTTTTGGCCTGATCCCCGCAGGCCATGCCAAGGGACCCCACCTCACTGGTGCATGTATCCGTACACTAGGCCTCTAGTCTTATATAATAAAGAGGGAATATGCAAATTGACAGTGACTTGAGAAAGATGGTGGTGCCCACAGCAGAGGCAGGGTTTTTGTAATACAAGATGGCTGCACCCACAGTGGAGGCTGAGTTCCCGTAATGAGCCTTAATGAGCAATCAGCAGGGACCTGAGGCTGTGCCCCCTGCCTGGTGGGGCTTGACAAGGTTGGGACGGGTTGGGTCTGGATCTAGTCCAATTCAGGTGGGGCTGGCCAAGTCTGGGTCTCATGCAATTTCGAGGCACATATGGGTGAGTGAGGACTTGACTCTGGGTCCCATGGTGTGCCCCAGACTCTGACAGTAGGAAGATTTTCATATACATTTAACTAATTTTCTTTCATCTCTGACACTTCTATTATAGAGAAAAAGCAAATTGCAGTATTAAAATATTTCCTCTTATCCTCTTTTAATGTGCATGAATTTTGTGCACCAGTTCACTAGTTTTATAATAAATCTCTGTATCTGAGATTCTATATAAATGCCTTACATGAGAAAAACTTAGCAAATCACATTTTCATTAGGCTATAAACAATCACAACATACACAAATTCTTTTCATTTCATTTATTTATTTATTTTTAATCTTCACCTGAGGACATTTTTTTTTTCACTGATTTCAGAGAGAGAGGAAACGAGAGGGAGAGAAAGAACAAAAAACATTTATGTAATCATTTGCTTCATGTATACATTGTAACCAGGGATAGAACCCACAAGCTAGGTATATGCCCTGACCAAGAATCGAGCCAGAGACCTTTCAGTCTGTGGAATGATTCTCTAATTCAGCGGTTCTCAACCTGTGGGTCGCAACTCCTTTGGGGGTCGAACGACCCTTTCACAGGGGTTGCCTAAGACCAGTGGAAAACACCTTATTTCCCATGGTCTTAGGAACCAACACACCGCTCCTCAGTGTAGCAAAGAGTAGCAATGTAGTTTACTGTTGTCATATGAAGACTGTTACCCATGCTACACCACGATTCAAGACAAAATTTCATTTATTTGTAATTAGAAATAAATATTTCACAATATATAATTACATATTGTTTTTGTGATTAATCACTATGCTTTAATTATGTTCAATTTGTAACAATGAAAATACATCCTGCATATCAGATATTTACATTACAGTTCATAACAGTAGCAAAATTACAGTTATGAAGTAGCAATGAAAATAATTTTATGGTTGGGGGTCATCACCACATAAGGAGCTGTATTAAAGGGTCGCGGCATTAGGAAGGTTGAGAACCACTGCTCTAATTATTTGGCAATCCAGGTCAAGTCACACATTCTTTTTGATTGTCTAAGCAAGACACACACACACACACACACACACACACAGTATTATCTTCTCAATATAAATGCAAAAATATATTCAGGCAGTTCAAAATTCAGATAAAAAAAACTTTAAAGAAAATGTCAAGGATGAATTCATTGGCCACTAGAGCAATGGTCGGCCAACTGCGGCTCTGTTGACTAATGAGTTTGCTGACCACTGCACTAGAGACTTCTTTGTAAACTAACCTGAATTGATATTTAATATAGCATTTACAGCCTGCCTTGCATTCCCAGGAAGAGCTGCATCTCTAAAACATAACAAAAATTTACAAAGTAATTTTATGCATTTAAATATGGGCCTCATGTTAAACCCTGGAATTTCAGAAATGTCTTCATCCTGACAGAGTACATACAGTTGTCAAATTTATGCTTTTCTTTAGTTTTCAAATCTTCCTGGATAGAGTTCTTGTTTTTATTACACTCTTATTATTGGACTACCAAACACATCTTTTAATATTTAGAACCATTTTTATTTTTATATGCATTTTTTTCTTCCATTCAATATTGCTGCTATATGCTGTGTGTTGATCTGGAGGCCAATGCTGGATCATCTTATGTAAAAACAGAAAATGTAGTGTATGTCATCACTCATTGACTTATTTGCATGCATACAATCATCTAAGTTGCAGTCATGGCTACAATTAGTACATATCTTGATTTGAGGGACAGGGACAGGGGCAGGAAGAAAAGGTCCTGTACTCACAACTCCTGGAGGGTAACACATGACGATGGCTAGAGATGTCATGATACATCAGATCCATCTGGGAAAACAGAGATAGTAAAAGCAAGTGAGCAGGATTCAAAGGACCATGCCAGGATCTATTCTACTCTCTTTGAAGGGCCTCAAAGCCCTGCTTTTGCAAACCATTCATGTCCTCTTAAAGAGCACCAACACTTGAAAGACCAGTGGCACCTGATTGGTTTTTATGCTCTACATCTATGTGACAGACCACACTGGTGATGGGAACAAGACAGCAAAATAAAAATTTGATATCAGGCAAGCTTTTGACATTATGCTTCCTGGATTTCTCATTGAGACAAATTAGGAGATGGTGGAACACGAATGAAGTCCAAAACCTACTATATTCTGTTACCATGTTAGAGGATTTTTTAAAAATTGATGTAAAATCATCTGGTCATAGTTTCAGGCATTTGCTTGCCAAACTAAGAAGATAGTGAAGAGAAAGAAAAGATAGAAAAAAGCAGTTTACATTAGGTAATATCTTATCATTTTCTGTGGTGCTATGGTCACTAGGTTTCTTCCAACATTAAAGAGGCAGCCGAAATCGGTTTGGCTCAGTGGATAAGAGCGTCGGCCTGCGGACTGAAAGGTCCCAGGTTCGATTCCGGTCGGGGGCATGTACCTTGCTTGCGGGCACATCTCCACTGTGGGGCGTGCAGGAGGCGGCTGATCGATGTCTCTCTTTCATCGATGTTTCTGACTTTCTATCTTTCTCCCTTCCTCTCTGTAAAAAATCAATAAAATATATTTTAAAAAAAGAGGCAGTATGGCACAGAGATACAGAGCAAAGTCTCTATAGACAAATTGTGTGGTTCAAAGTTCTCCCACTAGTAAGTTAAATGAATGCCGCAATTCAATTATGGTTTTTTTGTTCCTCCATTTCCTCCTCTGTAAAACAATGAAAATAGTACCTACATCAAATATATGTATTCTTTCTAAATAAATATGTATTTATATATACAGATGTTTCTATATAAATATTGCAATATTTATATAATACTAGAGGCATATCGCATGATATTTGTGCAAGAATAGGCTTTCCTTGCCCTGGCTTCACTCCCAGCCCACCTGGGAGCTGGCAAGTCCTCGCTTCTGTCCAGAGCACTGCTCATGCAGCTCTCTCCGCTGCCCCCCTTCACCCTCATAGCAGGCATCCTGCCCTTCCCAGCTGCTCTGCACCTGCATATGCAAATTAACCCACCATCTTGGCTGTGGGTATAGCAGAGGTATGATCAATGTACATGTTTGTCTACTATTAGGTAAGATGTTTAGAACCTTTATCATAAAAACCCTGTGGTCATGACAGTGTCATGGCAGAACAACTAAAGATTGGTCATCAGAAGGCAGTGTGCGTGGTGAGGTACACATGGGTGGGTGGGGTTGCATGGAAGCAAGGCACACACTGTTGGGCGGGGACTTTAAGCTGGGCCCCAGGGTATGATGGGACTTTACCCTGGGTCCCAGGCATGGGAGGACTTGACTCTGGGTCTCTCGCTCTCTCTTTTTTTTTTTTAATATATTTTATTGATTTTTCACAGAGAGAAAGGGAGAGGGATAGAAAGTCAGAAACATCGATGAGAGAGAGACATCGATCAGCCACCTCCTGCACGACCCCCCACTGGGGATGTGCCCGCAACCAAGGTACATGCCCTTGACCGGAATCGAACCCGGGACCTTTCAGTCTGCAGGCCGACACTCTATCCACTGAGCCAAACCAGATTCGGCGACTCTGGGTCTCTTGACTCCTAGTGCAGCAGGAGTCAGTCTGGGTCCAATGTCCATCCTGGTGTGGAGGGACTCAGTCTGGGTCCTGCCTCCCGCCCGGTGCGGGGGGAGTCAATCTGGTTCCCATCAGCATGGCAGGTCTGGATCTCACATGATACCGTGCACTGGGCCTCTATTCCTATCTAATAAAAGAGTAATATGCAAATTGACCATACTTCCACTACACCCCAAGCCATGCTCACCAGCCAGAGAGAGTATGCAAATTAACCCAACCAAGATGGCTACAGCCACAGAGAAGCAGGAGAGCAGGAGGGAGGCTTGGGTTGCCCCTAGTGATGGAGGAAGCCAAGCTTGCTGCACACCATGGCTAGCCCAGACCTCTGCTTAAGGCAACAAAGTTTCAATGGCTGTGCCAGCAGAAGGCTTGGCTCCACTCCAGACTACAAAGTTTTAATTGTAGAAGATAAATAAAGCCCAGATACCAGGGTCTCCACTTGGATCATGAGGGGGGCGGGGGGGAAGATGGCGTGGGTGGCCTGCAAACCACCACAGGCCCTTCGACCAGGCCACCCCACGCCCCAAGGGAACACCCATTCTGATCTGGGACACCATTCAGGGCAAACCAGCTGGCCCCCACCCATGTACCAGGCCTCTATCCTATCTAATAAAAGAGTAATATGTAGATTGACCATCACTCCAACACATAAGATGACTGCCCCCATGTGTCAAAAGATCCTGCACTCATGTGGATATAAGATGGCCACCATAACATGGCCAGCAGGGGAGGGCAGTTGGCAGGGACCAGGCCTGGAAGGGAGGGCAGTCAGGGGTGATCAAGCCTGCAGGGGAGGGCAATTAGGGGTGACAAAGCCTTCAGGGGAGGGCAGTTAGGGGCAAACAGGCTGGCAGGGGACCAGTTAGGCATAAATCAGGC
Source organism: Lasiurus cinereus (assembly GCA_011751065.1). Classification (NCBI taxonomy): domain Eukaryota; kingdom Metazoa; phylum Chordata; class Mammalia; order Chiroptera; family Vespertilionidae; genus Lasiurus; species Lasiurus cinereus. The sequence goes on from JAAGEH010000029.1 coordinate 12,297,227, forward strand.
TGGCAGAGGAGTGGTTAGGAGATGATCAGGCTGGCAGGCAGAAGCAGTTAGGGGCAATCAGGCAGGCAGGCAGGCTAGCGGTTGGAAGATTGTGAGAGGGATATCTGACTACCCATTTAGGCCTGATCCCACCGGGCAGTCAGACATTCCTTGAAGGGTCCCAGATTGGAGAAGGTGCAGGCTGGGCTGAGGGACACACATATACCCTCCCTCCATAAACGAATTTTTTGCACTGAGCCTCTATATAAATATAAAACCCTACCCTACCACCAGTCCAACCCAACTCACCAAAGGCTTCTGAAACTACAAAATTAGATCACTGATTCAGGCTAGCAGTTCAAAGTGTAAAGCCTCATTCACATGTGAGGAATTTGCACCTTTCTCTTTTCCCTTGGACTCCACATATCATAGGAGGTATGGAAGATATAAATATGCAAATGAAAGATCAGAAAAGTCACTCTTTTGGGGTCATGTGCCATATCCAGGCACAGACAAACTGATTATCAAAAGCCAAGCACCAGACTATCCTTTCCTCATCTTGTGGCCTTGAAGCATCCATCTTATGCAAAAACTGCTGTTTGAAATTTTAACCTTGCTATTTGGTTTCTGTAAATGTTTGCTTGTTTAAATAATAAGGAAAATGAGACTATTTGCACTTCAGAGAGGCCATTAAACCTTCCCTGGACAAAATTATCAGTGCTGGCACCAGGCCAGGTCTTTGGTTGAGGTCTCAAGGCCTCAGCACATAGGGGGCCCTTTAAGAACTTGCAAAGGGGTGGGAAACATTCCATATTTGGGAGACAAAGAAGGTAAAAACATACAAATAGGGAAAATTTCTGCATGTTGGGGCCCAGAATTTGAGAAACATTTTCCTCTGGACCTGCGCGTAATAAATATAACTCCAAACTCTCCGAGCACGGTTTGATTATTCCAGTTTTCTGTAACAGCCTCAGCTCCAGACAGGCACTCCCCATGGCAGGATACAAGGAGAGCCCCATCTTGAATCTTTGCAGAGACAGGCATGCTCAGGAGGCCAAGATAATAGAAACCCAAGGACTCAAATGCTGTGACCCATGTCATCAGGGACCGCTCAGCACAAGACCAAGGGGAGCTCGGACCAAATTCTGGTCCAATTCCTAGCACGGTCCCCACCTGCCATCTCAGGGCCGCAGTGCGCACTGGAGTGTGTAATAGCGAGATCCACTCTGAAGGCAGAGGGCTCACCCCAACCCCTGAGTCCCAGAGGCTCTCCACCTGTGTGCCCTTCCTCCAGGTGCTCAGCTCCAGTTGTGCCAGCAAAGTCCCTTTGCTGGGGTGGGATTGCAGATGCAGGCTGGGGAGGAGTGGCCAGCCCTGGACTCTGCTGTGGCTGTTTGCACATACAGTGGTACCTCGAGATACGAGTTTAATTCGTTCGTAACCTTGAGGCGTGGGAAACTATGAGACACTTGAGTCTCGGTAAACTGGGGTCATGTGCAGCCGGCCGATCCGCACGATTACTCCTATCTCAAATGTTGCTTGTATTTCAAAGCAAAAATCGCTCACTCAATGGCTCATATCTCAAAAATCTCGTATGTTAGGGCACTCGTATCTCAAGGTACCACTGTATGTAATTAGCTCTAATTATCCTGGGCTTTCAGTTTACCGACATAGAGCCTGGGAGCTATACCCGGGATGAATGCACTCATGGAGCCACTGTACTGCTGAATGAACCCTCTCACCAGACTGGGAACCTCTATCCCCATCCACAGCACCCTGTGTCATGTGTCTATGTTTGCCCAACTGTCTACACAGCCACCACATGCTGGTTTAGGGATATCTTTGTGTGTCCTTGGCCGTGTGCCTATACTGACCACTGGGAAAGTTCATGAGTACCAGGCACCAATGTGGAGAGGAAGGATGGTGGAGGAGGGTGAATGGGAGGATGAGCTGGTTCTCAGCTGCGAAGGAAAGGAAGTGCTAGTTCCCGGCTATCTGGTCTGTGCAAGTCCTACATAAATGTGAGCCCGGGGCAGTGGCCAAGGCCAAAAATCCTTGATATTTCAGATGTAACCGCCAAACCCACGTGTCCTAGATGATACTCTGACTCCTCGCCCCCTGAGCCATTTCAAACCTCAGCCACCAGTACTCCTCTCCTGCAGGTGGCATAGCCAGGGCTCAAAGAGGTTAGGGAGTTCACCCTAGGTTGTGCGGCACAGCAGCCAAGACCAACACAATCCGGACCTTTGGCATGGGATTAGGAATTCCGGCTTCACTCAAAAACAAAAGGTGTGCAGGGACCTGGGAGGGAATGCCTCCAGGTCCTCCTTTGTCTGTCTGGTCTCAGGTCCCTACCCCTTGGCGAACCTGGTCCTGTGTACTCAGTCCATTGCCTGTCACATCCTTCCAGCCCTTTCCCTGAGGCCAGTTCAGCCATGTCTACACTGAAGGGAACCAGAAAGCAGAGGAGAGCAAGCTCAGCCCCAGGAGCCGTAGTTGGAGGAGGAGGGATCAGCTTTCCCGAATCAGGATTTCTCAGCACACTCACTCTGCCCTTAGGGCTGAGTCCCTCCCTTAGCCTTTCTGGGTTCTCTGTGTATGCCTGTCGCCCTGTGCATCTCTCTCCCAGTTCCTTGCTTTCTGATCCTGTTTACTTATTCCCCGTGTCTTGCTGGGCCTTTTGTTTCTGTCTTTCATCAGATTTCTGCCAGTGGAAAGCACCCCTGCCACCCTCGTAAAGAAACACACACCAGCAGAATCTGCCTTTTCAATAAAAAATGACAAGTGGGAAACAGAGTGAATTAAAGAGCATTAACTTAAAAACAATCCATGTGTCTGCAAATGCATTCCAAATGGCAGCACTTTGGTGGGGGTGGCAGGTGGCATGTTGGCCACATGTTCTGGAGCCTCAGACACAAAGTATAAGGGGCTCAGCACCTCACTATGGACTCCTCCTACTAGCCACCTTGGATGGCAGGGTCTTGGGAAGGGACTTAGTCTTTACTCACCTTGTGGACCCCCTCCTGATTCTGTAGGCCCTTTCCCCTGTTTTGGCATCTGCTGGTCCCTGTTACTCCCCCTGTACTTTCAAACCTTCTTATGCTGACCCCAACTCTCTTTCTGTACCAGCCCTCCCCCCTACACATACAGATTTCACCCTCTTCCTCCTCCACCCCCAGTCTTCTACCCTATACTTCTTCCTGCCCTGCCCTACCCACATCCATTCTGCCCTCCTGCCCCTTACCACCCAGCAGCCCTGTTTCCAAGATAAATGGTTAGAACAAAGCTTCTTTGGCTGGAAGAGACTCTGTAGAAACCTGCAGGCAGAAAGGCCCTCCTAGTCCTGTACCTGCAACTGCTCTGTCATGCCAGATACCCATCAGAAATTGTATCTTTGGAGACAGAGGGAAGTAGAAGTAGGCTGCTGTCCTTTGAAGCCCCTCATCAGGAGGAAACTCTTCCCCCCCCCAAAAAAAAAGTCCAACCTGCTGCCACTCTTGTCACTTTCAGCAAGCCTCCTTTGCCCCTTTTCCTGGAAATGGAAGAATTGTAGCACATCTATCTCTCTATATATAAAAGAGTAATATACAAGTTGAGTAAATGGCATAATGTTTGCTTGACCAGTCACTATGAGGCACACTGACCACCTCTTGGTCTTTACCCCTGGCCGGCAGGCTCTAATCACCCTATGGTGAATGGGGATCCAGGGATGGGAGGTGTCAGGTCGCAGGGCTGGTTGCCTGCAGCCCTAATCACAGGTCAGGCCTAGGGACTGTACCTGTGCATGAATTTCATGTGCCAGGCCTCTAGTCCTATATAATAAAAGCCCAGCGACCAAACGGTGGAATGTTGAGAATGACCGGTTGACCAGTCACTATGATGCTCACTGACCACCAGGGGGAAGACATTCAATGCAGACGCTGCCCCCTGGTGGTCAGTGCACTCCCACAGTGGGTGTACTGCTCGGCTGACCAGGATGAGCGGCTGCTTCTACTGTGAACCCCAGGCCAACAAATCACAGGTCTAAGGACAGGAATCAGTGCTATGATCATTGCCTTCTCACCCCAGGCTCCTCCTCCTCATGCCCTGTTGCCCCCTCTGGATGCCCACAGGCCATGCAGTGCTGCCACTGGACTCACAGAGCTGACCCTGGAGGGTAGGAGGTGGGTTCTTGGCTGCCATGGGACGGAGGCCAACTCTGCCACCTCTCAGTGCTATTGTCTGTGGGCCCAGCCCTAACCAGATCCCCTGGAGAGGCAAGTGCTCTGGCTTCAAGGAAGATGCCAGACCAGGGAGCAGCCGCTCAGAGGGTGAGTCCACAGTCACTCAACTCACCAGGATGAGCGACACTCCCCACAGTGGGCTGATCCCTGCAGGCCACACCCTCCACCAGTGCACCAGGCCTTGAGTATATATATTTTTTGCTATACTACGTAACATACCTACCTATATACATTAGTTATTTATAACAAAGGAGCCCTGTATGGTTCAATAATTAGTTATTAGAGGGCATAGAAAAATGAAAATGATCATCATAAGCAAAATTTGCATCAGCTTCAGAGATATAGGTTGGTGGTAGATTTTACAGTTGTACCATGTATCTTTTAAGCCAGCTCTCAAATATATTCTCTTTAAGGCCTGCATTATTTAAATGTCTATATATACAAAAGGCTAATATGTGGTGTCCCCTCAGGAGTTCGATCGCTTGTTATGAAATGTGTTGACCACCAGGGAATGTGCAGAACAAAGGAAGGTCCTGGCCAGCGTCTGGCAGCTGGAAGATTTCAGTTGGCCCTGATTGCCAGCCAGACCTAGGGACCCTACCTGTGCACTAATTTCATGCAGTAGGCCTCTAGTTTAGTGATAAATTTCAATTAACAGAGTTTTACCATGCAAAAGCTGTTCCCTACATAATTTTTTCAGTGTTGGAAAAGAGTATGTTTCACCAAATATCAGGGTCAGAGATGAGGTGGATATAGAACCTAGCATACTAAATAAAAGTGATAAATAAAAGTTGAGGCCTATTAGATGAGTTCATTTAATATATTTTTTATTTACAGTACATATTTAGCCTGAAAGGTTAAATATCATCTATATTTTACAAATAAAAAAACCTGACATTTAATGATTAACTAAATAACCCAAGATCACACAACCAGAGAATAACATAATTGGGAGTTGAAGTCATGTTTATCCAATTGCATAAATTAATGAGGAGACCTAACATTTATTTCATGTCTTCTGCATGTTCTTTGTTAGGGGCTTCATAGCACTATCAGCCATTGATGGCATAATAGCAAGTGATGTAGAAAATATTTATATTATCATTCCATAGATGAGGAAATTGAGGATGAATGAGCGGAGCTGAATAATCTGGCCCAGGTCCCAGAAATAGGAAATATGTGAAGCCATGGCCCCTGTGGCTTCAGGTTCAAAGACTTGGAGAAGGGCTGATGTGCATATTAAACAAGACAAGTAATATAAATTTGGAAATTATGAAGGAAGCCATTTGTGAGCTTGGTACAAGGGATCAAATTCCACTGAGTCTCCATTCCCATTTGCTTTTTATTTACTAGAATACATAATTGCCTTTTAGGAATGCGAACAGACATATCAAAGGTGCTGTTTAATCAACAGTAAGATTATCAGGTTGGGGGCCTGAGTCATTCAGCCCTGTGAATATCAAAAGCCCCATCAGCCTTCTGCATTTATATTAATTACTGTTGATCTTGGTTTTCAGCAGAAATAGTAGGTAGATTCGGAGTCTGTTTTTCATGTGTGATGGGACTATAAAAAGTACTCATATTTTGATGATGGCCCTTGATTTTTTAAAATACTACACTTTTAGAAAAAATACATATTTTATGACATATAAAACAAACTAAAACTAGATTTTATATAAAGCCATTCTTAGTTATAACAATAGTAGAAGCCCAGTGCACGAAATTTGTCTGGTCCCTCAGCTTGACCTGTACCCTCTCTAATCCAGGACCCCTCAAGGGATGTCCAACTGCCAGTTTAGGCCTGATCCCACAGTTGGACATCCCTCTTGCAATCTGGGACCACTGGCTCCTCACTGTTTACCTGCCTGCCTGTCTGATTACCCCTAATCACCTCCGCCTGCTGGTCTGATCACCCCCTAACCGCTCCCCTGCCAGACTGGTTGTCCCCTAACTGCTCCCCTGCTGGCCTGATCTCCCCTTAACTGCTCCTCTGCCTGCCTGATTGCCCCTAACCACCTCTGCCTCAGCTCCTGCCACTATGGCTTTGTCCAGAAGGATGTCCAGAAGATGTCTGGTCTAATCAGCATATTACCCTGTTATTAGTATAGACTGTTGGAAGCCCTGAAATAGCTGTACATTGTTTAAATGACAAAAAAAAAAATCAAAAGATAGCTTTCCTAGGATATAAAAACTAGTTTGCCTTATATTCAAAACAAAAGAAAAATCTTAAAGTTCTCTCATTAAAAATAAAAGAATGTTTCAATTTATTGATATTTTATTTTTTTAAAGGATAAAAACGTATTTTACCTGGTTTATTCAATTAACTAAGTAAAAACATTTATTTTTTTATTAATTTTTATACATATCTCTCCATTGCCCCCCCTCCCTCCCAGGCATACCCCAACCCCCCAGTGTCTATGTTCATTGGTTATGCTTATATGCATGCATACAAGTCCTTTGATTATTTTCCTAAGAAAATAATATTTAAAATATATTTCAGAAAAGTAAAAAGGAATAAGCTTATTATAAACTAGAGGCTTAGCACACAACATTTGTGCTTGGGTATGGAACCTAGGTCTGGCCAGCAGTCAGGGAAATCTTCCCTAGCCGCCTACATCCGGCCCTGCCCCTGTGGCCACCCACCCCAGATTTCCCATTTGCCATTGGGTGATCAGTTCCTAAGGGCTGGGTGAAGGGACCAAGAGGTTAGCTGTTCCTGCCCACTCACTGGCCCTGCCTCTACCACAGGTAGCCATCAGGTGATCAGAGCTTGCTGGCCCGGAAAAGGGACTAAGTGCACCTCATAGTGACTGGTCAAGCAGTCATTTCTGTCATTCTGCCATTAGGGTCAATTGGCATATTACCCTTTTATTATATACAATAGAGGACTGATGTATGGATGGGGGCCGGCTGGTCTGCCCTGAAGGGGGCTCTGGGTCAGGGTGAGGGGTCCCCACTGGGGTGTGGGGCCAGTTGGGGTAAGGGGCTCCAGGGTTTGCAGGTTGGCCCCACCCCTGATCAGGGTGAGGGTCCCCACTGGGAGTGGGGTCAGTCTGGTTGAGGGGCTGCAGGCGGTTTGCAGGCTGGTCACAACCCCGATCAGGGTGAGGGTCCCTGGTAGGGGGCGAGGCCGTCCTGGGTGGGGGCTGTAGGTGGTTTGCAGACCGACCATGCCCCCAGCTTTGTCAGGAAGGATGTCCAGAATGATGCCCGATAGATGTCCAATCTATCTGGTCTAATTAGCATATTTCCCTTTCATTTGTATAGATGCTTTGTGTTTAAAAAATCTTTCTCAGGACAGCTATTGGGTTATGGTAGTGGTCGGCAAACTGCGGCTTGAGCCACATGAGGCTTTGTCCCCTTAGGTGTGGCTCTTCCACAAAATACCATGGCCTGGGCGAGTCTATTTTGAAGAAGTGGTGTTAGAAGAAGTTTAAATTTAAAATATTTGGCTCTCAAAAGAAATTGCAATTGTATTGTTGATATTTGGCTCTGTTGACTAATGAGTTTGCCGACCACTGGGTTATGGGAAGTCTTAAGAAAAACGATAATAATAACAGTCAAAAGAAATATATAGCCTTGGTTTTATTCTGCATGTTCTCAAAAGAATATTTTAAGAAAGCATTGAACACCTAAATGTTTGACTTCTGAATATGTTCTTTTTACTATAACAGTTAAATGGAAAATTTAAAAGTATGAGACATGCAATTTTGCCTTGGTGGATAGCATAAATATCCAAAGTTAAATGAAATTAAGTGGTAATACTTTTGTTTGGCATCACTTTTTAACAATATACAGGGTAAGCAGTGCTTTTCATCACACATAATATTAGAAATCAAAATTTGAACTGAATTTGCCATTCTAAAGTTGGAAACTGGTAATAAATATCTTTCTGGAAAGTGTTTCATTTCTGCAAGTGGCAGAATGTTGACTATAAAAATTGTTTTTATATTGCTTTAATGTAGGCCTAATGTAAGACCAATTTTATTGTGCTCACATTAAACATTTTATTTACACATTAAACAGAAGTTTTCTGATGTTGAGACTTCACTAAAGCTAAGAGCTTGTTTGCAATTGTTTGGATGAGACTTCATATACCAATGTCATAATAGATCTCTTTTCAGTGTGCTAACTTCTGAACTGAAAAATTTTAGAAACGTGTTTTAGCTATAATTCACACTTATGGAAACTAAATGAATATAATCACATTTTAGTAAAAAGGCGTTTGCAGCTGCTATTAAACAGAAATATATGCTATTGGTTGATTATGTTAAATTGATTCTTGTTATTAATTTTTTGGAGATATAAACAACTGATTTATTTGCTACTATGAAAGGTCATGAATAATAGGACTGAATTTTAGACTTCCATATTAAGAATATTCAAGGTAGAGATTTAACTTAATACTTTGACTGGAAACAAACTTAACCATGAGTTCTCAGTACTTAGTCTTTTAATAAAGAGTAAACAGAGTTAAAGTATCTTGGTTAATGCATTAAACTATGTCCTTTAGTGTTCTGGAACTTCTAAAAACTTGCAACTGTATGTAAATACTATATGAAAATATTCTTGTTGTATGTTTGAAAATAATTTTAGCGCACCAGCGAAGATCAATATATTAAATTCTTATAGCCTGTTCTTCCAAAACTAATCTAAAAATTCAATATAATGCTAAGTAAAAACAAGAAAGTTATTTTGAGGATATCGGCAAACTGATTCTAAAGAGTTTAAATGGAAAGGCAAATGATCCAGAATAGCCAACTTAATATTGAAGGAGAAAAACAAAGTTGAAAATCTGACACTACCCAAACTCAACACTTAGTAGGAAGATACAGTAACTACAACAATGTAGTATTAGTGAAAAATAAGACAAATAGATCAACATAACAGAATACAGAGCTCAGAAATAGACCCACATAAATATGGTCAACTGGTCTCTAACAAAGGAGCAAAGTCAACCCAAAGATAAAAAATTGTGTGAGAACAACTGAACAGCTACATTAAAAAAAAAAAAAGAATCTATACCCTTCACAAAAATAAATTCAAAATGGATCATAGACCAAAATGTAAAACACAAAACTAGAGATCTCTTAAAAATAATATAGAAGAAAACCTACGTGACCTTGGGTATGACATATGAGTTTTTAGATAAACACCAAAGTTATAATTTATGAAAGAAATAATTGATAAACTAGACTTCCTTAATATTATAACTTCCTGCTCAGTGAAAGACAATGACAAGAGAATAAGAAGACAAGGCATAGACCAGGAGAAAATATTTGCAAAATGCCATCAGGGAAATGCATATTAAAACAACAATGAGATAGCATTGCACACCTATTAGAATTGCCAAAATTTAGAACTCTGAAAACACGAAAATACTGGTACGGATGTGGAGCAACAGGAAGTCTCATTCATAGCTGTTGGGAATGCCCAAAATGTTACAGTCACTTTGGAACACACTTTGGAAAATTCTTTTTCCCCAGCTTTATTGAGCCATAATTGACAATATTATAACTTAAGGTATATAATGTGATAAATTGTTATATGTATATATTGCAAAATTATTACCATAATAAGTTCAATTAACTCATATTACCCCACATAGTTAAAATTATTTATTTTGGGAGTGAGAACCTTTGAGATTTACTCTGTAGTAACTTTAATGTTTACAAAACACTATTGTTAACTGCAGTCATCATACTGTGCATTAGTTCCCAGATCTCATGGATCTTATAATCTGTACCTTATGTGAAACTCTACTATTACTTTGTCTCCTGTTGTGGGATCTTTGTTCACAACTCTCTACTCCTTCTCCATGTAGCATTCCCCAAAGTTTTGGTTTTTTACCTCTCGGCTCTTTTCTCTTTCTGCACATTGTCCCCCAGATGTCTTGCCATCATCGAAAATAACATCTTGTTCCATATAACTCCCAAACTGGATCTCAAGTTCAGTTTCCCACCCAGAAATTCAGTTCAAGGTTAGCAAGTGTCTGTTGGACATTTCCTCAGCCATTATATAAATGGTGAACATTATTTATTTATTTAATCTTTACTATTGAAAGTATTACAGAAGGCTCCCTTCACCCATTGACCTCCTCCACCCCACTCTGTTCTCCCAACCCCTTCCACCTTCCCAGCACTATTGTTTGTCCATGGGCTATGAATATCTATAAATATAAAAGCACAGCAACTGAACAGTGGAACCACCAGAACAACCAGTCAGCCAGTCACTATGATGCACACTGACCATTAGGGGACAGATGTTCAATGCAGGAGCTGCTCTCTGGTGTCAGTATGCTCCCACAGTGGGAGCACTGTTCGGCTGAGCAGGATGAGTGGTGCTCTCACAGTGGGAACAGCACTCAAAGGGCGGGTCTAAAGCCACTAGGCTGACTGGGATGAGCAGTGCTCCCACAGCAGGGGCCAATCCATGCAGGCACACCTCCCCTACCAGTGAACGAATCTGTGCACTGGGCCGCTAGTATGCACACAAGTTCTTTGGTTAATCTCTTCCTGCCCCATCTCCCTATGAAATATGTCAGGCCATAGCATGCTTCAATGTCTCTGGATCTATTTTGTTCATCAGTTAGATTTTACATAAGCATGAGATCATGTGATACTTGTCTTTCTATGACTGGCTTATTTTGCTTAGCATAGTACTCTCCAGGGAACATTTCAAATCAAATACATAATTTGTTCTCCCCAGACATATTTTAACTTTTCAGTTCTTTGCTTCTGTTTGCATTGCAACAAGTTTCATATTTTCCTGGCTTGGAAACACTATCAGTGAGAGCTTTGACTTTCTAGCACCCAGATTTTACATTCAAGTCCTAATTATTCATCACACTACCTGTCAAGTCACTCTTTATTCTTAAAAAAGGGCAATGATAACTCATACTTCTTTTACATGCCTTACTCAACGCTTTCCTCTACTTCAAGCTCTCTTGTTCACCACCAGACATCTATCAGGCTCAACCACTGCCTGGATCACACTGGCATGCTATCAGAAAAGTATCAAAGGCTAAAAAATGTCTTGGATTAAAGTCTAAGTTTCTTGTTCTGAGGTTTACATTCCTTTACCATCTGGCTTCATATCAAAAGAATGCCCTCAAGGGAAAGATTTCATTGACATGGACTGACATGCCAACACCAAACTAATCAAAGACAATAGAGAAGGGCCTGCCAAAGGTTTCTAACCAAGCACCCCTAGTCCCCAGAGGTGCCAATGTATAGACTTCAGGGAATGAATAAAATGACATTTATGTTTTCACTAATGTTTCACTGAAACATGTCATGTCCTTCAAGTATGATTATAGACATCCAAACTGATGGGTAAGAAGTACCTATGACTACGTCACCAGTAAACATACCAGGTATTTTAAAATCATAACAGTTGTGTCACAAATCCTGAGATTATGGAAATGATAAGATCTCTCACTATGTCTTGTTCAATGCATTAAGGAGCACATATACTCCTACATCACAAGTGCATTTCATTTTTATTTTGATAGCACTATTTCAAAATCATTGGTTTTCTTTGCTATCTTATAATTTTTATTTATTCTAAGTGTGTATATATATATATATATATATATACAAATACATATCTATTTAAAATATGTTTTTATTGATTTTAGAGAGAGAGAAGGGGAAAAGAGAGAGAGAGAAACATATATGAAGAGAAACATTTATGAGCTGCCTCCTGTATGGCCCCTACTGGGAATTGAGCCCACAACACAGGCATGTGCCCTGGCTGGGAATTGAACAGATGACCTTCTGGTTCATAAGTCAGTGCTTAATCACTGAACAACATCAGTTGGATTCCAGGTACATATTTTATACTGCCAAAGGAGTCAGGGTCAGAAAATAAGTCCAAAACTTTTACACTATACACAGCAGGTTCTGAAAGGAGACAATTGATAACACAGAATTGTGGTCCTGGAAGTAGCCCTGTAAGTCTAGACACTTACTTTTGTTTCTAGCTTATGAATCTGCCTGCTTTATAGCCATCTCTAAATTACATTTATAAATTATATTATGTTATTGCAATCAAAATAAATTTATGGGTTGCTGTTATTAAAATACAAGTTAACTACTTAGTCCCAATCATATTCATTTAATGTCACTCTTGTACCAAACAAACTTCTGCTGAGTAAAAATAGAAATGTACTTGCACATTTAACTACTTCAAGTAAACAACAGGCTATAGTTTGTTACTTATCAGACCTGTAATGGACAATCAAATGAACTTTTAAAATTATTATTTTTATACAGCCCAGAGATGTAATTTTATGGTTATTCACAAAAAAAAATATTAACTTTCATCTTGCCTTAAGGTGTGAATATCATTAACACTTTTTCTGCTATGGCTTTAAGAAAATTAGATTTCACACATAGTGTGTTTGCTTGCTTGCTTGGCTTCTTTTTCTCATTGAGATAATTCTATATACTTGTGAAATTAGATTTCTTATTTCATGTCTAAGTCAACTTATTTAATATTTTTTCATTTTCTGAAATGAATTAACAAAAAAGATCATTTTGATCTCAAAATTTAAACTGGGTTTTCCATCCCTCTGATTTTCCCCCTCTTTAAGTTAATGATAACATTTTCTTTAGGGTTTACTAATACCATTAGCATATTTGCCTCTTTTTTCTCCTTCATCTCCCCATATCCAGTCATCATTAAATGTACCATGGTGGAACTGTCAGGCAACAAGCAGGAATAATTTCTCCAGCTGTTGGGGTCCTGTCAAAAGATAGCTTTTGGTTTTCAACCTTCTCTCAGGGTCTCCTCAGCTGAAGAAATCTGCTTCACCCAGATAATGCCTCCTTCCAAAGCTAAACAACTTACAATGACTGACCAACACAGGGCTATAAAGATACGACACACTTGTCTCAACTCATTATAATTTTAAAGGGTCAGTTCAGTTGTTATTCATGTTACTCATGATGTTGACTGAGGCCTCTGTTGGGAGCGTATCACAGCTCAATTCAATTTCACACTCTTCTCCCAACACAAACACAGTAGTTGATACCAATGGCAATTCCTAATGAACATATTACATGCTAGACTCTGTTTTCAAGACTGCTTTCCATAGAACCTAGCCTGTGACAGAACAATTTTACTTTTTCATTTATCTTGAAGCTATCTCTCTGTTCCTTACTGACCTAGTTACTATATCATTAATTTTCATTTAAAATGGCCATAATTTACTTTTATTCCATGCACAGTGGGTTTTAAAATAAATGATCCTCCTAGACACATGGATTTTTATTGGAGTTCACTGAAAGTACACATTTCAACTTCACCCTGTTCTTAATTTTTTTTCTCTGCTCACCCATATGCCATGATAGCCATTGAAGTAAGTATATACTGTTCCCAGCCCATATGCCTTCTATAATGGTTCCCAGGCACTAATGTCCTGCATCTCTTTGCCTGAATGCTTTCTTTATCATGGGAGCATACTTAGTGTGTTTATGTCAGAAATATCTGGAATATCACAAAAGAGTCCCTCAAATAATGATATATGAGATATAGTAAATACATATTCAGCTTCCTCACCCCACAGTGTGACAATTCTGAGGTGTATTATACATAGTCTCTAACAAGGTCCCTAGTGAAGTACCCCAGGTATCTAAAGTAATCCTATCTAATAAAGAGGGAATATGCTAATTGACTGCCATGCCCTCAAAGATGATGGCATCCAGTCCCCTCAGTTTCCCAGGGCCAGCCTGAGGTGCAGACAAGCATTGGATGGTGGCTGCCCAGACACCCAGGGCCACCCAAGACTCAGGTAACCAGGGTCAGCTGAGGCTTGTGCTGCCTGCAGTGGCAGCAGTAGAGGTGTGATAGCATCACCTTCCCTAGATCGGCAGGTCACCTCCCACTCCTGAGGGCTGTGAAAGGGGGCAGGCTGGGCTAAGGGACCTCCCCTCCAGTACATGAATTTTCATGCACAAGGCCTCTAGTCTATTTATAATTCTACCTTTTGTTGGCTTTCACTCTTCAGTGTCTTGCTTTCCCACTTCAGTGTGTTTCTTAAGATCACATTCCAAATATACTATTTGCATTCAAATCATTATGTCAGAGTTTGCTTTGTGGGGAACCAAAAATTAGGTACTTAGGTTAATAACTGTTCATCTAGAATGGGGGTCAACAGGCTGGTGTGTTAAATCTACCCTGCCATCTGTTTTTGTAAATAAAGCTTTATTGGAACAGAATGGTTCACATTCATTGAAGTGTTGTCTATAATTGCTTTCACACTATTAGAGCAGAGTTCAGTAGTTGAACAGAGACCAGATGGCTTACAAGCATAAAATATTTACTATCTGGACCTTTATAGAAAAAATTGTCACATGTTCCAAATGATTGCTGAAGACTCCTAATAATTTTCCAGATCTAGCTGCCCTATGTCTCCTTGTCCATTTGTTTATATATTACCTTTAATAAAAATGTATAATATATATATATAAAATTATATTTAATAAAGCTTTCTCTTTCTAAAAGTATCAACTTATACCTGTGCCTCCTTCAAAATCTTCAGTGGCTCCCACTGCAATAAAAAGTAAAACAAAACTGCCCAACAAAGTCTGCCTGTATGTCACTCTGCATTCATTCATATTCCCTCTCTCTCCCCCCCCCTCTCTTTCTCCCTCTCTCCTTACTTTTTACCCCTCCTCTCAAACCAGATGCACTCCTCTATTCATTATTTACAGAAAAATTTTTTCTCTGTGTTTACAATAAGGTTGTTTCTTCTACTGGAATGCACTCCTCTACCCATATTGGCTGATAAATCACAGCTCATCCTTCAAGATCCAGATAAAGCACAGTATCTCCTAACAAGCCCTTTTAGACCCACTTGTTGTGATTAAGTTACCACCCCCCCATGCTCCGTAGTACTCTGTTTAAATTTTCTATACATCGAGTGTTATCTTGTATTAAGAAGACTTACAGATATCTATTTCCACCACCAGAAGTGAATTCCTGGGAAGCAGTAATTATATTATATCCATCTTTGTATTAAGTGGTGATATTAAATATAATTAACAAGCATAGATTAAAGTTCTTACCAATCTGAAGGATGTCTGAGCCTGGTCCTGAGACCCTGGGATGAACTATGTATTAACTCCTTAGTTGTTGCTGGATTGTTGGGAAATGGGAGGTGAGATGTTAGGGGAGAAGCTGGGGTAGTTAGAATAGAAAGTGTTACACTATAATAAAAGCAAATACGGTATTATAATATTTTAATAAGCAGAACATAACTGGTTGAATGACAGCCTGGCTCATAGCTATTATACTTACCAAGGTTTTCTTAATTATGGACCCTCAGTAAGTAATTGTTCTATACTCAAGAACAGAATGGAAAATGAGCACATTATTTTTAGATATCACACACACACACACACACACACACACACACACACATGCATAACTGCTGATGCACATTTCTGTCCAGGAGGAATAGAGAAAATTTCATATATGTGTATAAAATTTATACTTTAGTTTTTTTTTATTATTTCAGATTAGTTAACTATTGTTAAAATAATTACAGTGTTTAAAAACATGTACAAGTCTTCTAATAGTAATATCAGTAAAAATGGAATTACCTTTTTTTTTTAACTAGGTCAGTTTTACTAGAGCATAATCACATTAATTTAACTTTAAGGGAAAACTGGGCAGAGTTATCATGATAATGTTTTGCAAATATGCTTCAAAGTAATGAGGCTTGCAAACCATATTAGGTAACCAGTAACATTTATCCTCACCCATCCTCACTTTGTACTTCCATAAATTCCTTCTGCTATCTTCCATACAAATATGTTAAAAGAACCTATTGTAAATATGTCTTAAATATGCAGCCTCAAAATTGCTGGTAATACTAATACAAAAAAAGGTTATATAAAGGAAAGCATATCAAATACAGTTATTTAACTTTTCTGTTCATTTCAGTAACTTCTGGATCAGTAGCTTTTTTCAAGGTCATCAGAATTGGCATGGCTATTTTTAGACAGAATATGATAAACCTCAGTATTTTGAGGGAACTGTTCATTACAAATACAAGAGTTAAATTGTAGAGCTGTGCCATTTGATGATTAAAATTAAAACTGAAATAGAAATTTTTTCAACTAACGCATGTCTCCCAGATTATATGCAAAAATAGTGAAAAATACTACTCCATTGACATATTTGGAATAAGCTTACTAAAATCCATAGTGAATTTTTAATGTACTCTGTAAGAAAAATGTTTTAAAGTGATGGGAAGATTTCAGAAGATACTAATGAGTGTTTTTATGATGGCATTTGATGTGAAGCACACTAGAAACTGAGCAGTGAGCCAGTGGACACTTCCCTTACAGCATGCTCTGTTAACAGCGGCAATGAATGATGGAGTTAAGTGGAGCACTGACTTTGTGTCTTTAAAATTTTCTTTGGGGTAAAGGGGGCAATGGGAAGACATGTATACATGTAATACATTAATTTAAAAAATGGAAAAAAATTCCTTTCTGCATGCTAATAGTATTTGGATTCAGTCTGTTATCTTTGCACTGTCTTCTTTGATTCATTTCTCTATATCTTCTATGCTAGATATGGACCCTCCCATCAAATGAGTTTTGATTCTCCCCATTCTTACTCAGTTCAGATTCTCAATTCTCTGATGCCTTCCTGTTCATCCCACCCACCATGCCATGTTAACTGTGCTCAAACTTACCTATATCTTCCTACTTAAACTTGAACTGGTTATTTCCTCAAACATTTCATCAGTCTACTCCTCCAGACTCAAAAGAAGGCATGTCTTATGGACTCATTGATAATTTTAGATCATTATTCTTCCACTGTCATGTATCATAGACTGTAAAAGTCCATAATCTGAGCTAACCTGTCTCTATATCATTTATTTACTTCTCTATCCTATCTAATAAAAGAGTAATATGCAAATTGACCATACCTATGCTATACTCATAAGCACACCCACCAGCCACACCAACCAACCAATTAGGAGCGAGTATGCAAATTACCCCAACCAAGATGGCTATGGCCACACAGAGCAGAAGAGAGGCTTGGGTTGCCCTTGGCGATGGAGGAAGCCAAGCTTTCTGCACACCCTGGCTGGCCCAGGCCTCTGCTTAAGGCAACAAAGTTTCAATAGCTGTGCAAGTAGACGGTTTAGCTCCACTCCAGGCTACAAAGTTTCAATTGTATAAGATAAATAAATCCCAGATACCAGGGTCGCTGGGGGGGCATGGCTGGTCTGCAAATCACCACAGGCCCCTCGCTCAGGCCACCCATGCCCCAAGGGAACACGCACCCGGATCCAGGACACCCTTCAGGGCAAACCAGCTGGCCCCACCCATGCACCAGGCCTCTATCCTATCTAATAAAAGAGTAATATGCAGATTGACCATCACTCCAACACACAAGATGACTGCCCCCCATGTGGTCAAAAGATCCTGCCCCAATGTAAATACAAGATGGCCAGCCATGGAGGGCAATTGGGAGGGACCAGGCCTATAAGGGAGGGCAGTTGGGAGTGATCAAACCTGCAAGGGAGAACAGTTAGGGGTGACCAGGCCAGTGGAGAAGGAAAGTTGGGGGTGACTGGGCTTGCAGGGAAGGACACTTGAGGGTGACCAGGCACTTAGGTCTATAGGGGAGGGCAGTTGGGGTGACCAGGCCTGCAGGGGAGGGCAATTAGGGGCAAACAGGCTGGTAGGGGAGCAGTTAGGCATAAATCAGGCTGGCAGGGGAGTGGTTAGGGGGTGATCAGGCTGGGAGGCAGAAGCGGTTAGGGGAAATCAGGAAGGCAGGCAGGTGAGCAGTTGAGAGCCAGCAGTCCTGGATTGTGACAGGATGTCCAACTGCCCGTTTAGGCCCGATTCTACTTGACATGCCTCAAGGGGTCAGTCAGACATGCCTCAAGGGGTCCCAGATTTGAGAGCAAACAGGCTGGGCTGAAGGACACCCCGCCCATGCATGAATTTCGTGTACCGGGCCTCTAGTTTCTCATAAAAAAACACAATCCTAGAATTAAGGTTTTTCCATAATTTGTCTCTGCCATCATCCTTGGATATTAAAGATGCTGTAACATTAAAAATTCTATCTAATAAAAGAGTAATATGCAAATTGACCATCACTCCAACACACAAAATGGCCACCCCCATGTGTTCACAGATTGATGCCCCCATAGGGACGCAAGATGGCCATCACAGGATGGCTGGCAGGGGAGGGTAGTTGTAGGCAATCAGGCCAGCAGGGGAGGGCAGTTGGGGGTGAGGACACAGGCCTGCAGGGGATAGAAGTTGGGGGGACCAGGCCAGTAGAGAAGGGCAGTTGGGGGGAACCATGCCTACAAGGCAGGGCAGTTGGTGGTGACCAGGCCTGCAAGGGAGAACAGTTGGGGGGGACCAGGCCTGCAGGGGAGGGCAGTTTGGGGGAACCAGGCCTGCAGGGGAGGGCAGTTAGAGGCAAACAGGCCAGCAGGGGAGGGCAATTAGGGGTCCCAGATTAGAGAGGGTGCAGGCTGGGCTGAGGAACACACTCCCCCCCCCCCCGTGCACAAATTTCTTGCACCAGGTCTCTAGTATCTGATAATCACCTTGGAAAATTAGAATGGAGCCATGGTTAGCCATTCTAAAACTTCCCTTGCATCTCTACTTATTTGATAGTCCTCAATGATGCCATAGATTTTATCTATCCTAGGTTAACCTTACCCTTCCCATCTGTTTTTAATAATATTTACAAAATGGTAAGGAAATCACAAATATCAGTTAGCCCTAAAATTTTGTATGCTTTGTCTTTTTCACCTCTGCTCAGTCATATTTTTATCAACCTCATGTTACCCTAACATGGCAGTTATAAAAGGGTTCTTCAGATTTTTACTTGAGCTATTTAATTTATTAGTTTAATCTCATCATGTTGAGTATATCATATCACTTTCCATTCTCTGTGGTAATCACAAATATCCAAGATTTACTCCGAAACCGGTTTGGCTCAGTGGATAGAGATAGGTCCCAGGTTCAATTCCAGTCAAGGGCATGTACCTTGGTTGAGGGCACATCCCCAGTAGGGGGCATGCAAGAGGCAGCTGATCAGTGTCTCTCTCTCATCGATCTTTCTAACTCTATCCCTCTCCCTTCCTCTCTGTGAAAAATCAATAAAATGTATTGTAAAAAAAACAAACACAAATATCCAAGATTTTGTACGTAAATGTTTACTTAGCCCCAACTCTAGATGACCAGGCCTACAAGGGAGGGCAGTTGGGGGTGAGCAAGCCTGTTTGAGGGGCAGAAAGGGAAAAATTGAAAAATAAATAGAGCCTAAAATACCCATGGGACACTATTAAACATACCAATATAGTCATAATGGTGGTCACAGAGGGAGAAAAAATAGATAAGGTCTAGAACTTCCACCACTATGTTCAATAGAAGTGGTGAAAGCAGGTGTCCTGTCTTCTTGATCCTAGAAGGAAATTATTCAGGCTTTCACCATTGAGTATGATATTAGTTAACAATTTGTTTAAATTTTACAATCAAATCTCCAGTTTTAGGATTTTTATCCTTTTTCTCCCCACTAACACCTTAACTAGCTTCATGCTGACTACCTAAATTCATTGGTAATGTCTCATGTTCTAAGTTTCCTTGAATCCATCAACTTTTTCTAGCCCCTAAGGCTCTTTCTAAATTATGTTTATTACATTACTCTCAAAACAGCTAACCAGCTTGCTTTCCTCTGAAGTCATCAGTGCTTTAATCCAAAGAAAATAAGGACAATTTAGGATCTATTGAAGCCTGGTAGAGAAAATGATTTGTATAGACAGTTTGACAATACTGATATCACACCATATAAACAGATACCTAGTTTTATGGCCAACTATAACGATATTGGCTGGCACTTGCACTTTCTATTTAGAAATTTAGTACTGTGTATTTACTGGAGCATCAGTATCCCTGAGAAGCAGTTTTTATATATTTTTCTATTTAATATAAGATAAAAAATTGCACCTATTATTTGAATATTCTGTTAACACAATTATTGATACCTGGGGGAGAGAGCGTAAATAGATTGTTTCAAATTATATAACTAGTATTTGACTCCAGGTTTAGTGCTTTGAAGTATTCATGATAAATCAAATATAGGAAAGTATCTTTTCTTATATGCTTAAGTCATTCTTTTTACTCTGATCAATAACAGTAGGGAAAATAACATTATTTAATTAGCATTTGTCATGTTCCAGACACTGGCTTAAGTGCATTAAATATATCATTGTTTTTCACTGAACAATCCCTGTCCCAAAATGAGAAAACTGAGGTATGGAGCAGTTAAGTGACTTGTCTCAGGGACAGTGCTGGTGCTAGGGTTTGAATCTTTGTCTATTAATTCTGTACTTTCTTGCCTGCCAAGCAAAATGAAATATCCTGCTGTTTGTTTTTATGAAGTTAATATTCTCCTTGTTTGTTCTCTCATTACATTATGAACTTGACCCAAATTTAAAATGAGGACAATTACATTACTAACATTTCACCTGTATTAGGTTTCACATATTAGGCTTAACTATCTTTGAAATAAATTATTGTATTCTGCCAGACTGGTGTGCTCAGTGGTTGAGCATCAACCCATGAATCAGGAGGTCAAGGTTGGATTCCTGATCAGGGCACATGCCAAGTTGTCTCTTTTTTTATTTTTATTTTTACTGATTTCAGAGAGAAAGGAAGAGGGAGAGAGAAATAGAAACATCAATGATGAGAGAGAATCATTGATCAGCTGCTTCCTGCAAGCCCCCTACTGGGGATTGAACCTGCAACCTGGTTATGTGCTCTTGACCTGAATTGCACCTGAGACAATTTGGCCCCAGGCTGATGCTCTATCCACTGAGCCAAACCAGTTAGCGTGAGGTTTCTATCTCTTTCTCCCTCCCCTTTCTTCTCTCTGAAATCAATTTTGAAAAACATAAAAAAAAATACAGTGTTCTCTCATAATGTCAAGATTAATGACCTGTTAATTTGAAAATAATTATTCTCTCTGCATTTTGTTGAGTAAAATGTTATACCTATCGGGGGATGTTATTTTAATTATGTCATTTTTTGCACATATTTAATCTTAATTAAACAATTGTCTTTTAACCAAAATTCATGAGTATGATTTCAGTATATTTGCCTGTATTCAATTTTATCTAACTAGAAAAATATAGGAAACACTGAACATGCCGTGCCGTACTCAAATTCTACTTTAATGTCTTTCATTTTAAAGCATAAATATCTGGTGCTATGAAATTCACCACATTATAATATTGCCCTGTGTTTAAAAATATGCAAAATTAAATGTAGTCAGATAAGAGAGAGAAAACATGATTCTATACAAGAGAAAAATAGAAATATTAAGTACACTGAACATGGTTTTTGAAAATTCCAAATGATATTTCCTTCCTCACCAAATATGACCTTTACTTTGCATGGTCACACACCTTAGAGTTTCTTTGTATTCTTCTACCTAATTGTAAGATGCATATATCTCAGCTCCCCATTTTCAATCTTCAATTCCTCCTTTCTCCAGTGAGAATAATTTCCTACTTTTATGGCTCTTTTACT
Source organism: Lasiurus cinereus (assembly GCA_011751065.1). Taxonomy (NCBI): domain Eukaryota; kingdom Metazoa; phylum Chordata; class Mammalia; order Chiroptera; family Vespertilionidae; genus Lasiurus; species Lasiurus cinereus. The sequence goes on from JAAGEH010000029.1 coordinate 12,319,014, forward strand.
CAGCTGCCATAATTACATAATTTAGTTTCTTGAAAATGCCCGAATTTCAATATGTCTGCTTTTTTTCAATATGTCTCATCTACACAGAAAAATCTTGGTTATTATTTTTACTCAAATACAATTGTGGGCTTCCGCTTGTCCTCATTTTTCATTTTGTCATGTCTAGTGCCAAACACAGACTTTAGTACATATAAGGGCTCAGTAACAGTAGCTGAATGAATAAATAAATAACTGAATAAATGAATGAATGAATAATTGATTTTTAGCATTTTAACAAGACATTCAGAGATTTCTACCCCCTGGTCTGATCTTCAGTATACAATTTTCTAATTGGACTATGGCCCCAAAGCACCCTTCAGCACCTTTAAGATAAACCTTTCCTACAATTTCCCAGTGACTGCTGCATTGATTTCTCCTTTCCAATGCCCCATTTTATTCTCATCATAATATTTTAGATTTTCCTTTTCCTCCACTCCAGACTCTTGTTTTTCTCTCTTATATTTATGCAAATTATATTTTTGAGGATAGCATATAAATAATTTAAGACACTGGTTTGATCCAACTGAGAGCGGGAGACAAGAACAATTTAATTATTTTTTAAAATTAAAGTGCGCTATTAATTTTTTAAAGGAGAAACTGTGTTTTCAAATCTCACTTCTAGACTCCTCATGGGATGTTCAATCTCTACAGAGATGAGTATATATGCATTTGTTCCTGCAAATATATCTAGACTAATGCATAATTTATATTCAGTATATATCCATAGATCCTCAGATGAAGTTGTTTCCTTTCCAATAGTTTTTTTATATATATTTTGAGTTATTTAATTCCAGAATAAGCAAGGAAACTGTCAAAGAATTGATGACAAGAAGTCAGTAAGCCTCCCCTTTCAGTTAACTGTTACTATCCACCAGCCTGAAGCACTGAGAAACCTCTAATTCTTAAGCTTAGCTAAGCTGCTGTGCTGAAATATGTTGAATCTTGGATAACAGAGAATGACGCATGTAAATTTTGTCATAAAACATGCTTTATTGCCCTAGCCGGTTTGGCTCTGCTGATAGAGTATCGGCTTGTGGACTGACGGGATCCCCATTTTGATTTCAGCCAAGGGCCCATGCCTGGGTTCTGGACTTGATCCCCAGTGGGGTGCGTGCAGGACGCAGCCGATCAGTGATTCTCTCTTATCATTGATGTTTCAATCTCTCTATCCCTCTCCCTTCCTCTGAAATAAATTAAAAAATATTTTTTAAAACCATGCTTTGGCCGAAACCGGTTTGGCTCAGTGGATAGAGCATCGGCCTGCGGACTGGATGGTCCCAGGTTCAATTCCGGTCAAGGGCATGTACCTTGGTTGCGAGCACATCTCCAGTGGGGGCCGTGCAAGAGGCAGCTGATCGATGTCTCTCTCTCATCGATGTTTCTGACTATCTCTCTCCCTTCTTCTCTGTAAAAAATCAATAAAATATATTAAAAAACACACACACATGCTTTGTTCACTTTCCAATTTTCTTCAAGTCTATAATCTTTATTGTGGGATATCTGTATGTATCAGATTATCGAATAACAACAACCCCTTTCCTTTAAACAAAGAAGTTACCACAGGGAGCAGGGCATGTTGTTAAAAAAAAAAAAAAAAGGAAAGGAAAGTGGTGCAACAGCTGAACAACATAGCCATAAAAGATTATTCTTGCTCTGCTAAAGACTTCCATGTTTTGTTGCCATTCACCCATGGAACGTTTTGCTATTTCTTCAAGGCCTTGAGCTGGCTGGGAAGGCTTTCCTTTGCTTTTATCTATGCTGGTCTTTTCCTTGCAAGCAATGTCACATTTTCTCTGAAAGTTACCATTTCCATAATCTTAATGAAATCAGAACATAGTTATAAAAACCTCCACAATCCTGAGGTAGAATACATTATACTAGTAAAGACATCCTACAAATTTCACTATTGTACTTTTCTTTCCTTTTATTGCCAATATGTCAGTAATCGATAAAGAACAAATAATAAAAAAATATCTTAAGGCCTAATTTCATGTAAGGAAATCCACCAAAAGCTAGAAGAAGTCAACATATCAACCACATAAGTATCGTGACAATGAGACTAACTGGCTCTAATTTTAATTCACTACTATAAGAAACATTTAACACATCAAATGTTACAGATGACAATTTTGTTTGCAATTGCACTGCAATGTATGTTAAGAAAATCAGTTATTTCTGCAAGAATATTAACTGTTCTAAATCCTTTGTAAAATAAATTGAGGGATTGTATCTGTTTATAATATTATATATGTACTATTCACATAACAAATTATATTATATATATTAGTTATACATTACATAGCACATATTATATGTTATATGCTGCTATATGCATCTATACTAACAAAAGGGTAATATGCTAATTAGACCAGATAGACTGGACGTCTTCCTGACATCCTTCCAGACAAAGCCATAGTGGAGGGGTCTGAGGGGAGGTGGTTAGGGGCAATCAGTTAGGCAGGCAGAGAGGTTAGGGATGATTAGGCAGGCAGGCAGAGTGGTTAGTGGTGATCAGGCAGGCAAGCAAAGTGATTAGGGGTGATCAGGCAGGCAGGCAGGCACAGTGGTTAGAGGCGATCAGGCAAGCAGGCAGGTGAGCAGTTAGGGGCCAGTGATCCTGGGATCAGGCCTAAACTGGCAGTCAGACATCCCCTGAAGTTTCCCAGATTGGAGAGGGTGCAGGCTAGGCTGAGGAACACCCTCACCCAAGCACGCATTCTGTGCACTGGGCCTCTAGTATACCATATTATAATTATATATTATATATTAACATGCATTGGCAATGGACCACAGTTGAAATCCATACTGTGTCTAACCAAAGCTCCAAGATTCTCAGTTGTCAAAAACTGTTAGAATATTGCTATTTCTATTCATCCTACTTAAGTACAAATGTAATTTAAGAATATAATTTTCTCTTGGTAAAAAATGCTCCAGGCACATTTTATCATCTTTTTTCATTGATTACTTACATTCAGAGAGAAGTATTTGGATTGTAGCAATCTCATTAGAGCAAATCAGAAGAAAAGGTTGTTTGATTAAAATGTGTTGTTTTATTCTAGATAAAAAGCCTGATTTTTCTTGTTCATGAACAGATTAAAATAAAAACCTTTAGAATAGGATATTTAAATAAAATGTTTATAATAAGAGGTTTAAACAACTCAACAGTAATTATTAATATAATCAAAGACAAAGAATTGCTAGCTATTTCATAGTATACAAAATGCAAATACACAAGTTCAAGTATAAAACTTCTGTCAAAAGCTTTATGTTATTCACTGTTCCCTTTTTCCTAATAATATTCATTTCCTAATGATACTGAGTCAAAAGTGAAAGCCAAGCACATTCCAAAGTCTACATTTTCCAATTCATACAATGTTCATGAGCACAAACCCTGAGGAATGTACAGGGCCAGCACCTCCCCCCTTACAAGTCCAAAACAAGCCCACTGTAAAGTGGAATTCTTAGAAAAGATGGTTCTATTTTTGGAGATATATTGATAAAACAATGTTTCTTTTTTTAAACATAAAAAAATAACGTAATAGATTCATGTAATAAACATAAACAGGAATGTCATCCTAATATATAAAAAGCCAGGGGCCATCATGACCAAAACAATGGACAGACAACCAAACACAGGCTTACATGGGGCGACAAAGCCAGCAGGGGAGTAAATGAGGGACCACCAAACGACTGAAGAGCAGGTTGCATGGGGCAACCAGGCCGGCAAGGGGGTTAGTGAGTATTGACCAAACAACTGAACAGCAGGCTGCATGGGGTGAACAGGCAGACAGGAGCATTAGTGAGGGATGATCAGGCTGGCAGGCAGAGGGAATTAGGGGTGATCAGGCTGGCAGAGGGAGAAGTTAGGGGTGATCAGGCAGGGAGGTAGGTGAGAATTTAGGAGCCGGAAGTCCTGGATTGTGAGAGGGATGTTGACTGCCAGTTTAGGCCTGACCCTGGGGATCAGGTCTAAACCAGCAGACAGACATTCCCTGAGGGGTCCAAGATTGGAGAGGGTGCAGGCTGGGCTGAGGGGACCCTCACCCCATGTATGAATTTCTTGCACCGGGCCTCTAGTGTGTGGAGAGTGACTACAGTGTTTGGTCAGGTTCAAGCCTTGGACTAATGAGAGGTCACAGTCCTCTCATGGTCATGTGCAAGTCCCAGCTTGGAGGGTGGAGCTCCCCCAGCAGAATTATAGCCAACAGCTATAGTTGTAAGCTTGAACCTATGGTCCAAACCAAGGTTCCACGTGCCTGAGTGATGTGGGCTTGATAGAGTTCAGGTGCATGTAATTGAGTAGGATCCAAAACCACTAGAATTTTGTAAATATCTTGGCCATGCCCTTTCTTTGCCTCGTGGAACTTGGCTATAAAATAAAGACATGGCTTGTAGGATGTAGCTCTGTTGCTAGCTCTCTATCTGAGAGGCTCTCCATCAGAGAAGACAGTGTGCCACTGAGACCTAGCTTTCATTCTCTTATCTGTCTTTTCTCAATCCTTCACCACCCCCACTCAGGTTCACCTTTGGCCATGCTGGCGCAGCACAAGTGGTGCCCAAACAGGGCCTGAGTTCGGGGGAACTACAATCAGAAATTGAAAAGAGGCTCCAGTGAGATGTACGCAGAAAGCAAGAGTAGAAAAATAAAAATAAAAGCAGGAAGCAAAAGTAGGGTAGGAGCTGAGGTTTGGTAGTAACTCAGTGTAAAACATGGGGAATTCAGGATCTTAGGAAGGGGATCCCTAAAAACAATGCTTTCTGGGCATTTTAAATTTCTAAAGTAGAAATATAAACAGTAGAAATAAATAAATAAGCAGTAGAAATATAAGCAGGAGAAATAAGTGGTAGAAAATAAGTGATAGGAATTAAACAGGAAGAAATTAAATGGTGGGAAATTAAGGGATAGAAATAAGCATTAGGAAATAAACAGTAGAAAATAAGTGGTAGAAATAGGTAGACAATAAAATAATGTAGGAAATAAGAGATCTCTTAGATTTCATTAAGCTAAAGATAGATAAGATAGAAAACAGGATGGAAATTATAAGATAGAAGATAAGAAAAAGGACATAGAAAATAGGAGAAAGAAAATAGGACATAGAAAAAAGGTAGAAATCTCTTAGGCTTTGTTAAGCTACAGTACAGCAAAAAGGACTGAAATTAATGTTGTTTGAGGAAGTAACTTGTATTTCTTTTTTTATTTAATAAACCTTTATTGTTTAGGTCAGTGGTTCTCAACCTTCCTAATGCCATGACCCTTTAAGATAGGTTGAGAACTGCTGGTTTAGGTTATTACAATTGTTCCTCTTTTTTCCCCCCATAGCTCCTCTCCACCTGGTTCCCACTCCTCCCTCTGCCCTCACTTCCCACCTCATTGTCCTCATCTATAGGTGTATGATTTTTGTCCAGTCTCTCCCTGAACCCCCCCTGACCTCTTTCCCCCTGAGAATTGTCAGTCTATTCCCTTTCTATACCCTGATTCTATTCTATTCACCAGTTTATTCTGTTCATCAGATTTTTAATTTACTTGATTTTTAGATTCACTTGTTGATAGATATGTATTCATTGTTCATAATTTTTATCTTTACCTTTTTCTTCTTCTTCCTCTTCTTAAAGAGTAAATTTCAGCATTTCATATAATACTACCTTGGTGCTAATGAACTCCTTTAGTTTTTTTTCTTATCTGTAAAGCTCTTTATCTGACCTTCAATTCTGAATGATAGCTTTGCTGGGTAGAGGAATCTTGGTTGTAAGTTCTTACTATTCATCACTTTGAATATTTCTTGCCACTCCTGTCTGGTCTGCATAGTTTCTGTTGAGAAATCAGTTGACAGTCTTATGGGTGCTTCCTTGTAGGTAACTAACTGATTTTCTCTTGCTGCTTTTAATATTTTCTCTTTGTCTTTTGCTCTTGGCATTTTAATTATGATGTGTCTTGGTGTGGTCCTCTTTGGATTCCTTTTGTTTGAGATTCTGTGTGTTTCCTGGACTTGTAAATCTACTTATTTCACCAGGTGGGGGGAGTTTTCAGTCATTATTTTTTCAAATAGGTTTTCAGTATCTTGCTCTCTCTCTTCTTCTGGTACCCCCATAATTCTGATGTTGGTACACTTGAAGTTGTCCTAGAGGCTCCTTACACTATCTTCACATTTTTGGATTCTTTTTTTCTTTGCTTTTCCAGTTGAGTGTTTTCTGCTTCTTTGTATTTCAAATCTTTGACTTGATTCTTGCATTCCTCTAGTCTGCTGTTAGGTCTCTGTGTAATATTTTTTATTTCAGTCAGTGCATGTTTAATTTCTAGTTGTTCATTTTTGATCTCCTCTTGGGACTCACTAAATTTATCCATCTTTTCTAGAAAATTCTTGAAAAACTTTATAACCATGGTTTTGAACTCTATATCCAGTAGTTTGTTTTCCTCCATTTCTTTCGTTTGTGATCGGTTCCTTTGTCTCTGCATTTTCCCTGTTTCCCTGAGTTGGTAGAATAGGTTTGTGTGCTAGGTGTTTTATATGGCCCTGTAGCTCCACCTCCCCAGTTACCTGAGGTGGACTCTCTTGGTGCACCCCTTTGTGAACTGTGTGTACAGCCTTGTTGTAGTTAACTCTTCATTGTTATTGATATCATTGGTGGTAATTGACCTCCACGCCAACCGGTTGTGAGGATTAGCTGTGTCTACAATGGGAGAACTTCTGTAGTGCAATCAGCCTTATGATACAAGATTTGCACAATTGCAAAAGCCTCTGTGTTTAGCTTGAATGGGGCGGAGTCTCAGGGCTGAGCATACAGCCTTGGCTTCCAGTCAGCCCTGCTCTACGTGGCCCCTGGGTCTCAGTGTCCCTTGGTAATTGCTGCAGCCCTCTCTTCACACCTCCAAACCTCTGCCTTTCCACCTCCCCTAAGTTTCTGTGCACTCTGGAGACCCATATGAGTCTGGGTCCCCAGAGTCTCACCTGAAACTGGGGTTCAGTGCAGTCAGAACTGGATTTTAGCACAGTTGGGAGGTTCTGTCTTCCTCCCGCTAGAGAAAGCCAGCAGCACAATCAGCAGTCAGTCCTCTCTGTGTGCCCTTGCGAGTGCCTCCAGACCTCTGCCTTTCATGGCTCCCCTAAGTTTCCGTGCACTTGTCCCTTTTCACGACAGTCCAGACTCCCTCCCATAATTCTCTCGCCTGGAACTTGGGTTCAGTGCAGTCGGGAGTTTCCATCTTTATCCCACTAGAGCAGCGGTTCTCAACTTGTGGATCGAGAACCGCTAGCAGGGTCACCTAAAACCATCGGAAAACAGATATTTACATTACAGTTCATTAACAGTAGCAAAATTACAGTTATGAAGGAACCACAAAAATAATTTTATGGTTGGGGGTCACCACAACATGAGGAACTGTACTAAAGTGTTGTGGCATTAGAAAGGTCGAGAACTACTGCACTAGAGAAAGCCAGCCAGGCACTCTGCCGCCCGTCTTCTCCACGTGTGTGTCTCTGTACCTCAGCTTTTTGTAGCTCCTTTGAGTCTCTGCCTGCCCCTTTCTTTCCTTCTAGTTGTAGAATTTCCACTCAGCCAGCTTTCCTGTGGTTCTGGATATTGTCCGTTCTGTCTTTTAGCAGTAGTTTTGAAATTGTTGTGCAAGGAAGCATTTTAGGTGTTCACTTATGCCACCATCTTGGTTTCTAGTAACTTGTATTTCTGACCTATATTTTAAGCTCTTGTGGCAGTTGCATTGTTCTAGGCTTCGGTTATTTTTTTCTTGTGTGACCTGATAGCTCCCTGGGACTTTGCATCTAGTGAGAAGGGATCAGACTTCCACCAGCGCAGACAGAGCTGATTTGACTGGGGCTAGTGTTGGCTCAGTTCCAAAGCCAACCATCCAAACAGCCTGATCCTCAGAATTCAGAGGGAGCAGAGCAGCTGATTTGGATGCCAGAGCAGGATGTGCATCACTATGGTAGACCCAGAGACACTACTTATCACTCCGTTCAAAAGACAGATTTGCAATGCAGAAGAGGATCTAAACAAGTGACCAAGGTATCAACATGTGGTCAGCTGAAGAAGTTAGTGGCAGATGGTGGAGAAGCAGGGAGTGGAAGTTACTCTCTTAAAGTCTTGTGTAGCCAAATCTGAGGACTCAGAGTAAGATATACTTCAGCAGAGAAAGGAACTTTCATTTTAAAGAAATAGTAACATGTTTGTAGTTTGGTTTTTCTCTTATTTCTGTGTTCATTTATTTTATTAATAGCCAGAGTTTTATTCCTTCTTGTTGCTGCTTCACATTAATATTACTCTGTTGGTTGTTCTGTTAATAACCAGAAGTTTGTTCTTGATATTTTGGTTATGCTAAATAATTTGCTTAGTAAATAGAAATGTTTAAAAACAAAAAAGGGGGGATATGTAGAGAACAGCTACAGTGTTTGGACAGGTTCAAGCCTCGGACCAATGAGAGGGCACAGTCCTCTCATGGGTATGCGCAAGTCCCTGCTTGGAGGGCAGAGCCCTCCCAGCACAATTATAGCCAACAGCTATAGTTGTAAGCTTGAACCTATGGTCCAAACCAAGGTTCCATGTGCCTGAGTGATGTGGGCTTGATAAGAGTTCAGGTGCATGTAATTGAGTAATATCCAAACCCATAAGAATATTGTAAACATATTGGCCATGCCCTTTCTTTGCTCCTGGAACTTGGCTATAAATAAAGACATGGCTTGTAGTCTGTGGTACTGTCACTAGCTCTCTATCTGAGAGGCTCTCCATCAAAGAGGACAGCATCCCACTGAGACCCAGCTTTCATTCTCTTGTGTGTCTTTTCTCAATCCTTCACCACCCCCACCGTGCTGGTGTGGCACACTAGTATGTTATAAATAGAGAGCGACTTCTTTGTTAAGAGATTCATCTTTCAGTAACTCCATCCCCTTAGATACAAAATAGCAGAGATAGAAACCATTTTGATCCTTAAAAACTCAAAAATTTACTGGCCACATTGTGCTACCATACTATCATTCTCTTTTAGGGACATGCTTTCTCAAAGTTCTTTCAATTCTGCACTATAGCAGATGCCATCTTTGCCCTGCCATGTGCCCTTCACATCTAAATCTTCCCTGTAGGTCAATTGCTTTATGTAAAACTGTGACTTTCTTCTTGAGAGCTTTCTCTGATCACTTCAATTTCCACTTCAGCCTTTCATAGATCAGGCCATAAGTGGCAATTAAAGCCTGCAGGAACAGTCCTCAACCAACAATAGAAGGAAGTTGGTGGAAAAATAATCCACCTTCTTTGCCCTTTAGTTGGAATAATTCTAAGGTGAATTCTTTCAGAGGTTCCCAGTGGGATTTAGACCCTATTGCCCACAGTGGCAGCCTGCTTATTACCATTCCCTGAATTAGTCTAATCTCTTCACTGTCTTCCACTTCCCTACCTCTGCTTTCTGTTATTTTTATAGAGCTGTGGTTGGCAAACTGCAGCTTGCGAGCCACATGTGGCTCTTTGGCCCCTTGAGTGTGGCTCTTCCACAAAATACCACATCCTGGACAAGTCTATTTTGAAGAAGTGGTGTTAGAAAAAGTTTAAGTTTAAGAAATTTGGCTCTCAAAACAAATTTCAATCGTTGTACTATTGATATTTGACTCTGTTGACTAATGAGTTTGTCAACCACTGTTATAGAGAAGTGTTACTGGACAAGACAGCCCCTGAGTCAGTAGGAGAGGGCTCTCCCCAACCTCTATCCTTGTATTCTCATATAAAAAAATTTATATGAGAGACCTTAACTGCACTGTGAAAAACCAGTTTATTAAAGCATGCACCTTTACTGAAAGACCAAAACAAGCAAATCTATACATCTGGCTTATAAAGCACAGATGAGCTCTCAGCTAATCTGAAAAGTAAGTTGGGTGGGGGTCTGAGGTGTTATAAACCCTACTGTCTATAGGCTTCAAAATTTTGACTTTTTTGATACAGATTAATTCTCATGCCCTCCCTTCCCCCTCCCCCTTATTTATTTACTTTTTTTTTACTTTGTTTTGGCCTTCCCAAAATTCATGAAAAGCACCTGGCAACTTTATTTTGCCAAACCTGGAGACTGCTGGCTTCTCTGCTTAGGGAGTAAAATGTCCCTTTCTTTCCTTTTCCCTTTTCCCCCTTCCTTTCTGCATTCTCTCATTAGAAAGGTTTTTTGTTTGTTTGTTTTTTTAACCATTTGCTCTGTGTCCTTGGCTGGGGAAGATAATGGTTTGTTACATGCTTTACAAGCTGGCTTCAAATTACCCACAGTGTTTGACCTTGTTTTAACTTGCTTGCCTCAGTTTCCCTATTCCTACTGCCCTGGAATCCTGTAACATTCTGAACCTGCAAGATAAACAACCTTGCAGTTTGGAGCTCGGCCATGCTTGGTCCTGCTGTTATGTCTGTATTTTCTTCTTCTTCCACCCCTTACCCTGTCTGCCTAGCCCTGTCTCTAATCCCTCTCAACATAACATCTTAAACTATTTGTTCTCAATGCTTAGTTTCAGTGTGTGCTTCTGGGTATACACAACCTACAGCTTAATCACAAGGAACAGCAACAGCCTGTAATTATTGGAATCGAGAGTCTAGGTCAGTGGTTGGCAAATTCATTAGTCAACAGAGCGGCAAACCGCAGCTCGTGAGCCAAGCCTCTTGTGGCTCACAGGCCGTAGTTTGCCGACCACTGACCTAGGACATCTCTTAGAACAAATCAAGTGAGGTCTGTATCCGAGTCCTCATTCTTGACACAGTTTTAGTCTACCCTTCTTGTATCTTTGCCCTTCAAAAGGATAAGAGGTCCAAGGAACCAATGGAACATGTTCACTCCAACCACATTCCAAGTACCTGTGATACGATAATTCTCTATTAAATAGCCTAACCCTGCTTACAGCACTTGCACAGGACTCTTCTCTGGGCCAGTCCTACTGATGGTAGACAACTGGGTCCAACAGCTAACCGATGGACGCTTGTTAGGGGGAAAGTGTGAACTAAGTTAGCACATGCTACGCTGGCTAAAGCATTGGTATAATTTATCATGAGGTCCCCCACAATTTTGGGTAAACTACAAAGTATCCATCATGTCTTTGATTTTTTTTCTGTAGTCTTCACCATGCTGAATTCTAGAGAGTTTGCTCAAAATTGTTTTACATTTCTCTATTTCTGTCATCATTTGCATCTATTTGCAACTTAATACCTTGAGTACTTAAAAAAAATCAGTGTCTATATTATTCATTTCACGGTTTCTTTAATACTCTTTTCCAATTCTCCCTGTTTTTTAATAATATAGTTTTTCATTACTATTTTGATTAATTTTTAAATGTCTTCATTTAAAAAAATTTATGTTGTACTTTATCTCACATTTGTCTACTATTTTTCCCATGTTATTAGGGCTCTACTCTTTCTGACTATTGGATTCATAATTCTTCCTTTTGATAGACTGCTTCCTTACAAGTTTTGTAACTTTTAAATTTCTATTCATTTATTGACACTTTCGTCACCCTACTCTGTGCAGCCTGGATTGTAGGAGTGCCTCTCTTAAATTATTTTATGTTTGTTTTTACCAGTATGCTCGGGCAGTAGTCAACAAACTCAATAGTCAACAGAGAGGCAAACCGCAGCTCGTGAGCCGCATGTGGCTTGCAGGCTGCAATTTGCTGACCACTGGCCTAGGGGATATCACAGTCCCTAAACTCATTTTATGTAAAGTTCTTGGTTTGATGTTCCTGATCCAATCAGCTGTAATAATACAAGTCAAGATTGCAATGAATGAACAGACATTATGTTAACTCTTGGGAGATGCTCTTCCCCAGTGGTCAAAAAAAGGCACAGAAAACAGTGTTTATAAATAGATTTTGGAGTTCATCTAATCATCCTTTTCAACAAATGTACACCTATTTTAAAGTTCTTACTTTATGCAGAATTTTAAGTTACAACTTTTATTTTCACATGAAATCCAAAACTCATGTTTTCTCAAGGTGATATAAACCTTCTTACTACCAAAACAAGCAGCACCTATTCTTGAATCTCAGACCTGCCTGTCATATGCTTCTCTTGTTTCTATCATTTCTTTGGATCTTTATAAACTTTGTTTCAAATCCAATTAAATATATCATCCACAATCAGAACTTTAATTATCTCATGTGAATAATCCTATCTAATAAAGAGGGAATATGCTAATTGACTATCACACCCTCACAAAATGGTGGCACCCACAGCCACAAGATAGAGGCGCCCAGTCCCCTCAGCCCTGCCTCATCCAGCAGGAGTCCCCCAGTCCCCTTGGCATCCAGCCTCATCCAGCCTCAATCCCCCAGTTCCCTCTGCCCTGCAGGGGAAAGCAGATGAGGCAACTGGGTGGGCAGGGAAGGGCTAGTTGGAAGAGATCAGGCCAGCAGGGGAGGGCAGTTGGGGACAATCATGCCAGTATAAGAGCATTTAGGCATCAATCAGGCTGGTAGGGGAGTGGTTAGGTGGCTATCAGGCTGGCAGGCAGATGAGTGGTTAGGAGAGGGTGCAGGCTGGGCTGAGGGACACCCACCTCCATGCATGAATCCCATGCACTGGGACTCTAGTGCATTATAATAATAGCAGTAGCCTGCTAGTTATATTTATTGAGTGCTGCAAGTAGTGCTTCAAACATTCAGTGAATGTGAGCAATTATTATTATTTTGGAGCAACATTCATGCATTTCTGTCCTCATAATAACCTGTAATGTAGTTAACATTATTATTTTTATCCATTTTATATATAGGGAATATAAGGCCAAAATATATTTTGTTTTACTTTTCAGATCAATAAAACACATTAGGATCTGTTGTTAAATATGATGTAAAGAAGGTTTCTATTAACCTCGTAATATTTTAAAACCTGGTGTGATGTCCATCTACTCCCTCATTATTCTTTTCTTTCTTTCTTTTTTATGGTTAGTCTCTGATATATGCTCTTCAATATGAACTGTAAAATTTTTAAAAGAAAATGAAAGCAATATTTTAAAGACCTATGGAATTTCATATACCAAAGGCTGAAAATAGAGAAGATAAATAGTCTATTCAAAAAGCTAGAAAAGGGAAGAACATCACCAGATTGGTGAAGTAGGAGACCACAGCCTCTATCTACCAGCAAAGATCAACAATTAGACTGCTAGCCCTGAACAGAAACAGCTCTGTGAGGGCCTAAGAGTTCATTAAGAACATGTAGCAACTTTCCTGGCCAGTGTGCTCAGTTGGTGGAGTGTCCTCCCTCGCACCAAAAGGTCACTGGTTAGATTCTTGGTTAGGACATATAAAAAGGCTGAGGGTTCAATTCCTGGTCAAGTGCCTGTGGGAGACAACCAATTAACGTTGCTCACATAGATGTTTCCCTCTCCCTAAAAATAAATAAATAAACAAACAATAATAATATTAACAAACCTGCAGCAACAGAGAACCAAAATAAGCTGAGAATAATGGCACAAGAAAGGCAAAAATGAACAGCTCCATTTTGCCTGCATCACCCCAGGCTGGCTGACACTGCTCAATGTGGCACTCCCTCCTCAACCTGAAAAAAGACCTACCTCCTTTCCACCCCACCTAGAGACCAACGAAGCTGAAACTATACAGTCAGGAACAAGGAAGAAGAGCAAGAGCCTGGACTACCAGAATTGGCCACACAGCTGAAGCCACCAAGGTTCCCAGTGACCTGCTTTGCATATGACCCCTCCCTCTTTAGCCATTGAGTAAACCAGTGGCTCACACAGTCACCACTACACTCTGGGAATTCAGCAGTTTATGTCCCACAGGTATTTCTCTTCACGGTAGCCAGTCACTTGAGTCGTTCTCTGTGTCCATGCTGTAGACTCTCACAGGTGACACCTGTCAATGTGTGTGCACTTGGCCAGATGGACCCTTGTCATTGGACTTGTGAAGAGATTTCAATCTAAAATGGAACTGGAGGATGGGAAATGGGAATCTCATGCCTGTATCCTCAGAGAAACGGAACTACAGAACTGACAGACTGATTTCTGTGGAGGACAAATTTGCAGAAGCCCCTGATTTAGAAACATCCACCAAGAATCTGACGGATGAACATCGCCAAAAATCTCTCCCCATTCTCAAGCCAATGAACTTCCTGCTTGGATGCTTAGTGACACAGGAGGGGACTGAAGTTGGACTTGCCTTTGTTCATTTATTTTTGGCCATTAATATGACTTGCCCCAAATCCTCCACATATTCACTTGTAGCTTGCTTTTGCTTGTATTTTCTGAACTGCAGTTCTCAAGTAAATTCAATTTCTGGTAATCTGAGCTTGCTTCAATTTACCTCTTGATTTAGATTGACAGACTCCACTGCTGTGAATGTGCCCAAGGTAAGACCTTATAGTCACAAGAGTGTACACCGACAATCAGGGCCCACATAGCTGACAGTGTGCTAGCAGTTAGCCCTGGCCCCTGCCACAATGTGTGTTTGCACAGGCTAGTGCCACTACCTAGACACCTGCAGCTGGTCTTTGCAGCCAAGTGTGTGCTCACTACCAGCTTGGGCTTGCATGCCCTGGTCCCCAACTGAAGAACCCAAAAGTCATTGCATCCACTCAGACTCCCTTGTAGCACTCATAGGTATGTTTGTTATATTTTTTCCAGTTTTATTGATATATAATTGATATACAGCCCTGTATAGGCTTAAAGTATACAGCATAATGACTTGACTTACATATATTGTGAAATGATTACCACAATAAGTTTAGATAACATATATCATCTCACATAGTTACAAAAAGAAAGTGTTTTGTCTTTTGTTTCAGAAAACTCTGAGGACTTACTCTTTTAACAACTTTCAAATATACTATACAGCAGTGTTAATTATAGTCTTGTACATCTTGTATATTATACATCCCCAGCAGTTATCGTATAACTGGAAGTTTGTGCATTTAGATTATCTTCATCCAATTTCACTATCCCACACTCCCTATCCCTGATAACATGGATGGAGCATGAGTAAGTACATTATGCAGTAACAACATCCAAAATCAGTGGGTTAACAGTATAGTTTATTTATTGCTCATATTACATGTCTATCAGAGATGGAGAAGGTACACTCAGAGACCCATGTTGAGGGAGGGTCAGTTTCTAAATGTGCTTTATAAAGCATTGTGGCAGTGAAAGGGGATCTGAAAAAATGCCCAATGGCCCTTAAGTTTAGAGATAATGTATAGCACTTCTCCTTGCATGCTTTTGGCCAATAAATTATATGTTCACACATAACTTCAGCATTGGGAGGAAGGGCAATATTGTCATGTGCCTAAAAAGACAACATGGATATTTGTAAAAAGCACTAAGAGTAATTCAGTCATGGATTACTTAAAAATTATTTATTGGGATTTTAAAACTTTTTCTGGATAAATCTAGAGACCAGACAGGGTTTCTTTTTTTTTCTTTCTTTCTTTTTTTTTTTTTTTTTGTAATGGAAGGTAACTACATTTTATGTTGGGTAAGAAATCTAACCATAGAGATACCACGTAAAGACTTCCATTGTAGCTATGATTTAAAATGTGCATTTATTTATTCATATTGAATTTATTGGGGTGACATTGGTTAATAAAATTTTACTGTTTCAGGTATACAGTTCTACAATACGTCATCTGTATATTGTATTGTGTGTATAATAACCCAAGTCAAGTCTCCTTCCATAACAACTTACCTCCCTTTACCTTCTTCTGCCTCCCTTCTCACCTAGCACCCAATCCCCTCCTCTGATAGCTAGCTGTCAGTCTGTTCTCTGAGTCCATGAAACCTTACTTTTTGCAAAGCGTTGATGGACCTGGAGAGCATTATGCTAAGTGAAATAGGCCATCCAGAGAAAGACAAATACCATATGCTTTCACTCATATGTGGAATCTAATGAACAAAATAAACTGACAAAATGGAGACACACTCCTGGATAAAATGTGCATTCTTATATTGTATTTGTGCCTGGAATTCTCTTTAATGACAAATATGAAGGAGAGATTTTAGAAAAATAAGCTCTTGTAGCATTACTAAGTATTATTTTATGGACATATTTAAATATCAAAAGACCTTATGCCTAAAAAACAAGATTGATGAAATATTAGATACCTTGGTAGTACTTGGGACAAAAACCCTTATTGTGTGCCCTTCTGGACGAGACTGCTGGTTGGTTACCCCAATAACCATTCACCCTTTCCTCCTTGCTGACAAATCCTTAATTTATTTAATCATCTGAGGTAGAGAAGGGAATTTATCAGTCTTTCTCCAGTTGGGTTTGATCATTTAATTAAAATTTAGCCAATAAGCTCCAATTATAAGTGCTGTATGGTATTTCTGGAACGACTTCCAAAAGGGAGAGGGCACATTCATCACTGCTATTCCTCTTTTTATGCTGCCTAGAAGGTGGATATGATGGTTGGAATTCTGGCAATATTCACTGGGCCTTGAGTAAGTACATAGGGATTTTCCTGCTTCATGACCCAGAGCCTGAAGATGTCATAAAGCAAATAGTCAGGATATCAGAAAAAGGAAGCTTTAGCATTTCAGAAAAATATTAGCCTTTTTAGTGAACTTGTGACTATTTTATTCCAATTCATCATATGGAGTTGTCCCATAAAGCAGTCAGTTTATGCCAGTCTTGAAATGGCAAATCAAGGATTTGTATAAACTGGCCAGTCCCTTTTCCTTGATAAATTTTTTGGGTTTTGCCTTTGTAAGTCCCACCCTCCAGCCTTTGATCTGGGAAACAGTCTTCACAGAGATATATGAAGTAAATCCTCAATCCTTTAAATAAATGGTTCTGAATTATTCCTTGGTGGTTGATCTGCAGGAGTCTGACTTCTTGAAGTTTTAAAAACTCTACTCTCATATTCAGAATTTAAAGACTTTCTAAATTATAAACACTGACTTCACAAATTGAAGTTTAGATATTAATGCTGTCAGGTGTATTTTCATCAAATTACCATTCATATGAATCTAGTAACACATAAACAGATATATTTGAATCAAAGTGTGAATAATATAAATTAATAATTTAGAATAAATTATAATCAACATGAAAATTTATAGTAAATTTATTCAGTGAAATTTATGCTACATTTTCTTCTGATAATTAAGTGTTGGTAAAATATAAATATTTACCAGTGGTTAACTAATTTCCTGGGTTTAGGTAATTGTTATGGTAAAGACACAAATGTTCCAATTGCAACAAAATGACAGTGAAATAAATGAAACAAGAATTATTTAGGATTCTACTGCACTGAAGTCTATATGACCACAAATAATTCTTCCCTTTTTTTCTACCATTCATGAAAAATAATTATAATCACAGTAAATTACAGTTCAAGAAGTATGTCTTCTCATTCTGCTACTCCAAGCATATATGTTAGCCCTGGCTGGGGACCTCAGTTGTTTAGAACATTGTCCTGTACACCAAAAGGTTGCAGGTTCGATTCCTGATCAGAGCACATAACTAGGTTGCAGGTTCAAATCCCAGTTGGGCACATATATGAGGCAACTGCTCAAGTGATCAATGTTTCTCGTTCTCCCTTCCTCTCTCTCTCTAAAGTCAATTAAAAAAACATATCCTCAAATGAGGATTAAAAAATAAAAGAAAACATATATGTTAGAAGAAGAGAAAGCACAGATTCCCTGACTCTCTTTTGAGAGTATGAGTCAGTTGGTATCGAATGGGGCCCAGAAATTTATTTTTGAAAATAAATATTCTGAAATAGTCTTATCAGTGAAAGTTGAGAAAAAGTGAGCTTGCTTAAGGAGAAAATTTTGGGAAAGTCCATAATCTACCTGACTCAGAACTCCAAAGACAAGCTGCCCTTATGTTTTACCCTATGCCAAAGGCCTCCTCTGTGTCCCTACCAATCACACAACACAATTATTTTATCCACTCCTGTCAGAGAAAAGATCTAAGGGTTAGTGGACAAGTATGCTTCCTCCAGCTAAGTTTTTCATAATCTTGTCACTATTATTCAAACCAATATGCAAAGAAAAATGAATAAAAGAGGAAGGAGAAGCAATAACATACACATGATGGTATGTTATATATTTTATGTTTTATCATCTTTATGCCAAAGTATTTAAGTATCTTATTATTCATTATCAACAGTTTATATTGGATATTATTCTTTATTAGCTGTACTACCAAACATTTAAAAGAAGCTATATAAGGCAACTTCTGAATGTAGAAAAATTAAATCAATAATAAAACAGGTCAGTAATAAGTATAATCAAATAATTTTTTACACTTGTTAGCACACATATGCCATGTACACCCAGACATACACAACTGTAATATTTTTCTTATATCCTAACACTTGAAAACTAACATCCTTTAGTTTTAACCAGATGTTTCTAATGCTTTCCTATTTGAGTTGTAAGCTGTACCAATTCTATCAAATAAGAGTAGTATGCAAATTGACCGTACGTCTGCTACACTTACAAACCATGCCCACCAGCCAATCAGAGTGGGTATGCAAATTAACCCGATCAAGATGGCTACAGCCACAGAGAGAGCAGGAGGGAGGCTTGGATTGCCCCTGGTGATGGAGGAAGCCAAGCTTTCTGCACACCCTGGCCAGCTCAGGCCTCTGCTTAAGGCAACAAAGTTTCAATGGCTGTGCCAGCAGAAGGCTTGGCTCTGCTCCAGGCTAAAAAGTTTCAACTGTAGAAGATAAATAAATCCCAGATACCAGGGCCTCTGCTTGGGTTGCTGTGGAGGTGTGGCCAGCATGCCAACCACCACAGGCTCCTCGCCCAGGCCACTCCACTCCCCAAGGGAACACCCTCCCTGATCCAGGACACCCTTCAGGGCAAACCAGCTGGCACCAGTCCTCTATCCTATCTAATAAAAGAGTAATATGCAG
This sequence comes from Lasiurus cinereus, assembly GCA_011751065.1. Taxonomy (NCBI): domain Eukaryota; kingdom Metazoa; phylum Chordata; class Mammalia; order Chiroptera; family Vespertilionidae; genus Lasiurus; species Lasiurus cinereus. The sequence continues at coordinate 12,337,896 of JAAGEH010000029.1, forward strand.
ATTGACTATCACTCCAACACACAAGATGATTGCCCCCATGTGGTCACAAGATCCTGCCCCCATGTGGACACAAGATGGCCACCACAAGATGGCCAGCAGGGGAGGGCAGTTGTCAGGGAACAGGCCTGCAAGGGAGGGCAGTTGGGGGTGATCAAGCCTGCAGGGAAGGGCAGTTAGGGGTGACCAGGCCCACAGGGTAGGGAAGTTAGGGGCAAACAGGCTGGCAGGGGAGCAGTTAGGCATCAATCAGGCTGGCAAGGGAGTGGTTAGGGGGTGATCAGGCTGACAGGCAGAAGTGGTTAGGGGCAATCAGAAAGGCAGGCAGATGAGCAGTTGGGAGCCAGTAGTCCTGGATTGCCCGTTTAGGCCCGATCCTACCTGGTTGATCCTAAACAGGCAATCAGACATCCCTCAAGGGGTCCCAGATCAAAGAGGGATTAGGCTGGGCTGAAGGATACCTCCCCATGCATGAATTTTGTACACTGGGACTCTAGTAGATACTAATAAAAAGGTAATATGCTAATTAGACTGGGAGACCTTTCAGATGTCCTTCCAGACAAAGCCATGGTGGTGGTGTTGAGGCAGAGGTGATTAGGTGCAACCAGGCCAGGAGGGGAGGGCAGTTGGGAGAAAGCAGGCTGGCAGGGGGTGGGAGGGTAGGAGGCCATCAGGGGGGCATTTGGGGGCAAGCAGGCTGGAGGAAGGGGCAGTTGGGGGCAATCAGACCATCAGGCAGGTGAGTGGTTAGGAGCCAGCAGTCCTGGATTGTGAGAGGGATTGGACCTAAACCAGCAGTTGGACATCCCCTGAGGTGTCCCATAGTGGAGAGGGTGCAGGCTGGGCTGATGGACACCCTCCTTCCCTGTCACAAATTTCATGCACTAGGCCACTAGTATATTATTAATAATTATAAATACAATGTATGGATTATGTAAGACACATGACAGGCTTTCAAATATACCTATATTACTGTAAAGTTGCAGTTAGGTAAATATATAAGGAAGTGTTCCACTTCAGAGAATAATTTAAATTTAAAACTGGATACTAAATTCTCACTTAAATTTCATAAAATTATGAGGGAAAAAAGGCTCCAATACTTCCCTATATTTTTATAAATCTAAGGTGAATCATTGGGGCAATTTATTTTGGCTATAATGTATTGTGGTTTTATAATGCCACAAGGATAAGATATTTCAACACACAGATCAAAAGATTAAGTCAATAAAATAAACATTTGTTCTTTTTTACATTGTACATGTACTATCTTGAGATAAAATAGCATTCTTGTTGCATCTGTTTGATAATCCCCTGCTTAATTACAGTAAATACATATTCCTTTAAATAGATGGACACCTTAATTTTAAGAGTCAGATACAAACTACCTGATTGGAAAAAGAAAAACCCTACTTGATGACTACAATTTCTAATGCAGCATTCCTCACATTTCAGTGTATATAATAATCATCTGGGATGCTAGCTTAAAATTCAGATTCCCTCGGCTTTACTTGAAAGGAATATTTTTTTTTATTAAATCTATTCTTTTTAAGTTATAAAAGTACTACCTGCATATCATAAAATATTAATTCTACACACTTTGGTATTTAAAGTTTTGGACTTAAATTCTCATTGCCAAAATTTGTAGGTCAGATTTATTTAAGGGAGAACAGAGTCAAAATATCCTAATTAATCTTGCTCTCTATCAAACCATGCCCCTCTCGGTCTGAGCTAAACTGTAAAGCCACAATAAAATATTACCATTTTTATAAATATCTATATATATAAAAGCAACCAAATGATTGGTTGAGCAGTCACTATGACGTGCACTGACCACTAGGGGGCAGACTCTCATTGCAGGAGCTGCCCCCTGGTGGTCAGTTCGTTCCCACAGTGGGAGTGCCACTCACCTAACCCACCCATCCCAGCAGCCCACAAGCTCAGCTGAGCCACTCACTCCCTCAGTAGTCCTCTAGGTCCAATCTCTGGCGAATGGGCCAGGCACCAATGGACTGGATCTGCTGACATGATTCCCAACCGTGCTGCCCCTGGCCTCCTGAAAGTCGGCCTTGGACACCTCAGCCACTTCCCCTCCCTAGACACTCTGCAAGGAAGAAACAATATAAAAGTGGCCACCAGGTGGCTCCCAATAACCAGTGTGAAAGTCAGTAGGAGGGAGGGATCCGGATCCCAGACTGGTAAAGGTGTCTCACTGCCTGCCAGGAAGGCCAGTCTTGTCCCAGTACCCTCACCACCTCAAGATGGGCACCAGACTCAGGGCTCATGACTGGGGAGTACCATTGTGGTGGCAGGAGGCTCTCCTAATCAGGAATGACTGGGTGTGAGTTCCAGACAGGTGCAGTGGGGCTGGGAGTGGCAGCTAGGAATGCAGGTGGTGTTGGACTGCCAGTTTCAGCCCAAGCCCCACAGGCCACACTGAGGGACCCCACCCATGCATGAATTTGTGCACTGGGCCTCTAGTATAATTATAATAATCTTCCAATTTCTGGAACTTTGGGACTTCCTTTCAGTTTAACCCTGGAATGCAAGACTAAGCATTTTGACTTTGTTGTTTTTCTAAAAAACTAGAGAGACATTTGTTTCATTTAAGGACTGGTTTTAATATTACATTAATGCCACTTATTCTGACATTTTCCTGGTCCTTACATTCCAATATAATCCTTTAATAAACTAACAGTTCTTTCTTACATGGGTTTCCCATAAATTCACTGTTAGTCATTTCAACAAGAGTTTTTGTCTTCTGAACAGTGATTGATTTTTGTTAACAAGCAATGATCAAAGTCTAGATCTTTAGTTATTTAAAGACTGTATGATATAAGAAAAAGTAAATATTAGACATATTTTTAATATCCAGGTTTCAAAACAAGTGCTAACTTGAGGATCTGATTTCCCAAGCTGAGGGAAACAATTCATAGTATAAACATTGTTTCAGGTATCAATATTTTTACTCATAGACCATCTTCTTCTTCAAATTTATTAAGAACAGAGAAGTTATTTTTCTTATTGTGTTCAAGAATAAGATTAAAATAATTTTTTGTTTTTATCCTTAAATATTTTTAATTATAGTTAATCTTGAGACAGGCTTGTGTACCTTGGGTGCACAGTATTAATTTACTGTGATGATATAAGTAAAAGGTCATTTTCTGTATAAATCAATATTTCAGTTTTGACATTTAACACTTGAAATAAAACTAGTAGTTTAAATGGCTATTAATTATAAATTTTAATATATTGAAAGAACATTTAATTTCAATGAATAGAAAGTTAAAATTGATAAATTTGCTTGGTATAATCTTAGTTTTGTGCAGATCAACAAAATTTCAAGGAAAATTGACTTACCATTATTCTTTATTCATTTTATCTCAGGATATTTCTAAGTTTATAGTATTATAAATACATATAATATGTTTTCAAAACAGTTCATGTTGAAGAGATGAAGAAAATTATATATTTACCTTAAAAGTGAAGAATTCTAATCCAGTGAATTTATACCAAGATAATTATTTAAGTCCTCAGTAGTTTGGAAGGAATTTTGACATTCATAGTAATTTCTTTCCACTGTGCAGTTTTGGATTTTATAATTTCCCAAAGAAACAACAAATAAAACATAATATCTGATAATACCAAAAAGAAGTATGTTAAATTAAAAACTGTAAATTTAATAAATATGCAAAGATTTTCATTATAAATATTACATTGATGTTAATTTATATAATTTTTCCCACAATTAGTGTACTGCTATAATTTAAGTATGAAAAGTATTGCTTCTATAACCTATCTATATTCTTTAGTCCCAAACATTATTTCTAGTAAAAAGGTAAATAAATCTATAAAATAAGTTTCTAGTTAAATATATTTTAATTTGATTTTTACTTTCTAATTAAATTTCATGTTTACATATTAGCTAGCATAACTTCTTATGCCTCTGAAATTTTATTTTGAAGTAAAAAACCCTTTAATGTCATTGCAATTAGGGAATTATCTTAGTAAATACTGATGAAGAAATTTTCTTGAAAGTTTATCTCTACTGACAAAAACAAATGAATAAAATCAAATGCAAGAGAACATGTCTTAATGTCTTTAGCAATAAAGTGGGAGAGCAGATGTTTTTCTTTCTCTAACCTGAGCTCTTTACCCTGTAATATAAGAAATTTGGTTTCAATTTATAACTGAATCCTCATCAAGCATCAATCACACCATGTAGCAGACCATAGTTATCTTTTCAAGGTGATGACCGTTACAACTTAAAGATTACCAGAACACACTTTGAAGATCAATATGAACAAGTTTTCAACATATAAATAAACTTTCTTGTCCTAATAAACATATGAATAAGAACACGTAGAACAGCCTGAAAAAAAGAAATTAACATGAATCAGATCAAAATGGTAAAATATTTATTATACAAAGTAAAATATCAGCCAATAGTGTGCTGAGAAAAAAAACAACATAGGGGGACAAATAAATCTGGTTGAAGATGTTGGTATGGGGGAGGAAAATTTTTCCTCTATCTTCTAGGTTCTTTCTACAGGTCAAATAATTAAATCAACATGAGAGACTAACAAAAGAAAAATAACAAATCAATTATGTATGTATGGGAATCCCACATCATGAGAAAGTCAGAGACCTCACCTACATGAGAGATTCAGAGATAGAATGGTAAAATCCAGGTATATTTCACATCCTTGAGCTAAGGAATTATGTAAGAAGCATGGAGGTTTGGAAGAGATGAGGGCAATTTGTAGGAAAATAAGAGTAGATGTTCAGTAATTAGAAGTTTTCCCTGCCTGATAGATAGATCATAAAATGTTATCTCTGTTAATAACTTTTATTATTCACAAGGTCCCTAATTTAAATTCTATAAAAGTAAAAGTTTCTCCTGAGCCTGAAGGGTCTCAATTGCCTTCAGCTCAAAATAATCCATATGCCAAAGTAGGACATCTTGGGGAGGTCTGTTCTGAACATGTTCAGTGTGGAGAGGGAATTCTGTCTCCTATGCTTCTTGAGTTCCTGTGGCTGCACTACTAATAAAATTGGAACAAAGCAGAGTAACAGGAGAAAAATCTCAAGTTTTATTGTGTATATACAGGAGAACTAAAAGAATAATTATTTGTGAAAGAAATAGAGTAGGCTGTTTATATCCTTTCCATAAAAAAAACAATAACACAATAATTTTGGGGGGATTTGACAAGACAAGAGAGCATGGGTTGAGGATATGTAGTTAATAAGGATTTTAAGTAGAACAGAGGTAAAGGAAGTAAATTAGTAAAATTAAAATGAGTTTGCTTATATAAGTTTCTTAGCTCTGTATTCTCTATTTCTGATGATAAGGCTATCTGTCTGATTTTGGGTTAGCCTATTTATTTATTTATTTATTACCCAATATGTGATCTATCTTTGTGGTTAGCCCTTTTATAGCAGAGAAGGCACCTTTCACATGGGGATTTATTTGTTGCATAAAAAAAGAAAGAGGAGATTCAGAGAGTCCACTCTGTTCCTTGCTGCTTCTCAAGTGGTTTTCATTCTAAATAATCAGTATACCATTGTTCTATATTTGGGAGCTGCATGCCCTGGACCCCAATATAGACTCTATGAAAACTAGTAGAAAGGGGTAGTCTTATATAAATATAAGCAATTTCAAATTGCAGTCTAGAAAATATTTCTTAAGTGCAAATAAAGAACAAATAATTTGAAAAAAAAAGTTTAATTGCCCTGACAAAATATAGAAAGAAAATATAGACAAGAATAGAGACAAGATACTTCTATCATCAAAGATGACACTTGCAAGGCAAACAGTGACATGTTTATATAGAAAATAGAGGCTTGGTGCATAAAATTCATGCATGGGTGCAGTCCCTGGCTGGCAATTGAAGTGTGAGCATCTGGCATAGAAGAGGAGGTCCCAGCTGACCTCTGGGTCTTCGGCAGCACCTGGGCCCCCAGGCTTCCACGGGTCCCTCTCCCCCAAGACATGGCACCTGAGTTCCCTCATGGAGATGCAGCCTGGGACACAGGATGGGTCTCTGGGCCACCCAGCAGCATGCTCTTTCCCAGCTGGCCTATAGACTGGCTCCTGTATGAACCCACGAGGAGCCCAACCAGCCTCTGCAGAGCTGGTGGCTGTGGCCCAGTTCATCTGGAAGAGGGTGGGTAGTTGCAGGGCGGGCTCTTTGCAGATGCCCTGGATGGGGCTTCCCTGGTGCATGAGCCATAGCATCCCAGGGGAGGCTAGCAGGCAGAGTGAGAGCGAGCTCAGCGGATACCCCACATTCTCACCCCCAGGTAGATGCACCTCTATCACCCTTGCCCCCAGGTAGATGGAGAGAGGTTGCAGCCCCCCCCAACCTGGGTACTGTGAGAGGTTGATTGCTGCCACACACCCCCAATTCCCTGTCCCAGCCTGGTGCCTGGTTCCAATTGGGCAATCAGGGCCTGCTGGCCACTGGTTGCCATCTGTGTCTGCAGGATGATTGGTCAGGGCTGGGCCCCTTGCCTGGCTCCCTCAGCACCTGGGAGCCAGGCAGCGGCTTTGCCACCTGCCATCGCCACTGGCCGCCATCTGTGAGGCGATTGTCAGGCAATCAGGCCCCCGCTCTCACCCACCTTGGCCTGGTGCCTCCTACTCACCTGCTGCACCACCCCAGCTCTTGTTGGGGCCCATCAGGGCTAGCAGCACCTTCACTACCACCCACAATGTTCTGCGCCGCCCCCTGATGGTCAGTGCATGTCATAGCAAGTGGTCGCACTCTGGTGGAACAATTTGCATAATAGGCTTTTATTACATAGGATGTTTTCTGCATCAGATTCAGAAATTCCATTTTCAAGTTCTTCTGCAATTTGACAAATACACAAATACATTTTTAACAGTTTCAGTGTATATAAAAAACTTTAGTAGAAATTAGATGACTCTGGTCAGGAGAATTTTCATTTTTACTTCCTTTTCTATATCCTCATTTGAAAAATAAAATAAATCTTGTTGTATAAATATCTAATGAAAAGCTGAATGCATTCTTATCACTAGATTCCTCTTAGATTGTCAATCTTGCACACATGAAAAGAATCTCAAGAGCCTGGAAGATTTGGACCTTCAAACTATATAACTCTCATTGTCTACCTCACCAAACTCCATTAATTTCCTGAATAAAAAAGGACTATGATTCATTTTAAGTGTTTTCTATTATTAAATGTAAAATGTTTCTTTCACTTTTTTTTGTTTATCTACATCTCTTTTTTATTTATTTTTTTCCTTTTTTTTTCCTTTTTTTTATTAATTTTTTATACATATCTCCCCATTGCCCCCCCTCCCTCCCAGGCATACCCCAATCCCCCAGTGTCTATGTTCATTGGTTATGATTATATGCATAGATACAAGTCCTTTGATTGATCTCTTATCTACCTCACCTAACTTTAATCTTCCTGCTGTAATTTCACAGTCTGTTTGAAGCTTTACTGTCTCTGTATCTATCCTTTTGTTCATCAGTTTATAATGTTCTTTATTATCCCCCAATGAGTGCGATCATGTGATGCTTCTCCTTCATTGACTGGCTTATTTCACTAAGCATAAGGCTCTCCAGTTCCAACCAGGTTGCTGCAAATGGTAAGAATTCCTTCTTTTTAATGGCAGCATAGAATTCCATTGTGTAGATGTACCACAGTTTTTTGATCCACTCATCTGCTGACGCGCACCTAGGCTGTTTCCAAATTGTGGCTATTGTAAATTGTGCTGCTATGAACATAGGGGTGCATAAATCCTTTCTGATTGGTGTTTGTAATTTCTTAGGATAAATTCCTAAGAGTGGTATTACAGGGTCAAATGGGAGATCCATTTTTAGTTTTTTGAGGAAACCCCATACTGTTCTCCACAGTGGCTGCACCAGTCTGCATTCCCACCAACAGTGCACAAGGGTTCCTTTTTCTCCGCATCCTCGCCAACACTTGTCATTTGTTGATTTGTTGATGATTGCCATTCTGACAGGTGTAAGATGGTATCGCATTGTCGTTTTGATTTGCATCTCTCGGATGATTAATGACTTTGAACATGTTTTCATGTGTCTCTTGGCCTTCCTTCTGTCGTCTTTTGAAAAGGTTCTATTTAGGTCCGTTGCCCATTTTTTTATTGGATCCTTCATCTTCCTTTTATTAAGTTGTATAAGTTGGTTGTAGATTTTGGAGATTAAACCTTTATCAGTGATAGCATTTGCAAATATGTTCTCCCATGCATTGATCTTTCTTGTTGTTTTGTTGATGGTTTCTTTTGCTGTGCAAAAGCTTTTTATTTTGATGTAGTCCCATTTGTTTATTTTTTCTTTAGCTTCCATTGCCTTTGGAGCAGTATCAGTGAAGAAGTTCTTTCGGCATATATCTGAGATTGTGCTGCCTGTGGATTCCTCTAGTATTTTTATGGTTTCCCTTCTAATGTTTAAGTCCTGTATCCATTTTGAGTTTATTTTTGTATTTGGTGTAAGTTGGTGGTCCTGTTTCTTTCACTCTTATAAGTCATGGACCAACCAGGAGCATATTTGCAATGTCATTCAATTTCAATAAATTAATTATATTGATGATTGCTGTTCATTTGGGCTTATGAAAGAAATATCTAAGACTCAGCTGAAGTGCTTAACTCACATGTATTTTGGTTCCAAAGGTACCCATGCCTGTTTTAGCACAGTGTCCTTTAGTACAATGGAAGGGCAGTACCTTCTTGGGGAAATGCATTAGGAACAATTTGTACATGTAGACAGAAAGCACAAGCATTGCTATTAGGTTTGGGTCACAAATATGACCCATTTTTTTTAAGGAAAAAAGATATAAATTTTGACTATAAACAGATTAATTAAAATATATTTAAAAAGTAAAACATAGTATAGTAAAAATTGTATTATATTTTAAAATTTACTGATGGTCAATAACTGACATAAAGAAACAGCAAACAGGAAAATTTAAACTAAATCAGAAGAGCTTGCCCTCTGTGTTAAAAGATTAATTAGAATTACTAAAGGATAAATGAGTTGTATTCATTGTACAATACTGACCTCACAGCCTCATAGACTCTTTAATAATGTCAGAGCTTAGAATACTAGACTCTAGAAACAACTAATGTGACTGAGACACTCTTCCTGTCTTACAGAATCATATATTATACATAAAAAGTGGGCAAACTATTAAGTAATAAAGGATGGAAAGAGATTTTCAATAAAAACCCATTGGAGGAGGTTGCATTTGAAGTGGGCATTAAAGAGTGATAGGATAGTGACTAGGTTATGTGTAGGGTAAGGAAATGGTATATTCTATTGAAAAGAAAAAGCTGTATAAGACACTCAAGATGTATAAAACTGTATAAGCTATATAAAACACTTGAAGGCAAGGAAATAGGTAAGCATAATTATTGTTTGTTCAATAATGAAAAGAAAGTGCAATTTTGATCATGCATAAGATAAGAAGGATAAGTAGTCAGTGATGAGAAAAAGGAATGTCAGAGCCTCATTTAAAGTTTTGGATGTCAGAGTGAGAGTCTTGGTGTTTGAACAAGGAATGACAGAATAAGGGCAACTATTCAGACACATCAAACAGAAGTGGTTGGAGAAAGGACCGTGAAAGACATATTACATATAACAAAACAGAAATGATAATTATATTGATAAGCAAAAATAATTAGAGATGAGAGTAGGGAAATTTTTTAATAAAGTTGAAAAGTATGGAGGAATAATAAACAGTAGAGCCAATAAATATATCCAAAATGTAAGCTGGAGCCAAAAATAGGACCAGGATCTTAAAAGGAAAGGATCCCTAGGATCTCTTAGAGAATGGTAAAGATAGTGGGGGAGTTTTTCACAGAAAGGGTGTGTTGAGACTGATGTGAAGTGAGGATTGAAAGACATACTGATACCAAGTAAGCCATCATCTTTCTGCACTGGTAGAAAATGAAGATCAGCTATGTCTTGATGTCACATACTCAAGTTAGTAACTGAAAATTATCTGCTATTTGGCAGCAGTTATTGGAAAATAGCACTATTCTCTCTGATAATCCAATAGTACCTATTTCTTCATAAACTCCTTTCCTTTGGAAGGCAGGACAGGTTTGTTCTTTCTCTCTTTTTGTCAACAAGCAGTAAGGCTTACTGATAAAAGTGCCTTGGGAGGGTACTGTTAGTAAAAAAAAATAAGGGAGCTGGATTGCCTCAGCAAGGTAGAAAGCTGCTTGCGGTTATGATAATATACCAGGACTTCAAAGTTTTTCATCTGTATTCTGTGGTTTCACATTTCTTCAATAGAGACTCTACTACACAACAGCCACAGGGAAATGATTTAGGTCCTAAATTTTAGGAGAGCAACAAAATAAAAAACAAAATTAAACACTTTAATTCTTGGATTTACTTTTGTAGTCTAAGAAGATAAATATTAAAATGAAAAATATGTTCCTGTGTCATGGGCCAGCCTACGGGTGTGATCAAAAGAAGGCTGTCTAGGATGATGGAAAATGTGTTTGTTGGAGAATGCAGGGGGAATTAGTAGCAGAATACTCTGGGCTCAAGTCTTGAGTTAATAAAATTCTTTTGAATCCATTTTTAGTATGTATGATTTAAAATAGGTAGTGGTGTCAAGCTCATGAAGTGATCTTTGAAAAAATACATAATAGTATGGGTATGCAGTAATTTGACAAATAAAAAATAATTCTCTCAAAGGAAAAATATACTTGGTAATTAAGACAAGGTGAGAAAACAGATAAAACTGTTTAAATAAAAGAATATTCATAACTTCCCTTATGATATATTTCAATAAAAAAGCAAAAGAAATTATACTTTTGTTACTCTTTTATTTAAAAATGTTAAGATAAATGATTTTTTTTTAAAAAACAAGATTCTCCTCTGAAATGTCATTAAAACCTAACAATTCTATCTCTAAAGATCTAACCAAAAATAACTTTAATTTTTCAGATCTTTGATTTTTTTCCTCTGAATATAGTGTTTTGCTATTGGACTAGGAAGATAGGGGATTAAACCAACAAATTAGAGAGAGGGTGCGGACCTCATACAAAAAAATGCTCATAAGGGGAAAAGGGAGACATGTAATATTTTCAACAACAGAGATTTAGAAAAAAGAAAAAGAAAAAATGCTGGAGTAGAAATCTGGTAAACTATATGCAAGTTCTATTGTACAGAACCATGACCTTGGATGGAGAGCATTATATTAGGTTCCCTAGGTCTTAGTTTCCTCATCAATGGTTGGAAGATAAGAGATGATCATGACCTTCATGGTCAAATTAATGATTTTGTGTTATCACCAGCTTTTACACTAGACCCTATCTATATAACTAGCAGTATTCATCAATGTATTATAATTCTAAAGAGGACTCTGTTGATTGCCTCCTTAGTAGGTGTTTATCCTTTCTTCTTCACTAATAATCCTACTTTATGTGGGTGTACTATTCCCTTTACCAAAGACTGTTTTATCTACAGGCATGGTATGTAATTCTGGACAATGAGATGAAAGGGGCACTCTTCTGTGTAGCTACTGGGAAAAGTTTGCCTCTTAGAAGAACAGAAGCACAAAGGAGAGGTACCATTTATCTTCCACTAGGGATAGCTGAATGAAGGTTTTATATAAAAACTTGAGTAGGTTTCTGGAGTCCATTAACCCAATACCTAAAACAAAGTCACCAGGCTGGGAGGGCTAAACAAAAATTAATCCCTTATAATTTTTATGGCAAATTAAATAATTATTCATATAACTTTCTACCGTCTGATTTAAGGTAATACAAATATTGAATTATTTAATTTTTAAAAAACTTGTATTCATATAAGGTGTTATTTGTGGCTTAAAAATCTTAAGTGACAAAAATAACAGTGAAATAAATCTTTAAGTACAAAGTTTGAGTACCATTCACCTTTAAGTCCTTCTAGTGCTTAGTATAAACTATACAGTAAAATTTACATAAATGTTCATTAATTTTATTTTTTGAAATCTTACTTTTTTCATGCATTTCATGCATACATACCTCCTATGGTGAGTCAAACATTTCCATAATTTTTGTTGTTGTTCTTAAAGAAAATCTGAATCAGCAATGGACAAATGAAATTCAAAATGTAATACCATTTACAATACCACACACACACACAAAATGAAATACTTAGGTATAAATATAACAAAATGTGAACAAGATCTATATGATGAAAACTAAAAACTCTGCTGAAAGATATCACAAAACTAGATAAGTGGAGATAAATTCCATGTTCATGATAGGAAACATCAGTATTGTCAAGATACCAGTTCTTCCCAACTTAATTTATAGTCATTGAAATAAAAAAAAAAATCCCAGCTAGTTATTTTGCATATATTAGCAAAATGATTCTAAAGTTTATGTGGAGAAGTGAAATATCTAAATAATCAACACAATATTGAAGGAGAAGAACAAAGTCAGAGCACTAGCACTACCTTACTTGAAGACTTACAATGAAGCTACAGTAATCAAGACAATGTGGTACTGATGATAGAATAGACAAATAGATCAATGGAGAACCTAGAAACAAGCTTACATAAATGTAATCAATTGACCTTTAACAAAGGAGCGAAGTTATTACAGTGGAAAAAAGATAGTCTTTTCAACAAATGGTTCTGAAAAAATTGCACATCCACATGCATAAAAAAATAATCTTGACACAGATTTAATACCCTTCACAAAACTTAACTCAAAATGGATACATATAAAACACAAAACTATAAAATTCCTAGGAGATAATATTTAAAAAATCTAGATGAACTTGGGTAGGGGAATGAAATGTAGATACAATAGCAAAGGCATGATTCATGAAAGAAATAATAGACATTATTAAAATTAAAAAATCATAATATGAGGAGCTCCCAGCCAACCTCCTCTATGAGCTGAGTGCCTGACCTGGCCCACCCCCTTCACCAATAGAGCAGCACACAGCCAGGCATGCCCCCTCCACCAGCTGAGTAGTGCCCAGCCTGGTCCTACTTGGCCCCTCCACCAGTGGAACAGCTCCCAATTTGGCCCACCCCTCTACCCATAGAGTAGTGCCTGGCCCAGCCCAACGCCTCCACCAGTGGAGCACTCGGCCCACTTATCACCTTGACATGAAGCATGCCTTAACACATAGATCTGCCACCCCATTCCAGTACCCCTGATCCAATGGCCCTAGATCAGCGGATCTCAACCTGTGGGTCGAGACCCCTTTGGGGGTCAAACGACCCTTTCACAGGGGTTGCCTAAGACCATTGGAAAACATATATTTCCAGTGGTCTTAGGAACTGAGACACTGCTCCTCTATCCATATCCAGGCAGGTCAGCCCACATGCAGATACTCCCACATACAAGTACCTGGTGTGATGACATCATTACACCAAACCCACCACATACACCCCATACAAATACAGGTTTATGTGACAAGGTTGGGGCCATAATGTACTTATGTAGACCAGTCACACATGTGTAGAGAGTAGCTACTTTGTAGAGAGCAGCTACTGTTTAGGAAGCTGCTGCAGTGTTGAAAGCAGCTACTCTGTTAAAAGCAGCTACTGTGTTGAAAGCAGCAGTACTGGAGGTAAAACGTCACTTCATGAATTAGAATTACTGGGTAAATGTAAAATCATGTACTGTAAAATCATCAACTATTGCAAAAAAAAAAATCTGTACCATGGGAACTTAATCTGGATGCTGATTGGTCTTTTTATATTCAGCGATGGTTGATGTGAATACTGCCCCCATGTGATAATAACAGGTATGTAAAAAAACAACAACACAGAGAATGGTAAATCATAGGAAACTGTAATGAACTGTATTGACTGAACTATGCCATGTATCATCTTTTGTATTATTAAAGCTACTGTTATTTCTTATTTTCATTAGCAAACCATCCCATGACAATGGATCATGTAGAGAAGGTTAAGAAAAGAAAATAAAGTGAAGATTTTTTATAGTATAGTTTTACCTCAATAATTACAGCAGGAATTGGGAAATCACAATGTGTTATTTCTTGTGATGTTCTATCAGCTGAATCTATGAAGCCAAACAAACTAAAATACCATTTTGGTAGTAAGCATCTGAGCTTTGCCAGCAAGGATACCAACTATTTTAGAAGCAAAGATGATGGACTCAAGAAAGCCAGACTTGACACTGGTGGCAAGTACCACAAACAAAACGTAGCAGCCATTGAAGCTTCATATTTGGTGGCACTCAGAATCGCCAGAGCTATGAAACCTTACACCATTGCTGAGGATATACTGTTGCCAGCGGCCAAAGACATTGTTCGAGTTATGATCAGAGATAAATTTGTCATGAAATTGAGTGTAATTTCCTTATCTAACAACACTGTCTGCAGAAGAATAGATGACATGTCTGCTGATATTCTTCTTTTTTTTTAATTAATTTTTTATACATATCTCCCCATTGCCCCCCCCTCCCTCCCAGGCATACCCCAACCCCCCAGTGTCTATGTTCATTGGTTATGATTATATGCATTTAAACAGATAGCATGTTATTAAACAACTAGAGGCCTGGTACACAAATTCATTCATGGGTGGGGTCCAGCCATCCTATCCCAATGAGGCCAATCGAGCCAAGCCAGTGGGTCAGAGGGGAGATTGGAGGGTGGGGGCGAGCAATCTGGGCCAGGTTGACCAGGGGGGAGGGGCTGCAGGCGGTTGGGGGGTGCTTATTGGGGCCCCGAACAGGCCAGTTGGCCACTGCAGTACTTTCTCCTCAATTTTGTTGTGAATCTAAAAATTCTCTAAGAAATAAAGTCTATTTTAAAGGGAAATAATGACAGGAAAATAAGAATATAACTTTATATTTCTGCTGGCAGTTTTCTATAACAGGGCATATTATTGGCACAGAAACTCATCCAGTTGCCTTCCATTTGCCAAAGTAGATATAAGAAAGAAGCAATTAAAAATTAATAAACAAGTACACTGCTGAATTGCATAGTATATTATTGTGGTGCAGTGTTAAGCATCAGCAATAATTATCAGTGAAGGCACCCATTTAACATTGATATTTCAAATCTAGTTCTCTCTACCATGTAATGTGGTAAATAAATTAAGCTTAAAAAATGTTAGGGCATTGGAACTGACTGGCAGAAGCTTGATTATTATTCACTACATTAACTGCCTACATAACCTTAGACATATGTACATTTTAAACCAAAATATATTCCAATTTGTTAATTTAAAATTTTGGCTACACAATAAAATAAACATATCATGACACAACATAGCTATGAAAATTTTATTTAAAAATCAAAGGAGTGAAGCACATATAATACTTGCAATGAGTTTCTTTTAAATTTGATAATGCTTTAGCTAGTTTTTTAAGGTTAAATTTATTGGGGTGACCTTGTCTAAAAGGTCATATAGGTTTCAAGTATATATTACTATGATACACAATCTGTCCATTGCATTGTGTACTCACCAACCAAAGTCAAATCATCTTCTTTCACCATGTATTTGGCCTCCTTTACCCTCTACCATCCCTTCACCCCCTTTTTTCTGTTATCTACCATGCTGTTATCTGTGTGTCTCTCTAAGTTTCAGTTTTATATCCCACATATGAGTGAAATAACATCATTCTTAGCTTTTTCTGACTTACTTCATCCTCTTAGAATAATATTCTCAAGGTCTATCCATATTGTCACAAATGACAGTATTTCACCTTTTCTTATGGCTGAGTAGTATTCCATTGTGTTTATGTACCATATCCTTTTTATCCAGTGCTCTATCAAAGGATACTTGGGTTGTCTCCATGTCTCGGCCACCATGAATAATGCTTCAATGAACATAGGGGTGCATATATCTTTGCAAATACATGTTTTTGAGTTTTGGGAGTAGATACCCAGAAGAGGGATTGCTGAGTCATATGTTAAGTCTACTTTTAGTTTTTTGAGGAAGCACCAAACTGATTTCAATAGTGGCTGTGCAAGTTTACATTCTTATCAGAAGTAAATGAGGATTCCTTTTCTCTAAAACCTCTCCAGCACTTAGTATTACCTGTCTTGTTGATAATAGCCATTCCAATTTTATATTCTTACATATCTTATTTCAGTGAGTACAGTCATGTGCTGCGATATCCTTGACCTCTACAAATGCTCCATTACAAAACATAGTCTTTGCTAGTGACATTGGTTTCCTAGAACATGGTCACTAATTTCTGAAATACAATCAGACAGACAAAATAACACTTTCTATATTATAATAAAGAATGCATTTCTATATTATGATAGAGAAAGGGATAATTGATTAACAGAGGAGTTTGATCAAGGAGATAACTAGATATTTTCCAGTAAAATAATGTGATGGCAAGGGATAGATATACTTGAAAGAAGACGGTAAAAAAGAGCAGCTAAGTATGAAATGTCATAGACATTTGAGTGGCCAATTCTGAGGATGGTTTGTAAGAAATGACAATAATGGATAGAGGTAGAAGAGTGTAGAGAGGGGATGAATAGTGATGGAAGGAAACTTGACTTGGGGTGAACACACAATACAATATACAGATGTAGTATAAAATTGTATACCTGTAGCAACAACAACAGCAACAAAAGAAATGACAATGAATTGGTTGCATGGATAGGACAAAGTGATATTGAGAGTTCCCATGTAAATTCTGCCCAAACACATTCACAGCCTTCCCCACTATGAATACCCCATACCAAATACTGGTAAATTTTAAGTTAAATAAATTAGGTTTTGCTTTATCAAAGGCAGAAACTAAGTGGAATATATTGATCACAGGCAAAATTTGATTAACTTTGTTTTACAAAGAGTCTCTGGACAGTACATTAAAAATTGGGTACTGGAATTATCAGGGGGAACACTTTGTAAATATATGATTATCTAACCACTATGCTATATATCTAAAACTAATACAAAATAATATGCAATGTAAACTATAATTGAAAATGTAAAAAAAAATGTAAAAGTATCTAGGGAGATACATTATGAATTGGAGACAGACACTAGAATCAGGCTATATTGGCTAATGAGCTCTGATAATTTATCTCTACTGCTCTCTGATTTTCCTTCTGTGATTCTGACAAAGGATACCTAAGAATCAATATTTGATTACTAGTGATAGAAAGAGCAAGAGCGATGTGAAAAGCAATTGTGAAAATATTGCACGTGAGGGAAGGAATAGGAAGAAGGAAAAGGAGGACATGGGAAAATTGTTAACATGAATTTGGTTGTAATGAACAATCTTAATGGTTTGGGTGATGGTCACACTTGAAAGAAAGCAAATTTTAATTTACTTGCAGAGAAAAATGGTGGCAAATTTTTAAATAGGAACTCTTTTTCCAAGAAATGTGGAATGTTAAGGAGGAAAAGTGTTAATTTATAGCCACAGTAACTTCTAGAATGTAGGGGTAGCTTCTGTGTATTTGCTGAAGTAGTGTCATACAGCACATACTATATTTTTATTAAGCAATCCATTTGTATGTTAGTCCATTTAAATATTTATTACCTTCTCAAAATGTTGGTTGTACTTAAATTACTCTTTCTTCAAAAAATATGTACGCAGTTGTAACTACTTCATCAGTATCAATATTTTTTTCATAGAAAAATTTGGGTTTGCACTAAAGGCTTTTTCCCCCAGAAAGAGAGCTCAGTTATTTTTTCTTATCTCACTAAATAATATATTTGAAACAAATTGTTCTACTATGTAATCTTAGGCATTACAATACAGTCATTTTATAGTAGTTCTCAATTCCTGCTGCATATTAAAATGCCCTGGAGAACTTAAAATAATAATACACCCAGGCCCCACTCCAGAACAATTAAATATCGGGAGGAGATGTTTAAAAAATTGCCCAGGATTTTCTATGTGCATCTATGGAGGGTTGTTTCTGGGATCAGATTACCAGGCCAAGAATCTGGACCATAACACTGTCCAGCTGCATCTTTGGGGTGGTTACTTAAAAAATCCTTAAGCCTCTATTTTCACATTTGTAATACAGAGATACTGAGCATTAATGAAACTAACTGAGGTAATTAAAGAATATATAAAGTGCTTAATATATGACCTAGTATTACTATTACAATAGATTCTCTCTATATATTTTTGTAATTCTCACCCAAGGATATTTTTCCATTGATTTTTAGAGACACTTAGAGAGAAGCATTGATGTGAGAGAGACACATTGATTGATTGTCTCTTGCTTGTGCCCTGACCAGGGCCAGGGATCAAGCTTGCAACCGAGGGACATGCCCTTGACCAGAATTGAACCCAGGACCCTTCAGTCTGCAGGCCGACGCTCTATCCACTGGGCCAAACCATCTATGACTAGACTATTATTACAGCTTAAATTTCATTTTATAATGGAAATAAGGTACAGTCTAGTCACTATAGAGATGCTTTATCCACAGGTTCACACCTCATGGTTTCAGTTACCTGTGGTCAACTGTGGTCTGAAAATAAATGAAAAATTCCAGAAATGAACAATTCATAAATTTTAAATTGCATGCCCTTCTGAGTAGCATGATGAAATCTGTCCATTCACCTCTGTCTCACCGAGAATATGAATCTTCCTTTTGTCCAGCATCTCAGCACTATATATGCTCCTGCCCATTAGTTACTTAGTGGCTATCTGTTACCAGATGGACTGCCATAGTACTGCAGTGCTTGCATTCAAGTCACCCTTATTTTACCTAATACTAGCCCCGAAACACAAGAGTAGTGATGCTAGCAATTTGGATATACCAAAAGAAAGCTGTAAGCTGTAAAGTGCTTTCCTTAGGTGAAAATGTGAAAGTTCTTAATAAAGAAAGAAACCATATCCTGAGATTGCTAAGGTAAGAGTGAATCTTATATCCTTGAAATTGCTGCATTTATAAATTAAACTTTATCATAGTTATGTATGTACAGGAAAAATGTAGTATACAGTATATATGGTTTGATACCATCTGAGGTTTTAAGCATCCATTGAGGGGCCTGGAATGTATGGCGGGGATAGGGGGACTCCTTCATTCCCTGTAACTAAGTCAGTGGCCTGCTGGATTTTGTAGCTATCACATGGGTGTTTGTAAACATTCCAATCTGACCTTTTCTAGTGATTTGTTAGACATAGTACTTTCTTGTTGCTGTGAGAAAAGTACAAAAAGAAGCATCAATCACAGTAAGTTAAATTCATTTCTCCCCTGCTGAAATGCAAAAAAAAAAAAAAAAAAAGCAGAATTCTACTTTGGGGCTTGAAGCTATTTTCCTTGCACTTTAAAAGATATTCATCTCAGTCTTGCATAAACTAATGGGATCCTGGTGTGCTCTAACAACATTCAAACTGAAGAGCAGTGAGTAGTTTCATACTTTTTCAAGCATTGCAAACTCTTTTAATCTCAGACCATGTACCAGACCTCTATATGAGAGTACTTACATTTTACTGCTTTTTGAGAAAACATGACCAAAAGTTACTCTCAACTTAACAACTCTTTAAAGTAAAACTTCATTTTATTAACTTTTAGGGCATGCATTGACATCTATAACATCATGTTTTAAAATGTCAAGCAAATTATTTGTCAGACTCTTTGATGTACATAACACAATACTGGACCTAAACTATGACTCAGGTTTCTGATGTCCCTCAGGTATCTGCAGCCCAGAGATCAGGATCTATTTTCAAAGATGATGGAAACCTGTTGGTAATTTACCATTGCAAGTCTATTATTAACATTGGTCAGAGATATTTTTGATGGATTACACTGATCTCTTATTGAAAAGGAACAACACTTGTAATACAAAGTTTGCCTATTTTCCTATCATTGGAATTATAGCCAATGGAAATATTCTGAAAAATCATCTGTCTTTGAAAAATTAAATGAGATAAGGCTACCTTCTATTAAAATTGGTACATCATAGTTCCTGGTTAATTTTATATTTTACTTCCTTCTGAGCCATTCCAGTATGGTCAGGAGTTCCCACATAATCCTACCTTCTGCCACCATAGTCCTACTGAAAGTGATATATCAAAAATATATATGAAAATATTAAATGGAAAATATTATAAGTTATTGGGTATATTCCTACTGAAAGTAATGCCAGACCATCTTCTGGTTTCATTTAAAAGATGCTGTAGATATTTAATTATATATAGCACAGTTGACCTCCAATATCTGTTCTTAGACATCAATATTTAACCTGCAAGCTACAAATTTACCGTCAGCATATATTCTTCTTTAGCATTGCCACAGCCAATGAGACTACACATTACTTGATGGGGTTTCAGGCATTTGACTACATGGTTGGGAAATTATATATATATATATTACATTCCTCACCTGAGGATATTTTTCCATTGATTTTTAGAGAGAGGGAAAGACAGAGAGAAAATCCATGTGAGAGAAACACATCGATTGGTTGCCTTCTGCACAAGCCCTGACCAGGGCTGAGGAGGAGCCTGCAATCAAGGTATAAGCCCTTGATTAGAATCAAACCTGGGACCTTTTGGTCACAGTCCCATGCTCTATCCACTCAGCCAAACTGGCTATGGGGGGCGGATATATTTTAATAAGGATTTCTATCAGAGGGAGTTCCATAATGACACATTGATGACCTCCTTTAATAATTTAAGGCCAGCTCTGACCTTAGCCTGTGTTATTATCTATTTATAAAAGTTTTCTTGATAGAATAGTTTGATATCAGGTATTTGAAACACAACTATGACTTCTTTTTATGCTCATTTAAGAATCCTAAAATCTAAGAGATAAAATGGAAATAACTTATAAATATTACCCAGTCTATAATGGTTTCCTTAAAATAAAGTGCATTAAAGTTTAAAGGAATAGTTTAATGGAAATGAGCTTACTGTGTTCATATGAGTTTATGCCATCTCAGTGGGAGTTTTAGTTTTTGGTTACCAGCAGGATGCAGCTGTTGATTCACATAATATATTTAATGGCTTTTGACTCTGCACAAAAATTCTCTGAGCTTAACCATTAAATATGTAAGAATGCAAGCAAAAGAAAAGCTATTGTATCATACAGTTTAAAGTAATTTTTAGATTAAGCTTTATTAGGTATTTTAAAGCTAATTATGTTACTAGAGCAATCTACCATGTATCACATGTCTACTCTTTGGGCATTAAGACAGTGCTATTTAGTATTGTATATATTTCTGAGTACTTAAAATTTAAATTTTGTATTTGTATCTCTTTGTAATGATAGTTGTTTACATATATCTTTGTAACGGCAAAGAAATTTATAAATTTAGAATATACACTGAGTGGCCAGATTATTATGATCTCTAAACACATAATAAGCTGGCCATTCAGTGTGTGTGTGTGTGTGTGTGTGTGTGTGTGTGTGTGTATTTATTTATTAGAGGCCCAGTGCATGAATTCGTGCATAGGTGGGATCCAGCCAGCCTCGCCAGAGGAAGGGAACATGGGCAGTTGGCCAGCTTGCCTGCTGGTTGAACAATTTGCATATTAGCCTTTTATTATATAGGATATACACTGAGTGGCCAGATTATTATGAGTTTAGAGATCATAATAATTTGGCCACTCAGTGTACACACACATATATATTTATGATTTTTCCCAAATATAAATATTTGTAGGGATTGATAGTTTTTATTTTTGTCACAATTCATTTCTAGAAACTGCATTTTGAAAAATTTAGACAATAGATTATAGTAATTTCCTCTAGAAACATTCTCTTAAAAAGAAAATATATATTGGTAGATATCAATCAAGGATAATAATTTTAAATACTTAAAATAAGCTCTAAGAGAAATAGTCAGATTTCTCAAATGTATCATAAAAATTTCAGTTTCTTCTTATTTTACCAGATTATTGGGTATCTGGCAAATGAAATTATTCATGCGAAAATAGCATATAAATTTAAGTTATTGCTACATGGGTATAAATTTCTATACTTGATGAATATCTACACATCTCTTATGTAATCTGAAAAAGAATGCTCTGCCCTTACTCTGCTGTCATGCAGATTGATGAAAGACATTCATATATGCAACATGCTTTCATATATTTAAGCAATTTTAGCTTAAACTAAAATGGATTTTAAGGCATTAAATTAGTTAATATAAAGTTGTTATAATTATTAATTTTCATAAATAACAGTGACTATACTAGTATAATCTAAGTTACTACTTACTACAACACCTAAAAGAGTAGCTATGACTCTATTCTTCTTTCCCCTCTAAAGAAAAATAAATAAATGAGAATCATATTATCCTCAGAAATACCAGATGGGGCAAAAGTACAATAAATAATAATACAAGGATAAACTCTGTTTTGTGTACTTACCATTGTATACCTACTTTTGACCTACCCTGTATTTAAACCTGCTTTGATTCTTGAAAATAAATGGAAAAATTAAAACTCTGGAAATTTATTTCTCATTTTAAAAAAATGACTTGTGAAAGAGACATTCTTATGTTTTACAACAACATAGATGAACTCTGTCCTTATAAACATCTATTACACACCAGAATTAAATTTTACTTATTCCATCAATTGTTCTAACATAGATACACTATCTATAATAAGCACTGCATATTTAAATAAACATTAACCTTTTGTGTGTAAGTTTACATGTGAATATTTTTGCTACCAGTTATTAAATTAATAAATATTTTGAATATGTGTGGACAGTATAATTTGCTTTTGAATGCTTGCTAAACAAATTTTGTTTTCTGTAATAACGTTCTCTGAAGCAAGCACAGTAATTCAAACTGATTTTACTGATTTTACCTTTTTACTTAAATAGCAAATGGATAATAATAACCATTTGTGTTAAATGGTGATGGTGGGTGGTAGCAGATATCATAATACGAAGCATTTTTCAAAGGGTTGACACAGCATATTTTCTTTTTATTCTCTTATTCTGAGTTTATTTAACCTCATAAAAAGAGTTGTGGTGTCATTGGTTAATAAGATTAAAATTTGAAAGAAAAAAAAAGATTTGTTGTGTATCAATCCAGCAGTGTTAGCAATGAATTCTACATTAATCTTTCATAGCCAGCTACCAGTTTTGTCAACATGTAATTTTTGGTTTAGATGTCTTGTGGAGAAAGTTGAGACACAACCATTCTATCTAATAAAAGAGTAATATGCAAATTGACCATCACTCCAACTCACAAGGTGGCCACCCCCATGGGGTCAAAGATGACCACTCCCATGTGGACACAAGATGGCCACCACAAGATGGCCTGCAGGGGAGGGCAGTTAGGGGGAGTCTTAGGCATGCTAGGAGGGCAATTGGAGGGGGACCAGGCCTTCAGGGTTGGGCAGTTGGCAGAGGGGACAGGCCCTCAGGGTATGGCAGTTGGGGTGACCAGGTTGGCAGGAGAGGGCAGTTAGGGACAACCAGGCCTGCAGGGGAGGGCAGTTGGGAGCAACCAGGCTGGCAATGGAAGGAAGTTAGGGTGACTGGGCCAGCATGGGAGGACAGTTGGGGGCAACCAGGCCTGTAAGGGAGGATAGTTAGGGGCAATCAGGTCATCAGGGGAGGGCAGTTAGTGGTGACCAGGCTAGCAGGAGAAGGAAGTTAGGGGTAATCAGGCTGGCAGGGGAGTGGTTAGAAGGTGATCAGGCTGGCAGGCACAAGTGGTTAGGGGTAATCAGGCAGGCAATTGGTTGTGAAGCATCCATCTTCTATAAAAACTGCTGTTTGAAATTTTAACCTTGCTATTGGCTTCTGTAAATGCTTGCTTGCTTAAATAATAAAGAAAATGAGACTATTCTCACTTCAGAGAGGCCATTAAACCTTCCCTGGACAAAATTATCAGTTCTGGCACTAGGCCAGGCCTTTGGTTAAGGTCTCAAGGCCTTAGCACATAAGGGCCCTTTAAGAACTTGCAAAGGGGTGGAAAACATTCCATATTTGGGAGACAAAGAAGGTAAAAACATATAAATAGGGAAAATTTCTGCATGTTGGGGCCCAGAATTTGAGAAACATTTTCCTCTGGACCCGTGTGTATTAAATGTAACTCCAAACTCTCTGAGCATGGTTTGGTTATTCTGATTTTCTGTAACATTTTGGTTCCCTGATATTCCGGGAAAACCAACCCATACTTGGCTTTTTAGCCTCTAGTGAGTGGAGTGGGTTTGGGGCCCGGGGAAGCCAGGTAGACCTCAGGAGGTACCACTCTGTTGATTTAGCAGAATTGAACCGGGGGATTCCAGGCCCGGGACCCATCCAGCATCTGGAGAGAGTGGACGGACATTTCTGGACCTGTCAACAGAATCTGTAAGGTAGGGGCCCCATCAGTTTGGCCCACTCCAATGAGTGGAAGGGGGAGCTTCCTCGGGTAAATTAATCAGGAATCAGGTGTCAGGTAGACTGTTTAAACTGGGTAAATATCTGGTAGAAGTAAAAACTTGGACTAGCTAGTGTATAAATGTGGGACTCTAGAGGTGAGTGAATTCAGATTCGATTAAGGAATTATGAGTTCACTCTGCTGTTTGTTTGTGTGAAAGACTAGCCACTTTGCTATTGAGAAGGGGGACTGGATGCAGTCTTAACTCCTCCAGTAGGTTGTCACCAAGACATTGGTTGAGAATTCTGGTCTGGGCGTGGGAGCCAGGAGTGCTCCCATGCCCATCTGGGGACTTGGGCATTATCTGCTCAGCTCCAATCTGGGCTAGTCTACTGAGTGTGAGTACAGATGTTTGTCCATCTTGGAATAATTATCTGCTTATTAACTGGTCTGTGTGAGGCCAAAGCTACTTTGTGCCTCCTGGCTGTACACAGGAGAGTATTTGTTATCTCTTTCTATTGTTTAATTTGTTTAAAGATGGGGTGGACTTGCTGTGACAGAGTGCAAAAGTCTTTAGCAGCTGCTGGAATTCTTTTTCTGAGTTTTTGCTCTCTGTCAGAAAGGGAGTCAGCCCATTTAGCTAATAAAAATTCCTTTCTAATTTTGTATAAGTAATGGTTTCAATTTGTTCTGATTTGTGAATTTGCTATATTAAATTCTAAAGTCCTAGGCATAAATTTGTGACATTTCAAAGAACAAAGAACTTTTATTTATGGCTTTCTTATCTCTTTTGGTGGTTGGAGACTTCCAGGGACAGGGCTTACAGCTCTGCAGGGTGGAGAGATTTACAGGCCCTGTCCCTGCCTGTGACATCATAGTCCAACATGAGCTATCTAAGGCTGAACTAAGGATGGAGTTATCCTCATAGAAGACATAACCTGGTCTTTCCCTTCCTCCCTCATCCTGATTTCAATAGCATCTGTAACTGGATTAAAGATCTTTTCTTTCAGGAAACCATCCAGGCTTTCAGTTCACAAGAAATCTCCCTACACACCCTTATCTTTCCAGGCTAAGAGTCATTTTTCTCCACAGGTTGGACCTCAGGCTTTGAAAGGGAGTACTACTACAGCAGTAGTCTGTAGTTTTCTCTGAAACTCCCACTGTTTCTATTTCTCCCCTCTGTAGGAAATGTCTCCCTCTAACTCACAATAGGAAAGGGAGACAAGGAACTGGACTGGGGAATGAGAATCATTGGAGAAATTAAGAGTAATAAAGAAGGAAGGTTTAAGATACTCTAGGGGCTTAGAATAAACAGGAAAAATCTATGAGAGAAAACAATGGTTACAGAAAGAAAGAAGTATCCTTAAATGTAAAAAGCCTAAGTATACTGGATCTCAGATCATTTGCCTTTTTTCAGGACTGAGTAAATGGTTAATGCAGAAAGACGGGAGGGAGGATGTTGGCAGTTAATCATGAAGCAGGGAGAGATAGGTTTTTGTTGATTTTTACTGACTCCAAACCATTCTGCTGGCGTAGGGGTCTGGTCCAGGTGTCTTATCAGAACTTCACTAGATTCAAGGTCACAAGTTTTCTGCAAGCATAATTAATCTAGTTGCCCTGGTGATTTAAAACTGTTAAGTAGGCAGACTCAGCCACCTAGAGCCAAATGAATGCTGGATGCCTGAGCTGCTTGCAATGATCCTGGAAGAAGATTCTCCAAGAGAGGAGTCTGACTGAGGGATGGCAGAGAGACCCTGTTGGGTTGGAAAGACCTAAGGCCACATGTTAAACTTATAAATTACAGCTTTCTAGGCAGATTTCCAAGCCCAGTTATGTAGGGGTTAAGCTGCCTATTACAGCATAACAACTTTCTCCCATGGCAGAATAAATTTTAAGAAATTAGACAGGCTGTGTTTCTGGCTAAAAAGAAGAACTGGCCAGCATGTACAGCCCTGACAGTGCCCTGCAGAAAATTGTATAATAGACTTAGATAATGCCTGTGTCTTCATGGACATCACTCCAGAAAGACAAAGACAATTTTGCTTTCATTAGAAGGTCAAGAATAGACCTTAGTCATCTCCCTAAGATATTTGTATAGCCCTACCATGTGTCATATATGGTAGCAGAAGATTTGGCTACCTAAGGTGGCTATAGTGCCAATATTATACTTCATTGTGTTAATAATATTCCATTAGCCTTACAGATTTGAATGCAGTTGCCAAAAGGGCAAGTGCCCAAATGGGCAAGAAAAATACCCATCTGGTTTTGGTCTCTATTGAAAGGCAGTTGGCAGGCCTGTGTGACCATAACCATGTCAGGTGTGGCACAAACTTCAACTTTAAGAAACTGGGGAAGGCCTGTTTGGAAAAGAGGGAAGTGGTGAGTACCAGCCCTTTGTTATAGGAATTACAGACCCCATGAGGTCCTGTGACATATGAGACCCTGTAAAACAATAAAGCTTCCTTAGTCCTTTCTCAGAGGGCATGTAACCCCTCCCAGAGACCATATGAAATTTTAAGGACAAGTCAAGTAGAGGGAACCCTACTACTAACACAGCTATAATTGTCTATTTGAATATAGACACATTTTGAATTTCTCCTTGTCAATTAAAGACAATTATATTACTCTGAAGAATCCATAAAAAGGACTGACAAGGAAAATCAGAAGATCTTAAAGTAGGTCAGTATATTTTTCTCCTTATATAATTTCTCTGAAATTTGGCAATGCTTAATAAATCATAGCAATACAATTCCTTGCATAAATTCAGTAAGACCAGTTTCCAATAGTAATTTTATTAACCAGAAACTTTGACTAGAGTATCATATTTTAAAGAGCCCTGGCTGAACTCTGAAGACTCGAAGCCAATAAAAGTGCCAAGGAAAAGCCTGGTATCCTGCTTGGGAGCCCTGAAAATGGCTAGCACTGGAGCATCAGGCCCATGCCATATCATCACTGGCAGTTGGTCAGAGTAGAAGGGGAGCAATAAGGACGCCTCTATGTCCCTGCAAAACCCCCAAGCACTCTGTGCTGCAATGAGTACGAGGGCTACTGAGATGGACCTTAAAACCTAGGGTGAGAGAAACCAAGATGGCAGCATAGGTGAACACCAAAACTGCTGCCTCACGCAACGATTTCAAGACTACAATTGAAAGACAGAATGGACATCATTCAGAGCCACAGGAAAGTTGGCTGAGTGAAAATTCTACAACTAGAAGGAAAGAGAGGGGTTCACGGAGACTCGAGGAGCTGCAAAAAGCTGAGGTATGGAGACGCGCATATAGAGAGAGCGGGTGCTGGAGTGCCTGGCTGGCCTCCTCTGGCAGGAGGGAGATGGAAAGTCCCAACTGCACGGAACCCCTTATCCTACGGCATTGAACCCCCATTCTGGGCAAGATTCATATGGGGGGGAGTCTGGACTGTGAAAAAGAAGAAATGCACAAAAATTTAGGGGAACCGCGAAAGGGTAGGAGTCTAGGGCGTGCACACTAATGCATGCAGAGAGGATGGACTGCTGATTGTGCCACTGGCTTTCTCTAGTGGGCTGGAGACAGAGCCTCCCAACTGCTCCACTTCTAACTGCACTGAACCCCAGTTTCAGTCCAGACCCTGGGGACCCAGACTCATATGGGTCCTGGATCGCAAGGGAACCGGGAAGGCAGATGTTTAGAGGCACACACACATGTGTGCACAGAGACAGCTGCAAGGATTACTGAGAGACACTTGAGACCCAGGGGCTGCTTAGAGTGGGGCTGACTGGAAGCCAAGGCCGTCTGCTAAGCCCTAGAAGAAGAAAGAGAGAGGCACTGCTAGTAGATAGGAGAAGCTTTGGAGGAAGAAAGAGACAGGAATGCTTGAGGGACACAAAGAAAACGAAGCAGGGTGTGTATGAAGAATGAGGTCTGAGAAAATGTAAAGGTAGATTTTGCATTGTGGGAATGGGTTCGGATCTTATTCTAAGTGAAATGAAAAAAAAATGAATATTTTTAAGTTGAAGATGGGTTAGATGAAGTGCTTGTGAGGAGAAATGACTGAGCTGGGTGGAGAGAGCTATAGGGGGGAAAAAAAGAGAGAGAAAAAAACCTAGAGTGTGGGTCCAAGTGAAGTTGCTCCAAGTGTGGGATTCACCTAACTCAGCAGATACTGCAGGCAATGCCGGATGGCAGCTGGATGGCTTGGCTTCCTACCCCTACGGGGCACACTAAAATTCAATCATGAAATTATGGCAAAGGTAGTCAGTTACCATTCTTGTTGTGTTTATGCAAACAACCAGGCCAATTAAATACAATAGGTAAATTGGTCTTGTTTTGGTTCTTTTAATAAACATAGAGGTAATTTTAAGGAGAAAAATTCTATTTCAATAGAAATTATTAAAACTGAAATGTTTTCTTTCCCTTTCACCAGACTATTTGTTACAGTTTGTCTCTGCCATGTCACAAGCCTACCTCCTTCTGTATCCAGGCCTCATCGTCCCTCTGACAGACAGCAAGGATCTCCTGGCTCTGAAGAAAACTCTGACCCTTCTCAGCATGAAGCAGCTACAGAAAAAATTCAACGTCCATTTTCCCTAAAAGAATTCAGAGCCAGGATCCTTGAGGTAATATATTAGGCAGTTAGACAGACAAAAGCAGAGCAAAGACGATGGGCCACCTAGTGCTACCAGGTGTAACTAAGTCTTTCCATCTCTATGTTTGTGAGACAAGGGGCATAGCCAAAGAGGTATTCACCCAAAGTCTCAGCCCTTAGAGAAGGCCACTAGCCTATTTGTTAAAAAGACTTGAACCCTTTGCATTTGGATGACACACTTGCCTCCAGGTAGTAGCAGCCACAGCTATACTTATCAGAAAAGCAAATAGGTTAACCCTAGGGCAGTAACTAATCCTAACTGCCCCACATGAGGACATGAGGTCGAGGCTTTACTCTGGAACACAGTAGAGCATTGGATGTCAAACACTCGAGTCACCACTTTCAGGCTCTCTGGTAGACAAAGAAAAATCAGTAACAATTTATACTGATAGCAGGTGCGCATTTGCAATGGGTCGCGTACATAGTGCTATTTACAAGGTAAGAGGTCTCTGCAGAAGCAAGAGGGAACTGGGCCACAGATGAAGCTCCCCAGTTGGCTGCCCTAAAACCAGTGGGGCTTTTACAGCCATAACCAATCTTTATTCAAGTTCTTACAGACTTTACAGTCTACCCAGGAAGCAATCCAGAAGAACATCTGAGACGCTCTGCCTGTACCAATTTCTGATCTGATTCATCCCTTCCACCCTGGTGACTCTGTTTGGGTAAAGAAATTTGCCACCTAAGGACTGACTTCTACCTAGAAAGTTTCATCTCCATGGCAGTCAAGGTCAACAGAATCCCAATGTGGCTTCAACACACCCGGCTTAAGCAGCTCAGGAAAAATAAGAGTCCAAGACTTTTCGGACTCTCTAAAGATTACTCCTGGCCCTCATTCTGGGCCCTTATGTTATAAGTAGGCCCATTAACTTTATTAGACAGAAAATTAAAATTATAGTCCTCAGGGATAAATATAATTCTCTTCTTGACAATAACCAAGAGTCAATGATTTGACTCATACATAAAACAGAGGGAATGAAGCATCCATCTTATACAAAAACTGCTGTTTGAAATTTTAACCTTGCTATTGGCTTCTGTAAATGCTTGCTTGCTTAATAAGGAAAATGAGACTATTCTCACTTCAGAGAGGCCTTTAAACCTTCCCTGGACAAAAATTATCAGTGCTGGCACCAGGACAGGCCTTTGGTTGAGGTCTTGAGGCCTCAGCACATAGGGGGCCCTTTAAGAACTTGCAAAGGGGTAGAAAACATTCCATATTTGGGAGACAAAGAAGGTAAAAACATAAATACAGAAAATTTCTGCATGTTGGGGCTCAGAATTTGAGAAATATTTTCCTCTGGACCCATGCTTATTAAATGTAACTTCAAACAATCTGATCATGGTTTGGTTATTCTGCTTTTCTGTAACATTTGGGAGCCAGCAGTTCTGGATTGTGAGAGGGATGTCCTAGATTGGAGAGGATACAGGCTGGGCTGAGGGACACCCCCTCACCACTGTCCTGTGCATGAATTTTGTGCCCTGGGTCTCTATTTTAAGACTATAAAGACCTACTCCTAGTAACCACATTATATTAAGCATAATGTGTACTGAAGGGTTTTTGTAGATTTTATCTAGTCTGATAACATCGTTTTAACATGCATGCATGAATACTAATATTTTTATAAACCAGTTTCATAATTTAGGATGGAGCTTTGTCCCTTCCTCTTGCTCTGGCCCTGTTTCTATGAACTAAATGCATGTTCAGTGCTTTTTGAACACAATTTTTGTCATTCGTAATGCATGTAGGAAGAGAACCTTACTTAAGATCAAAAATATACAAATAATGTCACAATCTTTTGTCATTACAGTACTTCATACTGAAGCAGGAATTTTAGGGGGAAATAGACAGGCTTAGGGATTTTTTTAGAATTGGGGTCTATGGAAAAAAAAAAAAAACAGGGCTACCAGACTGGGGGAAGGTACATCTCCATAACACAAAGAAGCCAGGTGCAGTTACATTTCCATAAGACAAGGAAGCAGCAATAGATATATTTCCATAAGACAAGGGAATTGGAACTAGCCAAGAAAGGCATATATTTACAAAATAAAGAGAAGGAAGCCCTTCATTCAGCAGGAGAAGAAAGCTCAAGGGAATAGGAAAACAATAAGGAAGGAGGAGGGAGAACCTCACATCATGTGAGGTTCAACCTTTGAGCCCAGGAGTTACTGTAGTAACCAGTCTAAGGGAACAGTGACCAATCAGAAGGGATATCAAGGCACCAGGATCTTCAGCCTATATAAACCATAGGGAGCGGGGACCCAGTGGGACCTTTTTCTCCCTCCCTACATGGGAGTCCATTTTGTTGGTCTCTTTCCCTCTCCCATGTGTGAATCTGTACTTGTTCTTCAGTAAATTTCCATCTTTTCTGTACCACTTTATGTCTGTGAATTCATTATTTGATTCCAGTGAACAGAGAATCCACGTTCCAGTCCCAAAATTTGGTATCAGATGGTGCGTCTACCAGGAATTTCTCTGTAAGCCAGTCAACCCTCTTCAGGTCAAATGGTGAGTAGCCATGGATTCTGTCACTTTTCTATCTCTTGTATGATTTTTTTTTAATGGTAAACATTTATATTTATTATTTATTTTTATTTAGGTGAGGGTTTATCCATTTATTTATTTATTTATTTATTTTTTAAATAAATCTTTATTGTTCAGATTATAATGAAAGGAAATGAACTCCCCTCCATCTTGTCCTATAGGGCTGGGCCCCCTGCCTAAATTCCCTCCCTTTTCTGAGAGTGGCCACAGGTGTGCCAGCAATGTCCTAGTTTCCCCGACCACCACCCGAATGGACCAATGAAGCTCCAGGAACACAGCGAGGGTCCTAATAAGGCGAAACCACAGAAAGACCCTAATTCAAGTGACCAATCTCTGTAATCCTCATCACTTTCCTAAGCCCTCTCAATTATCCTACCCTATATAACTCATTGTTCCCTCCCGGCTGGCTCTCTCATCTCACTGCTGCACCAGAAAGAGGCTGAGAGCCAAACCCGGGTTTGAATAAAGACTCTTTGCTTTTGCATCGGAAAAGGCTCCTTAGTGATTGATTATTGGGGACCCAGAACTCTGGGCATAAGTATTACAATTGTTCCTCTTTTTTTGGGAGGCTGAGGGATGCATGCCAGGCATTTAAACTTGGCTGCTGTTTAAAAAGCAGGCATTTCTCTTTCTTTCACTGCTCCTTTCTGGATGCATTCTCCAGAGCCAAAACCAAAAGCAGACATGGGTCAGTCAAGTAAAAGCTTCTAGGGCGACTGCCACTGGAAGAAAGTCTCCCAAGGAAGGATGAACTGGTGCGGGGTTGGCTTAGAGCCTTAGGCTTCTACCAGTCGCAAGTCAAAACCGAGCCATGGACTAAATGAGTGCTTGGGTCCCTGCCCTGCTTGGAAGATCAAAGAGGCAATTCCTCCTCCTGGTTTGAGAACCTCAAATGTCCTTTCATTAGTATAGGATTTTGCAGGGTTGTCTAGGGTTGCTGACCCCTAAAAGACGTACAGGGGCCTCGCAGAAACAACTCATGTAATTAAATTCTGACCCATTCTGGGGATGCATATGAGGGTTGTTAACCCTGAAAGGACAAAGCAGAAACGAACTCTCCTCCATCTTGTCTTATAGGGCTGGGCCCCCTGCCTAAACCCCTTCCCTTTTCTGGGAGTGACCACAGGTGTGCCAGCAATGTCCTAACTTCCCCAACCACCACCCAAATGGACCAATGAAGCTCCAGGAACACAGCGACCAATCTCTGTAACCCTCATCACTTCCCTAAGCCTGCCCAATATCCTAACCCATATAACCCATTGTTCTTCCAAGGCTAGCTCTCTCGTCTCGCTGCTGTGCCAGAAAGAGGTTGGGAGCCAAACCCGGGTTTGAATAAAGACTCTTTGCTTTTGCATCAGAAAAAGGCTCCCTGGTGGTTGATTATTAGGGACCCCGAACTCTGGGCATAACATTTGGGGGCTCGTCCAGGATCCCCAATACCCACAAGGGACCCCAATCCAGAGAGTCTGACTGTAAGTATCTGTACATTGTCTGTTCTGGTCTGTTCTGTTCTGTGTGTGAGCTCGCTTCTGAAGTCTGTAGTGCCCCAAACGGTCTAAGTGGATGCACTGGTGGACCTCGGGTGGGAGGAGTCAGAGGATGATCTGGTCCTCCGTCTGGAGGGGTGTAAGAACGTGTGTCTGGAGGGACGTGGAAACCCCTCAGAAGTGGAATCCCCTCAACCTCTGGGACGAAACAGATGGCTCCCGCTGGTTGGTGCATGGCCATTGTTCAGTTTTCGGTTTTGCTTCTGCAGAGTTGGAAGACTTTCTTGGGGCCCTTTGTTTGTCTGTGTCTGTGTTTCTCGGTTTTATTCTGTGGACACTGGTTGAGAATTATCTCTTTCTATTTCACTTGATTGGGGATGGACCTGCTGTGACAGAGTGCAAAAGTCTTTAGCAGCTGCTGGAATTCTTTTTCTGAGTTTTTGCTCTCTGTCAGAAAGGGAGTCAGCCCATTTAGCTAATAAAAATTCCTTTCTAATTTTGTATAAGTAATGGTTTCAATTTGTTCTGATTTGTGAATTTGCTATATTAAATTTTAAAGTCCTAGGCATAAATTTGTGACATTTCAAAGAACAAAGAACTTTTATTTATGGCTTTCTTATCTCTTTTGGTGGTTGGAGACTTCCAGGGATAGGGCTTACAGCTCTGCAGGGCAGAGAAATTTACAGGCCCTGTCCCTGCCTGTGACATCATAGTCCAACATGAGCCATCTAAGGCTGAACTAAGGCTGGAATTATTATTAATGTGTTATTTTATTTTAGCATCTGTAACTGGATTAAAGGTCTTTTCTTTCAGGAAACCATCCAGGCTTTCAGTTCACAAGAAATCTCCCTACACACCCTTATCTTTCCAGGCTAAGAGTCATTTTTCTCCACAGGTTGGACCTCAGGCTTTGAAAGGGAGCACTACTACAGCAGTCTTCTGTAGTTTTCTCTGAAACTCCCACTGTTTCTGTTTCTCCCTTCTGTAGAAATTATCTTCCTCTGACTCACAATAGGAAAGGGAGACAAGCAACTGGACTGGGGAATGAGAATCATTGGAGAAATTAAGAGTAATAAAGAAGGAAGGTTTAAGATACTCTAGGGGCTTAGAATAAACAGGAAAAAATCTATGAGGGAAAACAATGGTTACAGAAAGAAAGAAATATCTTTAAATGTAAAAAGTCTAAGTATACAGGATCTCAGACCATTTGCCTTTTTTCAGGACTGAGTAAATGGTTAATGCAGAAAAGATGGGAGGGAGGATGTTGGCAGTTAATCATGAAGCAGGGAGAGAGAGGTTTTTGTTGATTTTGCTGGCTACAACCCATTCTGCAGTCCTCCTTTTTTTTTTTTTGCTTATCTGGACTATGATACTACAAAACACAGTGGATCTTCTGCCCCGGTTTCTTCTTTTTAACCCTTTTAATACACATAAAGGAAATCTCATTGTCCAATCTGGCAGGGTGGGGTTACTGGATACTTCTTGGGCAGTTGTGGAATATTCAGCAAAGGAACTTTAAGCTTAGACATTCTGGCTGTTTACTTGTTAGGAATCATAAAGAATTAAGGTTTCAAAGAATAAGGAATATTGAGAAGGTCTGAGGCATGGTTATGCATTTTTAAAGGACATAGAAATAAGGTTTAAAGGCTAATTTGGAAGTGAAAATGTAATAAAGGATTGTGTATTTAATAAGAGAAAAGAAATGTAAGGAAATCAAATAATACAGGCCAGTAAGCCAGGAAGAGTAAATAATTTGCATTTTGCCTCCCTAAACAGGGTAGTTATGCCCAAGTACTTATAGAGGGACTTCAGTATCATGTTTTAAAGATCCCTATCTGAACCCTGAACACTTGAAACTAATAAGAGTACCACGGAGAAAGCTTGGTATCCTGCTTGGGAGCCCTGAAAATGGCTGGTGTTGAAGTGTCAGGCCCATACCCTACCATCACTGGTGGTTGGTCAGAGTACAGGGGGGAGGGGAATCAGTCCCACCACTACTGGCCTTTCGCCACTAGTGATCTCTATAATTGGAAAGCTCAGAATCCTAAGCTCTCTTAGAAGCCGGCAGGGCTTATCAATTTGTTAGATTCTGTTCTTTTCACCCATCAGCCTACCTGTCAGCAGCTTTTGCAGGTCCTATTCACCACCAAGGAGAAGGAGAGGATCCTCAATGAGGCCTGGAAGCTAGTCCCAGGTGTGGACAGGAACCCTAGCACCAATCAGGCTCAGATAGACACCTCCTTTCCCCTGACTAGACCTGAATGGGACTTCAACATGGCAGAAGGGAAGGAGAGTCTCCGGATCTACCACCAGACTCTAATGGGGGGGTCTCTGCATGGCTGCTAGAAAGCCTATCAATTTGACCAAGGTAGGGAACATACAGCAGGAAAGGGTTGAGTCTCCAGTTGCTTTCTTAGAATGGGTCATGGAGACATACTGTGCTTACACCCCCATGGACCCAGAAGCCCCTGAGAATAAGGCAGCTGTAGTCATGAGTTTTATAAACCAGTCAGCTTCAGATATCAGAAATAAACTGCAGAAAATAGGAGAAAAAAGTCTTTGGGACTTACTGGAAGTGGCCGAGAAAGTGTACAATAACTGGGAGTCCCCTGAAGATAGGCAAGTCCTGGCATGAGCCAGTATTCATGGACTACCTGAAGAATAGTAGATCTAGGAACGGGCCAGGCATCCCATTCATTTATGGTAATACCAGAATGCCCCTAACCCCTACTAGGATGGGACTTGTTAACCAAGATTGGAGCCCAAATAACTTTCAGACAAGGCGGGTCCCAGGTCACCGATGGTAAAGGCCACACCATCCAGGTTCTGACTCTGAGACTGGAGGATGAGTATCATCTCCACCAGGGGTGCCCCAGTGGAAAGCACTGTGGACAGGTGGCTACAAGAATTCCCCACAGCTTGGGCAGAGATGGGGGGAGTTGGACTGGCTCCTCACAGAGCCCCAATCCTGGTGGAGCTAAAGCCTGGAGAAGGCCCAATAAGAGTCAAGCAGTATCCTATGTCCCAGGAAGCCCTGAATGGAATCCAGTCTCACAT
Organism: Lasiurus cinereus; assembly: GCA_011751065.1. Lineage (NCBI taxonomy): Eukaryota > Metazoa > Chordata > Mammalia > Chiroptera > Vespertilionidae > Lasiurus > Lasiurus cinereus. The sequence goes on from JAAGEH010000029.1 coordinate 12,373,837, forward strand.
CTGGAGACTGCAAAACTTGGAGGTGCTGGTCCCATACCAATCTGCCTGGAACACCCCCCTGCTGCCGGTCAGGAAGCCACAGGACCTCCGGGAAGTAAATAAAAGAGTCATGGATATACATCCAACTGTTCCTAACCCATACACTCTCCTAAGTTCCTTGACACCTTCTAGAGACTGGTATACTGTGTTAGACTTGAAGGATTCCTTCTTCAGCCTGCTGCTTGTGCCTCAAAGCCAACCCTTATTTGCCTTTGAATGGCACGATCCTGAAAAAGGCTACAGTGGACAATTAACTTAGACACGGCTGCCTCAGGGGTTCAAAAATTCACCCACCATCTTTGACGAGGACCTGGGTGAGTACAGGAGGGAGCACCCTGGCCTCACACCCCTATAGTACATAGATGACATCCTGATTGCTGCTGACACAGCCGAGGACTGTGAGCATGAGACCCAGGATCTGCTGACTACCTTGGGGGCCCTAGGGTACCGGGCATCTGCAAAGAAGGTTCAGATATGCAAAGAGCGGGTGAGTTACCTGGGGTACATCTTGGAGGGTGGACAGCAGCGGTTATCAGATGCTAGGGGGAAAAAACTGTCCTGAAGATCCCTGCCCCCACCTCCCGCGGAGAAGTAAGGGAGTTCCTAGGATCCACTGGCTACTGCCACCTCTGAATTCCAGGTTTTGCTGAAATTGCTAGGCCTTTATATAAAGCTACCAAAGAAGGGAGGGCGTTTGAATGGATTGAGAAAGAAGAGACTGCCTTTAACCAGTTAAAAAAGGCCCTCCTAGCTGCTCCAGCCCTGGGCCTGCCGGACATTACAAAGCCCTTTCACTTCTTTATAGACAAACACAAAGGAATAGCAAAGGGGGTTTTAACTCAAGCTTTAGGTCTCTGGAGCTACCCAGTAGCATACCTGTCCAAGAAGTTAGATCCAGTAGCTGCCGGCTGGCCGCCGTGCCTGAGAATCATTGAGGCAACCGTGCTCTTAGTCAAGGATGTCGACACACTGACCCTAGGACAGGAGATCTGGATTACAACCTCACATGCCATTGAGGGAGTCCTAAAACAGCCTCCTGATAGATGGATGAGCAATGCATGTATGACCCACTATCAAAGCTTGCTGCTCAACCCTCCTAGAGTACAGTTCCATCCAAGTGCGGCCCTCAACCCCACTACCCTGCTGCCTGCCCCCAACCTAGATGCCCCGCTACATGACTGTGCGGAAATCCTAGAGCAGGTACATGGACTTCGGAAGGACTTGATCAGTCGGCCCCTTTCTGATGCAGAGGCCACCTGGTTCACGGATGGAAGCAGCTTCATGCGAGATGGGTGCAGGTATGTGGGTTCAACAGTGATCACCGACACAGACACTGTGTGGGCGGAGGCTCTGCCCCCTGGGACGTCAGCTCAGCGAGCAGAACTCATTGTACTCACCAAGGCACTGACACTGGGGGCTGGGAAACGGTTTAACGTCTACACAGATAGCCGCTATGCATTTGCTACAGCTCATGTTCATGGGCGATCAGGAGAGAGGGCTATTGACAGCAAAGGGACGGACAGTAAAGAATAAACAGGAAATTCCTGAACTTCTTGTGGCTTTGTGGCTCCCCGCTAAGCTAGCCATTATCCACTACCAAGGGCACCAGAAGGCGGATGACCCAGAGCCAAGAGGTAACCAAAAGGCTGATCAGGCAGCCAAAGCAGCTGCCTTCACTTTGGTCCCTACCATGGCCTTACAACTATCAGACACCAGGGACCCAGTCTTGCCAGATCAGCCTGGGTATTCTCAGGACAAGCTGCAGCGGATCAGGAGGTTTCCCTACATCCAGGAAATTAAAGGATGGTGGTACACACCAAACAAGGAGCTCATACTAATGGAATGGCTTGGGGTTACAGTGTTAGAACGCATGCACCGGTCCACTCACCTGGGGGCAAGCAAATTAAAGGACTTAATCCGACATGCCAAAATTAAGACCCACCAACAGGACATCAAAATAGAGCAGGTTGTATCCACCTGCAAGACCTGTCAACTCACAAACTCGAGAACCAGGCCTAGTGAAAAAGGAACCCGGCTCAGAGGAACCAAGCCTGGAGAACAATGGGAGGTTGACTTCACTAAAATTAAACCAGGAAAGTATGGCTATACAGTGGTACCTCGAGATAGGAGTTTAATTCGTTCTGTAACCTTGAGGTGTGGGAAACTATGAGACGCTCAAGTCGCGGTAAACTGGTGGGTCATGTGCAGCCAGCCGATCCGCGCGATTACTCGTATCTCAAATGTTGCTCGTATTTCAAAGTAAAAATCGCTCGCTTGGCGGCTCATATCTCAAAAATCTCGTATGTTAGGGCACTTGTATCTCGAGGTACCACTGTAAATATTTTTTAGTATTTGTAGATACCTTCTCTGGATGGGTAGAAGCATATCCAACTAAGCATGAAACAGCTCAGATGGTAGCTAAGAAGCTGCTGGAAAACATCTTGCCCAGGTACGGTTTTCCCGCTGAGATAGGGTAGGACAATGGACCAACCTTTGTCTCGCAGGTAACACAGGCAGTGGCCAAGGCCATTGGGGCAAATTAGAAATTACATTGTGTTTATAGGCCCCAAAGTTCAGGGCATGTAGAAAGAATAAATAGAACTCTAAAAGAGACCCTTACCAAATTGACCATGGAGACTGGCGGGGACTGGGTGGCTCTCCTTCCATATGCCCTTAACCGGGTTAGGAACTCCTCCTACACCCTGGGTTGTACTCCTTATGAAATCATGTTCGGCCAGCCACCCCCTATTATCCCTAATCTTCAAGCCAAATTTCTTGCAGAATTTGAAAGTCTAGAACTGTTCCTTTCCTTGAGAGGGCTTCAGAGGGCGCACGAGGACATTTGGCCCCACCTCCACACCATCTACGAAACCGGCCCAGCCCTGACTCCTCGTCAGCATAAGCCCAGGGACTGGGTCTACGTCAAGAGACATCGCCGGGAGACCGTTGAGCCACATTGGAAGGGTCCCTACGTTGTGGTGCTGACAACCTTCACCGCCCTCAAAGTAGACAGCATCGCAACCTGAGTCCATCACACTCACACTTGCCCAGCCGACCCCTCTGCAATCCAGGAGGACTTCATCGTGCAATGGAACATCGGCCAGGACCAGTGCAACCTGCTCAAGCTCAAGATGCAGTGCGCACAACCTGAGAAATGCAGCACGTCTCATGATTGAGACATGTGTCCCAAGAAAAGGGGGGAATGAAAGGACAAAGCAGAAACGAACTCTCCTCCATCTTCTCCTATAGGGCTAGGCTCCCTGCCTAAACCCCCTCCCTTTTCTTGGAGTGGCCACAAGTGTGCCAGCAATGTCCTAACTTCCCCTACCACCACCCGAATGGACCAATGAAGCTCCAGGAACACAGTGACCAATCTCTGTAACCCTCGTCACTTCCCTAAGCCCGCCCAATATCCTAACCCATATAAACCATTGTTCTTTTGGGGCTAGCTCTCTCATCTCACTGCTGTGCCAGAAAGAGGCTGGGAGCCAAACGCCGGTTTGAATAAAGACTTTTTGCTTTTGCATCGGGAAAAGGCTCCCTGGTGGTTGATTATTAGGGACCCTGAACTCTGGGCATAACAACCCAGCCTCCCAGGTCCTCGTGGTTGTCTTAGACAGCTGGGAGAGAAACTGAGACACGGTTCGAAAAACAGCACATTTCTGACTTACTACGTATGTCCACTCCCCTGGCCCAGATCCCAAACAGGTTTTAATTGGAGAATCATCTGCCTTTTTCTTCTGCTCTCTATCTCAGTCAGGTCAAATAGTATCCAGCCAAGACCACTGCCTTCGCGGTCCAGGATCCACTAAGCTTGAGATCCTAAGTCTCCATTGGTGCAGGCCTTTATAGTAAGGGTCCTGGAAAAAAAATTCTAGGCAAGAATTAAGAAAGGAGAGCCAGCTAATTGTTTTCCACCCCTGTAGAAGTTTTAGCCTTTCAGAGAATTCAGCATTAGAGCTAGACATAGCCGTTAAGTTATCTCATTAATTACTGAGTAATTCGTCTCTTGCCTTCATTGTGATTCTGTAAAATGGTCGCACACTCCCAGAAGCATTCTTCAAAGTCTCACTTTCACCGGGTTTTATTTCCCAGTCCATTTGAAATTTGGAAAAGTGAGCCATTTCTCATAAATTACGGGATGCATCTGAGACTTTTCTATACCCGTGTAGGGGGGAAGGTTAGTTCAAGGGGAGGTGCCCACTCAATTTTGGGTGGCCCTTAGCCTGAGCCCCACCTCTTCATGGATGCTACAGAATAGCCTAAGACAGTTTTCCTTAGAAAATGGTGAAAATGACACAAGGGGAATGGGAGGAAATCAGGCAAGCCACATGGCCAAAATAGTCCATTGGAAAATGCTGAGATTCTCATAAGGGCCAGTCCCAAACCCAGGATGAGAAACATTGTTTTTTTTTAATTTATTTTATTTTTAAGATTTCTTTATTAATTAAAGTATTACATGTGTCCTTATTCCCCCATTACTCCCCTAATCCCCTATTCATGCCCCTGTTGTCTGTCAATTAGTTAGGTTAATATGCACACATACAAGTCCTTTGGTTGATGTCTTCCCCCTTACCCCCACCCTCCCCTACCTTCCCTTAATTTTGATGTTCTGATGGACAGTATGGAGTGTCCTCAAAAAACTAAAAATGGAACTCCCATTTGACCCAGTGATCCCACTTCTAGGAGTATATCCTAAGAAACTAGAAACACGAATCAGAAAGGACGTATGCACCCCTATGTTCATAGCAGCACAATTCATCATAGCTAAGTCTGGAAACAGCCTAGGTGTCGATCAGCAGATGAGTGGATTAAAAAACTGTGGTACATCTACACAATGGAATACTATGCTGTGGTAGAAAAGAAGGAGTTCTTACCACTTACAACAGCATGGATGGAGATGGAGATCATTATGCTAAGTGAAATAAGGCAGTCATAAATATCACATGAGCTCACTCATTTATGGAAAATAATGAACAACATAAAAAGATGAACAAAAACAGATCCAGATACAGAGAGACATTGCTTTTAATGGAGTGCTTTGCAGAGTGTCTATGGATTGTGCGTATTTGTAAATATTTTGTGTATGAGAGTGTTTCTGTTAATGTTTCATGTTGATGTTTGAATCATTCTGTTTGAAGATAGGGAACATCCCAATTTGCCAAGGCTCAGCTGCTTGTGGACAGGAGGAACATGTGGCAGGGTTTGAATCTTGAGAGTCTCTTTGTCTGTAATAGTACTTTGCTTACTAATTGCTAGCTTAGTTGCTCTTCATCATCTTTAGGAAAATAGAAATCACTCAGTCTCTGTTCTTTATAGGCTTTGTGTCACTCAGAACCAAAGATTGTTTGGCTAGGTTAAAATTTTAAGATCCTGAAGTTAATTTAAAAGTGTAAATTTGTGAAGGTTGCATATATGTTAACCCAGGGAAGTTTGCATAAAGACCACTAGCTGAAGTTATATGATTGTCTTCCCCACCTGGGACAAAACAAGAAAAGGAAAAAAGAACCCTTTTACTCAGACTAGTGGCTTTTAGTTCCAAAGGCTGTGGCAGGGCAGAGAAATTGGCAAAGCCCCACCCAGCATCATGTCCATTAAAAGATTCTATAGGCAGCATTGGCAGTAAAGGGTACTGGGTGGTCCACGGCTCCCTGTAATGTCACCAACCCACACAGGCCATGCCAAATCAGGAACCAAGGTTATCTATGAGGTGACCACAGCCCTTAAGGACATTGGCAGCAAGGCAGCAACAAAATGGGTGGGCAGAAGGTGTGTCCTTCCAGCATTTTCTATGACATTCAAAGTATCCTATCTAATAAAAGAGTATTATACAAATTGACTGTACCTCCACTACACCCACCAGCTATACCCACCAGCCAATCAGAGTGAGTATGCAAATTAACCCAACTAAGGTGGTTACAGCCACAGAGAGCAGGAGGGAGGCTTGGGTTGCCCCTGGCAATGGAGGAAGCCAAGCTTTCTGCACACCGAGGTCGGCCCAGGCCTCCACTTAAGACAACAAAGTTTCAATGGCTGTGCCAACAGAAGGCTTGGCTCTGCTCCAGCCTACAAAGTTTCAATTGTAGAAGATAAATAAATTCCAGATACCAGGGCCTCCGCTTGGGTCGCTGGGTGGTGTGGCCGGCCTACAAATAACCACAGGCCCCTTTCCCAGGCCACTCCACAAGCCAAGGGAACACCCACCGTGATCCAGGACACCCTTCAGGACAAACCACATGGCCCTCACCCATGCACCAGGCCTCTATCCTATCTAATAAAAGAGTAATATGCAGATTGACTATCACTCCAACACACAAGATGACTGCCCCCATGTGGGAACAAGATGGCCACCACAAGATGGCTAGCAGGGGACAGCAGTTGGGAGGGACCAGGCCTACAGGGGAGGGCAGTTAAGGGTGACTGGGCCTGCAGAGGAGGGCAGTTAAGGGTGACCAGGCCTGCAGAGGAGGGCAGTTAGTCTTGACCAGGCCCAGAGGGGAGGGCAGGTAGGGGCAAACAGACTGGCAAGGCATCAATCAGGCTGGCAGGGGAGTGGTTAGGGAGTGATCAGAGTGGCAGGCAGAAGCAGTTAGGGGCAATCAAGAAGGCAGGCAGGTGAGCAGTTGGGAGCCAGCAGTCCTAGATTATGAGAGGGATGTCCGACTGCCTGTTTAGGCCCAATCTGGGTGGACTGGTCCTAAACAGGCAGTCAGACATCCCTCAAGGGGTCCCGGATTGGAGAGGGTGCAGGCTGGGCTGAAGGATACACACCACCGTGCACAAATTTCATGCACTGGGCCTCTAGTATCATATAAAACCTTAATGGCCAAATTGAAAAGCATTAATCCAGTGGTCTGGACCAAATTTTTAATGTTAATAACCAGTATAAGTTTTAATAATCTTTAAATGGGGTATATTTGACAGCTTTTCCAAATGTAATATTTCAAGAATTTAACTGACAGACAGATTTTTGTGACACCCCAAGGGCCCTGGGGTGCTGCAAAAACATTTATTATTTCTCCCTAAAAAGAAATATCTTTGAACTAAATTAGACCAATGCAATATACTTGAATCTGCATGAGGTAACTCTGCCAAATAAAAAATTAATAGCAATGTTCTATTTAAATACATATACTTTGAATATCATAAAGGTTTTAGTCTACTTCGGGAAAAATTTACACAGATTCAAAGCCAAATTTAAACAGGAAACTTTCAGTCAGGGAAAAATGGCAAGTGTGATAATTCTCTGTGATAATTTTCTGTGTCTGCCAGTGACATTCTGGTGTTTTGCATTTCTCTTATTAAGATTTATAAATTGTTTCCAATGTTTTAATGTGCCTTCTGCAATAAGCCATGTACCACATTTATATACAAATTGTTTGTTGTACTAGAAGGTTGTTGTCGCAGAATAGTATGAAACAAAGGTTTTATCAATTGCATTTTAAAGAAATCTATAGCCATGCCACTTTTGGATTTTGTCATTGGATAGCCATTGCCTTACTTTGGTGCATTTAAGTCTTTAAAAGCCAAGAGACGGGACTCTGACTTACTCTAAATTGCAGGCTTCTAAGCAGGTCATGTTTGAACCAAAAGGTATTTATAAAATTCAGAAAATTATGGCACCCCTTTCCAAGCATACATGAATAATTTAAACTTAAAAAGGGGGAAATAAAAATATCTCCCACCAATGTACACCATTAATAAAAGTTAGAAAGGGGTGCCTTTGTAATTTCCTGCAAAGTCAACTAGCACAGTGGTTGGCAAACTGGCTCACAAGCCACATGCAGATCTTTGGCCCCTTGAGTGTGGCTCTTCTACAAAATACCAAGGCCTGGGCATGTCTATTTTGAAGAAGTGGCATTAGAAGAAGTTTAAGTTTAAAAATTTTGGCTCTCAAAATTCAATCGTTGGACAGTCGATTTTTGGCTCTGTTGACTAATGAGTTTGCTGACCACTGAACTAGCACGGCCCTCAGAAGGTTAGTTGCCCAATTTAAAAGAAGTTAACATTATTAAAATTTGAAAATAAAACAGCAAAAATTAAGGGTCAGTAGAAACTAAAAGTTAAGCCAGGGAGCAGGAAGTTTAAAATATAAAATCAGGCAGAGGATAAATCCTTGAATAACAGGTATTGGGCTGGGGGCGTTATACAGGGCTAGGGGCCAGAGCTGCTGATATTTTACCCAGATCAGTGGATACTGGACAGACCAGGCTTCCAGGTACTGTGTAGACTCTCTCAAGTCCTCATCCTAGAGTAGACCCCTTCGAAATTCAGTTCAGCTGGTACTTCAACCCATCAGTTCAGTGGGTACTTCAAAACATTATAGCCAATTCAGGCCCTTTTTAATCACAAAGAGCCTGAGGACAAGACACGGGGTATACATGCTTCCCCCACGAGACAAGGAGGAAACCACGACCTCCACATGAGCTTGGGTTGTCGGGGTGCAGTAGTCAGTGCTGTTAATCCACCCACAGCCTGATCTGTGACCTTAAGCAGTAAGGGCCACTCATTCCAGATTTTATGAATAAAGTCTTCACTCCATAATACACCCTTGGCCAGAAGAGGAGGCACCTCACTGGCAAAGGTACCCTTGGTTGGGAAGGGGACGTGCCCCTGCCAAAAGGGTATACACAGTGGACGCAGGACATCCTTTGATGATGCTGGTCATCCTTGTAAATTTTCCTTTCTTTCTTCTTTTAGATATGAAGTGGAAACATATTCTCTACACTACATAAAATAGTCCCCTAAAATGTATCCTCAAGAATTGGGATAAGTTTGACACACAAACCTTAAAGAAATAATGCTTGATCTCTCTCTACCCTCAAATGCCAATTAGAAAATAGTAAAAACTAGCTGCAGAAGGAAGTTTTAACCTTTTCTGTAGGAAAAACAGGAAATGGTAAGAAGTCCCATATGTCCAAACTTTCTTTACCCTAAGGGATAGGCCAACTTTATATAAAAATGTAAAGTAAATCCCTCCTGGCAATAATAACCCAAGTTTACCAAGAGAAAAGGTGGAGGCTGTGCCCCCGCCCAGGGCTGAATCAACCTTAGCTTGCTCCAACACAGATGAAGGATCTGGCCATACATTACCCCAGATCCTATTCTTATCTTGGGACATGAGACAAATTAAAAGTGACCTAGGAAAGTTCTCAGAAGACCCTAACAAATATATTGAGGTCTTCTAAAACATCATCCAAGTATTTGATCTCTCATATAGGGACATCATGCTCATATTAAACCTGACCCTCTCAGTTACTGAAAAGCAAAATATACTAGAAAATAAAGCACTGCCAGTTTTGTATATAGAAGGTCTCAGACATAGTAAAACAAAGCCTGTTAATTACTTTGAATTAACCACCATTAATCAAAGGGATACAAAAACCCCTCAGCCTTTTTGGAAGGCTCAGGGAGGTGTTGGTTAAGCATAGCAACATTATCCCAAATTCAGAATTGGGACAACTAATTTTAAATTTATCACTCAGGCTATCACAGATATCAAGAGGTTGCAAGCATTGGCTATTGGTCCCAAGAGTACTTTAAAAAAATCTCCTGAAAATTACCACCTCTGTGTTCTATAATGGAGACCAAAATGAGGAAAAAAGGAGAAACAAGGGAAGCCAGGCCAAAGCCAAGGTTCTTAATGCCATGCTTTGGCAAGACTAGGAACCCCAGTCAGAGTCCAGAGGTGAAGGTCAGTCCAGGTCACCTGCTGCAACTGTAGACAGGTTGGAATTATTCCCCAAGGTTGCCCCACTGAGTGTGGTGGACTCATGAAGCCCTGTTCTGCCTGTCAAGGAAACTACTGGAAGTTGGACTCCCCCTGAAGACTGAGGTCCTATGTGGCAGGGATGGTGACCAGTTGACCCAACAGGATTGATGAGGTTTGAGGTCTCTCAATCCAGCCCAGGAGCCCCAAGTAAGCCTGACAGTGGGAGGGCAAGGAAATTAATTTCCTACCTGATGCTGGATCCACCTTCTCTGTACTCCTCCCAAATCTTGATAAATCATCCTCAGAAGCTGTAGCCATTACAGAAAGGTCTGAGAAGCCAAGGAAGAGATCTTTTTCTCAGCCTTTAGCTGGGGTAAGTTGTTCTTTCCCATGCCTTCCTGACTCTGCAAAAAGACTCACATTTGCATCAGAAACACTATCCCCTCAACCCTGAGGCTCCACAAGGACTCAATATTTTAAGCCCAAGGCTTATTGAAACCTTGACATAGTCCTCACAATATCCTATCTTACGGTACAAGAGCCTAAGAAGGGGAGGACTAGTTCAGAATCAAAGTCATCAGCTAACATAGACAGTACTGATCCAGAGCTTTTGGGAATAGCCCTCACTTATTTAGGCAGTCCTTTAAACAGCCCAAAAGGCTATTTTACAGGCCCCATCTTTAAGTCTCCCCACAGCTCAGCAGTTTTAACTCCTAAATTCATCCGTCTCCAGTGAGTCTTCAATGCCAGCACAGGAGGAGGATGAAGCTGAATTGCCATTAACTAAATCACCAGATTTCTACTAATGTGAGCCTCTAAAGTACCTGAAACTTCTCTTTCAAAGGGATCCTGGGAAGACAATGAGTGCCAGATAAGTAACATACTCTGGTATTTCTAAATATTCAGTGTTTTAATCATTTTTAACAATTCTTATTCTGTCTTTTCATAAATGTCATCTAAACCCTAGGCTGATACCTGGAGGACACATTCCTCTGTCCTTACTGTGACCCAGAAACACAAGATACTCCTACTTATAGCCTCTCTCTGTAACCCGGGTACAGTACATTTCTCAAGACATATTGGCTCTCCAAATCCGTAACTACTAAGTATATTGTAAGCAGCCCAATTCAGAGTAAAATGTGTTAAATCTTGGTCACTTATGCTACCACTACCACCAACCAAAACCACTCCCTCAGGCCTTTGTTCATACTGTTTTATTATTATTCATCTTTAACCACTGCTTGTTATGTTCCATATTCTCCAATTTGGAAGCCGTAAAGCTACAACTGGTTCTCCACATGGAACAGCAAATGGAGGCAACTACATCCATTTTCTGTGGAGCTTTAGATCACCAACTTCCGGTGGGATCTTGCCTGCTACCCCGAACTACGACCCCTTTACCAGCAGGAAGCAGCTAGAAAGATACAGCGTCCCCTGTCCTCAATGGCAGTTGGGGTTTCCTAATTTGAGGAGGGACTGAAGCAGGAATTTCAAGGGGTATAGGCAGGCTTAGGGATTTTTACTTAGTTATTTTTATTTATTTTTTTAGAATTGGGGTCCAGGCAAAAAAACAGGGCTAACCTGGGGGGGGGGGGGGGGAGGGAGGTACATCTCCATAACACAAGGAAGCCAGGTGCAGTTACATCTTCATAAGACAAGGAGGCAGCAACAGGTATAAGAAAAGGAAATTGAAAGAATTTGAGAAAGGTCTATATTTACAAAATAAAGAGAAGGAAGCCTTTCATTCAGGAGGAGAAGAAGAAAGCCCAAAGGGAATAGGAAAACAATAAGGAAGGAGGAGGGGCGTTACTATAGTAACCAGTCTAAGGGAATATTGAGTCCTACAGCAGCGGTTCTCAACTTGTGGGTCACGACCCACAGGTTGAAAACTGCTAGCAAGGTCACCTAAGACCATCAGAAAACAGATATTTACATTATGATTCATTAATAGTAGCAAAATTATAGTTATGAAGTAGCAACGAAAATAATTTTAAGATTGGGGGTCACCACAACATGAGGAACTGTATTAAAAGGTCACAGCATTAAAAAAGGTTGAGAACCACTGTGAGCCTCAGGGTTGAGGGGACAGTGTTTCTGATGTAAATGTGAGCCCAGGAGTTACTATAGTAACCAGTCTAAGGGAATAGTGACCTATCAGAAGGGATATCAATGCACCAGGATCTGCAGCCTATATAAGCCATAGGGAGAGGGAACCCAGTGGGACCCTTTTCCCTCTCCCTACACGGGAGTGCATTCTGTGGGACTCTTTCCCTCTCCCATGTGCGAGTCTGTACTTGTGCTTGAATAAATTTCCACCTTTGTTGTACCACATTCTGTCCATGGATTCATTCTTTGATTCTGGCAGACAAAGAATCCGGGTTCCAGTCCAAAAATTTGGCATCAATACTCTATTGGAAAGCAATAAAGTACTTTAATGGAAAAGCCTTTTAACATATTTACTATGAAGTTTCAGAATTTAAACCCTAACATAATTTCAAAGACAAAGATAAGGTTCACTTATCTTAAGTAATAATGGAAAAGATATATATGAGATTTGAATGTTATTATTAACCATTTAATGACTGATGTTGATAAATGATGAAACTTTATGCATTTTTTATGCTATATATATTCAACATGTCACTCAGCTTTAAAATTATGGTGCTTAAAACCATCACTTACATTCTTATGATTATTTTCTTCTATGAATTTAATTTTTTTGAGTGATTTATGTTCATGGTTTTTAAATTGACATATCCTTTTGTTCATTTGCTTTCCCTTTTATAGAAGAGTGTGATTCCTTTCCTATAATCTGGCAGTGAGGGGGAATGGAAAATAGAATTAAGACAGTAATGTGTACCTGTGCCTGGGGAAAGGAACGTGATATATCTGTGTGCATGCAAGTCTCTGTGTATGTGTTCATTATATTAGGGAGGCAGATGTATTAGATGAATCAAATTAAATTGCCATTTATGTAGTTGACAATTTCATATGGTTCAAGATAATATTTAAATACCATTTTGATGCAAACAGCCTTAATGTTGATCTAGTAAGTGCCACTTGTGGCATCCAGAAGAGGATGCCACAGATACAAAGTATATTTTTACACATTCATATTATACCCAGCAAACTTTATAAATACTTTTATTGATTTGATAAATTACCTTTAATAGTTTTTATTCTGATGCATTCTAATAATCTATTAATGATAACTAGCTTTATTTTCCAATCCCAATCCCTATGGTATTTCTGTTTCCATTACTTCCTTATGTAGTACATTTATTAAATTATTGAAGAAAAATGGTGAAAGCAACCAGCTTCCTCTCCTTCTCAATTTCATTTTAGTTTGTTGTTTTTAAACATAGTTTTAACAATTTCAGAGAGGGAGATAGAAATATCAATGATGAGAGAGAATCATTGATCAGCTGACTCCTGAACATCCCACACTTGGGATTGAGCCAGCAACCCAGGCATGTGCCCTGACTGGGAATCAAACCATGACCTCCTGGTATATAGGTCGATGTTCAACCACTGAGTCATGCCAACCAGGCTCCTGCCCAATTTTATTTATTTATTTATTTATTTATTTAGTCTAAATTTTTACTTTTTTATTTTTTATTTCATTGTTTAAAGTATTACAAATAGTAGTATATATGTCTCCTTTCTCCCCCCCTATTAACCTCCCCCTGGCCTTCCCCACCCTCCAGTACATGCCCTC
>JAAGEH010000029.1:12387405-12402055 GCA_011751065.1 Lasiurus cinereus
TGCCTTCCCTACTCTCCAGTACATGCTCTCACCTGTCCCCCCCTTCCAGTGTCTTGTATCCATTGGTTATGCTTATATACATGCACATGCTTACAAGTCCTTCAGTTGATCTCTTACAAGCCCTCTCCTAACCTCCCTTGCCTTCCTACTATAGTATGACAGTCTGTTCATTGCTTCTTTGCCTCTGTATCTTTTTTTTTCCCCTCTGATTCTTTTCTTTAAAAACATCTGCTTCTGCAGGCTAGAAATAAACCTATAAGAACAAAAAAAAATATTTGAGTCCTAATTTCAATGTCCAATAGTTCTGAGTCCCAGTTTCAATGTCAAACAGTTCCTTATGTGTACACGTCAGCAGTGGTATCTGTATAGTGGACAAATGGTGGCAATGCTGGTCCAACCCTCTCTGGTTTGGTCCTAGGCGTCCTGTAGCAATTCACAGCTGTTGACTGCTCACATGGAAAGGCGTCTTCAGCTTCTTCCATCTCTGGACTGTTTCTCCTCTTGTCTTTGTGTTTGGAGCAGACCTGTCAGTTCCTCTCTGTTGCAGGAGTCCACTTGGTTTTGGAGTTTCTTTCTGAAAGCATATGAACATATTCTCGACCAAAAAGTTAATAAAGGAATTTTTTCTATAAGACTGACTTGGGGTCCTTTTTATTTTTGCCCAAACGATTTTCCTTTGGCTTATTTTGACAACGTGTGTTTTTCATGGGTGTCTTGCTGTTAGCATTACAAATGAAAATTCTCTAAAGTAAAAAGTTGATAGATGTAATTTACTTACCAGATATTTTTCCTTACATGATATTATCCTACTATCCCCCTTTTTTTTTGATTAATGGACAATTTTGAAAAATTTTAATGTAATCTTGATAACTTTAAACTTTTAATTATTTTGAACACAAATATGCCTGCTTTACGTTCATTGCATGTTAAACAGTTTTGCCATGAGATGAACTACCAATAAAAATTTTAGGTAATACTTTAGAAATAGCTTTTTGTCCAGTACAATTAAATTTCCTTGGGTATTCACTTATTTCAATTAGCCAATTTAAATTAACCTAAAAGCTTGATTACTCTTTTACTGTCAAATTTAATACTCTATCAACAATCTGGATTACCCTGTAAATATTAGTTGAAAGGATTATTTTCATTCTTGAGTAGGCACTGAGCATTTCTGGTGCTAGGTTGAATTTAGATATAGGGCAGCTGCTGTCAGCCAAGTTTCTGTCTGTTACCTGGGTCCCGATCTGTAACTGAGCATGGGAAGCGAAGCAGCCATGGGGGCAGAAGACCTCCCTTGGAAGGGGTGAAAGTTCAGACCCCTGCAAGGTTGTGGGGGGGTTGAGGGTCTGTACCCACCTCTGTTGACCCCCAAGTTCTCTCCTGATGGCCCCTCTGCGACTGTGTCTGTCTTAGGTTGTTCCTTCCCTGAGGAATCTTACCGGTCTCTGGCTAACCACTCATCCTCCAGGACCAAGCAGGGTGTCCTGAGGTTCAGTTCTGTCTCCTTGGTAGCCTATGCCCCTGTGGCCTCCAAGCCCAGCACTGATCACATATCTCAGGGAATTCAGGTTACTTCTCCAGGGAGGGCCCAGTTCACACCATTTGGCAAGAGACAGATCCTTTATACCAGCCACCTTGAGGCTTCAACCACAGTGTGAATAGAAAGCTCAGGCTACAGCTAAGGGCAATTGGACTGTGACAAGAGGGTTCCTCTTGGCAAAAAGGGTAAGAGGGGTCAGTATAGAATGCTCAAGTGCCTTTCCAGTGCCTTAATTCCTTCTGAAAGGGATTAAATCCTTTCATGTCCTTTTTTCAATTGTTGCTAAACATTCAAAGAATTAGTTTGTAAATTCGTTTGGGATAGTTGTACAATATTCTGTTGTGAAATATCAAGAATTATACTGACATTGTAGAAAAACATCATGTAAGGATATTCTTTGCTCTAGGCCATGGCAATTCAATTTTAAACTGGCTGTCAATTTCTTTTTGTAACTTTATATAAACTTTTTCAGGGAGGCAAAAACACAGATTAGTTATTTTAGCTCAAGAGGCCAAATATATTGAGTTTAAATTACAATCCTTACAATAAGTAAAGGAAACTTCTCTATATTTCCTTCCAAAATGATTTTCAATCTACAGAGTTTCATTTAAAAATCTTTGTCACATGAAACAATTTCTCTTAAGGTTATGGTGGCCACAGTATGGATTAGATGTAATATTTTATTATAATATTTTTTACATGTGTCCTTATTCTCCCATTACCCCCTGATCCTTCTCTTGCCCCAAGCCCTGTTGTCTGTGTCCAATGATTATGCTCATATACATGTACACAAGTCCCTCTATTGATCTCTCCCCCTTACTCCCACCAACCACCACCTTCCTCAAGGTTTGAAGTTTTGATCGACATTTCTCAGTCTCTGGATCTGATCTTGTTCATCAGTCCATATCATTCATTATATTGCACAAACGAGTGAAATCATGTGATATTTATCTTTCTCTGCCTGGCTTATTTCACTTAGCATAATGCTTTCCATCTCCATCCATGTTGTTGCAAAAGGTAGGAGCTCCTTTTTTACCACAGCGTAGTATTCCATTGTGTAGATGTACCACAGTTTTTTAATCCATTCATCTGCTGATGGGCACTTAAGCTGTTTTCAAATCTTAGCTATGGTGAATTGTGCTGCTATGAACATAGGAGTGTATATATACTTTCTGATTAGAATTTATAGTATCCTGGGATATATTGCTAGAAGTGGGATCACTGGGTCAAATGGGAGTTCCATCTTTAGTTTTTTGAGGAAACTCCATACTGTTCTCCACAGTGGCTACACCAGTCTGCATTCCCATCAGCAGTACAAAAGAGATCCTTTTTCTCAGCATCCTCGACAACACTTGTTGTTTGTTGATTTGTTGATGATAACCATTCTGACAGATATGAGATGGTCCTGCATTGTTGTTTTAATTTGCATCTTTCTGATGATTAGTGACTTTGAGTATGTTTTCATATGTCCCTTTGCCTTTATTCTGTCTTCTTTTGAGAAGTGCCTATTTAGATCAGTTGCCCATTTTTTGATTGGGTTGTTTATCTTCTTTTTGTGAAGTTATATGAGTTCTCTGTAAATGTTGGAGGTTAAACCCTTATCGTTGATATCATTGGCAAATATATTCTCCTTATTATTTTGTTGATGGTTTCCTTTGCTATGCAAAAGCTTTTTATTTTGAAGTAGTCCCATTTATTTATTTATGCTTTAGTTTCCATTGCCCTAAGAGCTGTATTGGTGAAGAAGATCCTTCAGCATATGTTGGAGATTTTGCTGCCTGTGGATTTCTCTAATATTTTTATGGTTTCCCGTGTTATGTTTAAGTCCTTTATCCATTTTGAGTTTATTTTGTATTTGCTCTAAGTTGGTGGTCTAGTTTCATTTTTTTGCATGTATCTGTCCAATTTCCCTAATACCATTTGTTGAAGAGACTGTCTTGACTCTATAGTATATTTGGCCTCCTTTGTCAAATATTAATTAGGTATAGTGGTTTGGGTCGATTTCTGGATTCTCTTTTCTATTTCATTGATCTCTGTGTCTGTTCTTGTCCCAATACCAGGCAGTTTTGAGAACAGTGGCTTTGTAATACATGGGTCTTTTTTTTATTCCAGATGAATTTTTAAAAAGTTCGTTCTAGGTCTGTGCAGTATGCCTTAGGTATTTTAATGGGGATTGCATTGAATTTATAGATTGATTTGGGTAGTATGGACATTTTAATGATGTTGATTCTACCAATCCATGAACATGATAGGTTCTTCCATCTCTTATGTCTTCCTCTATCTCTTTTTTCAGTGTTGTGTAGTTTTCTGTGTATAGGTCTTTTACCTCCTTAGTTAAGTTTATTCCTACGTAATTTTTTTTTTTTGGTGTGATGGTAAATGGGATTGCTTTTTTAGTCTCTCTTTCTGTAAGTTCATTATTGGTATATAGAAATGCCATATACTTCTTATTGTTAATTTTGTATCCTTCTACATTGCTGAATTCATTTATTACATCTAATAGTTTTTTTGTTGGACTCTTTAGGGTTTTTTTACGTACAGTATCATGTCATCTGCAAATAAGGACAGTTTTACTTCTTCTTTTCCTATTTGGATGCCTTTTGTTTCTTTTTCTTGTCTGATAGCAATGGCTAGTACTTCCAGCACCATATTCAATAGGAATGGTGAGAGTGGGCATCCCTGTCTTGTTCCTCTTTTTAGGGGAAAAGGTTTTAATTTTTGCCCATTGAGTATGATGTTGGCTGTGGGTTTGTCATATATGGCTTTTATTATGTTGAGGTATGATCCTTCTATTCCCACCTTGCTGAGAGTTTTTATCAAGGGTATTGGATTTTGCCAAATGCTTTTTCTGCATCATCATTTGATATGACTGTGACTTTAAGTCTCGATTTGTTTATGTGATGTATCACATTTATTGATTTGTGAATATTGTACCATCCTTGCATCCCTGGGATAAATCCTACTTGGTCATGATATATGATCTTTCTGATGTATTGCTGGATTCGATTTGCTAGAATTTTGTTGAGGATTTTGGCATCTATGTTCATGGGGGATATTGGTATGTAATTCTCTTTCATTGTGTTATCTTTATCTGGTTTTGATATAAGGGTTATGCTGGCTTCATAGAAGGAGTTTGAAAGCTTTTTGATGACTGCTTCAATTTCTTCCATAGTTATCAGCATATAGAGATTTTTAGAATCTTCCTGTGTGAGTTCCAGAAGGTTGTTTATTTTTCTGAATGTGTACACTTCCTCTAGATTGTGTAATTTGTTAGAATAGAGTTGTTCATAATATTTTTTAACAATCCTTTGTATTTCTGTGGGGTCTATAGTTATTTCACTCTCTCATTTTTCATTTTGTTTATTTGGGTCTGCTCTCTTTGCTTCTTGTTGAGCCTGGCTAGAGGTTTATTCTTTTGAAGAACCAGCTCTTGGTTTTGTTGATCTTTTGTATTTTTTTTTTTTTGGTTTCTATGTCATTCATTTCTGCTCTGATCTTCATTATTTCCTTTCTTCTGCTCACAGTGGGCTTTTCTTGTTGCTCTCTTTCTAGTTCTGTGAGTTGTTGATTTAGGTGATTCATTACCATATTTTTTTTGTTTTTTGAGGTAGGCCTATAGAGCTATAAACTTCCCTCTCAGCACTGCTTTCATTGTGTCCTATAGCATTTGTTTTGGTTTTATTGTCATTAGTCTGCAGGATATTTTTAATTTCTCCTTTGATCTCATTTATAACCCAATCATTGTTTAGTAACATGCTATTCAATTTCCAAGTGTTTGAATTTTTTGGAATGTTTTTATTGTAGTTTATTTCTAATCTTATGCCATTGTGGTCTGAGAAAATGCTTGATATGATTTCAATCTTTTTGATTTTGGGGAGACTTTGCTTGTGACCCAATATGTGGTCTATTTTTGAAAATGTCCCGTGTGCACTTGAGAAGAACATGTATTCCATGGCTTTGGAGTGATATGCTCTGAAGATGTCAATTAGGTCCATCTGATCTAGTGAGTTATTTAGAATTGCTGTTTCTTTACTGATTTTTTTGTCCAGAGGATTTATCCAATGATGTCAGTGGTGTATTAAAGTCCCCTACTATGATTGTATTGTCGGTCAATCTCTCCCTTTATATCTTCTAGGAGTTTTTTTTTATGTATTTAGGTGCTCCTATATTGGGTGCATATAAGTTTACCACAGTTATATCTTCTTCTTGAATTGCTCATTTTAGTATTATGTAGTGGACTTCCTTATCTCTTGTTAAGGCTTTATTTTGAGGTCTATTTTATCAGATATAAATATCGCCACCCCAGCTTTTTTTTTTTTATTTCTATTTGCCTGAAAAATGTTTTTCCATCCCTTAACTCTCAGTTTGTGCCACAAGAACAGAGGTGGGTCTCTTGTAGATAGCGAATATATGGGTCATGTTTTTTTAACCATTAAGCTACCCTATGTTTTTTGATTGGTGCATTTAACCCATTTACATTTAATGTTATTATTGACAAGTTCATGTTTGTTGTCATATTTTTCCTTAGCGTTTATATTTTTTTCTTGCCTTTCTCTTTCTTCTTTTATAGCAGTCCCTTTAGCATTTTTTGTATTGTTAGCTTGGTAGTGATAAACCCTCTTAACCCTTTTTTGTCTGTAAAGCTCCTGATTCCACCTTCAATTTTGAATGATAGCCTTGCTAGGTATATTATTCTTGGGTTCAGACCCTTGCTTTGCATCACTGTATATATTTCATTCCATTCCCTTCTGGCCTGGTGTGCTTCTGTTGAGAAGTCAGTTGTTATTCTTTTTTATTTCCTTTTTTTAAAATAAAATCTTTATTATTCAAATTATTACATTTGTTTCTCTTTTTTCCGCTCCATAGCTCCCCTCCACCTAGTTCCCACTCCTCTCTCTACCCTAACCTCCTTCCTGTTGATCTCATCCATAGGTGTATAATTTTTGTTCAGTCTCTTCCTGTACACCCCTCATCCCTTTCCCCCTGAGAATTATCAGTCCACTCCCTTTCTGTGCTCCTGATTCCATTATATTCACCAGTTTATTCTGTTGATCAAATTTTTAATTCACTTAATTTCTAGATCCACTGGTTGATAGATATGTATTTGTTCATATTTTTTTGTCTTTTACCTTTTGTCTTCTTCCACTTCTTAAAGAGTACCTTTCAGCATTTCATATAATACTGGTTTGGAGTTGATGAACTCCTTTAGCTTTTTCTTATCTGTGAAGCTCTTTATCTGCCCTTCAACTGTGAATGATAGCTTTGCTGGATAGAGTATTCTTGGTTGTAGGTTCTTGCTCTTCATCACATTGAATATCTCTTGCCACTCCCGTCTGGCCTGCATCGTTTCTGTTGAGAAATCAGCTGACATTTGTATGGGTGTTCCCTTGTAGGTAATGAACTGTTTTTCTCTTGCTGCTTTTAATATTCTCTCTTTTTCTTTTGCTCTTGGTATTTTAATTATGATGTGTCTTGGTGTAGTCCTCTTTGGATTCCTTTTATATGGGGTTCTGTGTGCTTCCTGGACTTCTATATCTATTTCTTTCACCAGATGTGGGAAGTTTTCAGTCATTATTTCTTTAAATAGATTTTCAGTATCTTGCTCTCCCTCTTCCTCTGGCACCCCAACAATTCTGATGTTGGTATGCTTGAAGCTGTCCCAGAGGCTCCTTACGTTATCTTCACATTTTTTGATTCTTTTCTCTTCTTGCTTTTCCAGTTGAGTGTTTTCTGATTCTTTATATTTCAAATTTTTGACTTGATTCTTGCTTTTCTCTAGTCTGCTGTTAGGACCCTGCATAATATTTTTTATTTCAGTCAGTGTATGTTTAATTTCTAGTTGGTCCTTTGTCATCTCTAGTTGGATCTTTTGCATCTCTAGTTGGTCCTTTTTTCATCTCCTCTTGGGTCTCACTAACTTTATCCAACTTTTCTAAGATATTCTTGAAAAACCTTATAAGTGTGGTTTTTGAACTCTATATCCAGTCATTTGTTTTCCTCCATTTCTTTTGTTTGTGATTCCTTCCCTTGTCCCGCATTTTCACTATGCTGGGAGAACTTCTGTGTTGAATTCAGTCTTGTGATACCATACTTGAAAAACTACAAAAGCCTCTCTGTTGAGCTTGGGATGGGTGGAGTCTCAGGGCTTAAGGGACCTCCTTGCCTTCCAGTTGGCCCCGCCCTCCATGGCCCCTGGGTCTCACATGACTGGGTAATTGCTGGATTGGTCCATGTGCGCATGCTCACTTTCTCGCAGTGCCTCTAGACTGCTGCCCCTCCAGTTCCTCTGCGCTCTGGGACCACACAAGTCTGGGTCCCCAGGGTTTTGCCCGAAACTGGGGTTTAGTGGAGTTAGAAGTGGCACAGTTGGGAGGGTCTGTCTCTTGCCCACTCATGAAAGCCAGCGGCACAATCAGCAGTTGGTCCTCTGCTCACAGTGCCGTGCGCGCCACCAGACTTTTGATTTTTTACGACTCCCCTAAATTTCTGTGCACTTCTCCCTTTTCACAGTCCAAACTCCCCCCAATGAGTTTTGGCTGGATCTGGGGTTTAGTGTCGTAGGATAAGGAGTTCAATGCCTTTGAGAGTCTCCGTCTCCCTCACGCCAGAGAAAGCCAGCCAGGTTCTCCAGCACCTGTTCTCTCCACACACTTATCTCTGTACCTCAGCTTTTTCCAGCTCCTCCGGGTCTCTGTGAGCCCCTCTCTTTCCTTCTAGTTGTAGAATTTCCACTCAGCCATCTTTCCTGTGGTTCTGGATGATGTCTGTTTTATCTTCTAGTTGTAGTTTTGAAATTGTTGTGCAAGCAGCAGTGCGAGGTAGAGTTTTAGTCACATTTTGTTTTTAATATGGATATCAAAATGTAGACACTTCTCCAAAGAAGACATACAGATGCCAATGGACATATGAAAAGATGCTCAATGCCACCAATAATAAAAAAAATGCAAATAAAATCACAATGAAATATCATCTCACACCTGTCAGAATGGCTATCATCTATAAATCAACAAACAAGTGTTGATGAGGATGTGGAGAAAAGGGAACCTTAGTGCACTTCTGATTGGAATGCAGATTGGTGCAGCCAATGTGAAAAGCAGTATAGAGATACCTCAAAAAATTAAAAATGGAACTGCCTTATTACTCTAAGATTCTACTTCTGAGAATTTATCCAAAGAAACCCAAAAACTGATTCAAAAGAATGTATGCACTCTTATGTTCAGTGTAGCATTATTTACAATAACCAAGCTTTGGAAGCAGCCCAAGTGTCCTATCAATAGATGATTTGATAAAATAGCCATGGTATATTTACGCAATCAAATACTACTCGGCTGTAAAAAGGAAGAAAATTTTATCCTTTATGACATCATGAATTAGCCTGGAGAACATTATGCTAAATGAAATAAGTCAGTCAGAGATTGACAAGTACCATATGATTTCACTCATATGTGTAATTTAATGAACAAACTGGACTAGCAAGCAAAATAGAGACAGACTCATAGAAAACAAGCTAACAGCTCTGGTCATAGTGGGTTGTGCTGATCTGAGCTAAAAAGGAAAAAAAAAAGAACTCATAGAGATCTACAATAGCATAGTGATTGAGGGGGTAAGAGGAGTAGATAGAGGTGGAAGAGGGTATAGGGGGGATAAATGGTTATGGGAAAAAATAAGATAAAGAGAAAAATATTATATTGCAATTTGATATTAAAAACTATTCTTTCTCCCATTTAAGGACTCAGGAAAGCCCTAAATGAGGAAATGGTAATCTTATATTTTTGGGAACTATATTTTTTTTAACAAGAGTTAACATTAATTATCTACAGTAGTTTGAAAACTAATCTCAAAAACAAACCCCACAGTACAAATTTCAATGACCACATCTAATGTCAGCACTAAGGAATAAGTCCATGGTGATCACTGTGAGACCCACACAAACCTGACACCTGCACATGTATGTCCGTATTCTCCTGTTTAAATCCTTGGACCTTTATTTTGCAACAAAATTTTACACACACACACACACACACACACACACACACAAAACACAAATAACAAAAACAAAACATCAAAAGACCCCTGGACCTTCAACTGCATCTAAAAATATTTTTTTTCCTCTTCTTTACAGCTTATACAGGATAATTTTCTCTAATCAGAAATGTTTATATATATATATTTTAAATTTAAACATATAAGTAATATACTCTATAGAACAAATTATGTGAAGCACATCAAAAGGTATTCATGCATATATTTATAGCCTTTTAAAATATTTCTAGAGATGATATATTTGAAACGGCCAAACATTTTTAAAAATGCAGAGAAGAAATGCAAATTTAAGCTCAAATATGAGAAATGATTAAAATAAACATAAATTAATGAGTTAGAAGACAGTAGAACCAACTCAAAATAGCCAATTCTTAAAAAAAGATCTACACAACAGATAATTCTATAAGTATTATCAATCAAAAATGGAAGAAAAAGAAATAAGTAATATTAGTTAAATATTGTTGCATAAAATATAGGTGCAGAGGAGATTTTAAATATTATAAGAGAACATGAGAAATATATAAAAACAACAACATAAGATAAACAGACAGACAGACAAGGAAAGATTTCTACCTATAGAAAAATTTTATGTTCCCCAGCAGGCATGACTCAGTGGTTGAGCATTGACCTATGAACCAGGAGGTCAAGGTTCAATTCACAGTCAGGCCATATGCCCAGGTTGTGGGCTTGATCCCTAATGTGGTCTGTGCAGGAGGCAGTCATTCAGTGATGCTCTGTCACCATTGATGTTTCAAGCTCTATCTCCCTCTACCTTCATGTCTAAAAACAATAAAAATGCATTTTAAGAAAAGAAAACTTTCATGTAATAAATTAAAAACAAATGAGAGAATTACCACACACAGCCTATAACTAAGTACAGGTAATGATCATAATATCACATCTTACCTGGTTCTACTTAAAACTATTGACAATCCTTATGTTGAGTGTCAGATAAATAGGGTGCATGTGCTATTTGTGTAAATGAAGTATATGTCTCAAAATTTCAAAGTATATAACTGAGAATATATCTGAAAGTTTCTATAAAAATTATTTATAATGAATACCATACCTTCATATGTTAAAACCTAATCGAAATACTATTTTTAAGCAAAATATGAATTTTAAAAACTGACCATTAGAAATAGAAAATTGTAATCAACAATTACAAAGTGAAAGTTGAGTTGAAAAGCTCCCAGATCAGATCAGGTTTAGAAATCAGTTGCACCATTTAATCAGGCAAAAACTGTTCAGTATCTTAGGTAAGCTTTTCCAAATCTCACAGAAAGATTTGAAATTACTTAACACATTTTAACAAAGCTTTCCTTGATGCAAACACTACATAGATGAGAAGGCCCCCCAAAAATAATTTTTTGAGCCTAGCCCACTATACTATTCAAAACTGAAATGGAAAATATAGCCAGAGCAATAAAACTTTTAAAAAATGAGAATTATGAAAAATGTAATAGAGATGTAAGATGCATCATGCTTATATAACTTATACACATGGAATGTCTAATATTCTAAAAACAAACTAACACAACTTTCAAAATGATCTCAGTCCCTCCCACGAGAAAGTAAATTATTATAAAAGAATTAGTGGTCCAGTGCGCAGGGATGAGTGTCCTCAGCCCGGCCTGCAACCTCTCCAATTTGGGAGCCCTCAGGGGATGTCTGACGTTTAGGCCTGATCCCTCTCGAAATCCGGGACTGCTGGCTCCTAACCACTCACCTGCCTGATAGCTTCCAATTCCCCTCCCCCCCCTGCTGGCCTGACCACCCCCAATTGCCCCCCTGCCTGCCTAATTGCCCCCAACTGCCTCCCACCACTGCTGGCTTTCTCGCCCTCAACTGCCTCTTACCCCCTGCAGCATGCTTGACCCCAACTGGCCTCCCTGCTGGCCTGATCACCCACAACTGCCCTCCACTACTGGCCTATCAACCTTAACCACCTCTGCTTTGGGCCCATCACCATGGCTTTGTCTGGAAGAATGTCTGGAAGGTCTCCCAGTTTAATTAGCATAGTACCCTTTTATTAATACAGACAGAGGCCTGGTGTGTGGGAAACTTATGCTTGATAGCCATTTTGTAGTAAGCGCCAGCCACATTAGCACTAACCTCGGGCTAGGTTTCTATTACCCCAAACCCTATCTTTTTCCCTATCTCCCGAAAGCCAGGCATTTCGCCTTAGGGCTAGGAATTTTCGCTAACTTCCTCATTCCTCCTTCTCCCCATAAATACCACGAATTCCAAATGAATAAATGAGACTTGATCAGAACTTTGTCTTGTCTCCATTCCTTGTGTCTCTTGTATATTTCATCCCCACTCCCCCTCTAGGGTGCTCGTTGACTTAACCCGCGGGTCGAGACAAGTGACGCCCAACGTGGCTCGAGAACGAGGGATCCAGTGAGGGACGCTGTCTGGAGAGCCGGCACAAAAAGGAGAAGACAGAGGATAAGTTGATGCGGGAACCTGCTGTGTTTTCTACACCTCGGTGAGTAGACAGCGATTATGGGTCAAGAAATGAGTCAGCATGAGATTATGGATCAAGAAATGAGTCAGCATGAGATGTTTGTTAATGGACTTAGAAAAGCTTTAAAGGCACGAGGAGTAAAGGTTAAAATTAAACAGTTATGTGATTTTTTTAATTATGTTCAAGATATTTGTCCTTGGTTCCCTATTGAAGGAACTATTGATAGTAAGAGATGGAAAAGGGTTGGAGATGCCCTTAGAGATTTTTATGAAAGATTTGGGCCTGAAAAGGTTCCTATAACTGCCTTTTCATACTGGAATTTAATCGATGAGGTCATATCACAGAGGCATCGGGATCCTGTAGTTGCTAATGTAATTGAAAAAAGAGAAAAAAATCCTTCAATTAGATCAAAAAGAAAAAAGGATTGAGAAAGAAAGTGAGGACCTCGTGTCTTTCGATAGTGATGTTGAGGAAGAAAGAGGGCCGACCCAAGGAACTGAAAAGAAAAAAATTGAAAATAGAGAGCCATCCAGGGGCCCACATAATACATTAAGAGAGAAAACTTTAGAAACTGAAAAGAAAAAATCAAAGATACCTGAAAAAGGAAGACCTTTAGAAGCAAAAGTAAAACTCTATAATTTAGAGGAAGCTAAACCTCAGATAAATAAATATCCAACCCTATCAGAATTTCTTGAAGTTAAGGAAGACCTTAGTGATACAGATTGGGAGGATTTAGAAGAACAGGCAGCCAGATATCATAATCCAGACTGGCCGCCTGTCTGTCGCTCAGCATCCTCCGCCATATAGTCCGGTCCCCAGCGCTCCTCCCTTAGCATGCCCGGTTCTTGATCCCAGAAAGGAGCTAAGAGATAAGATTGAATTCCTAAAAGAACACATAAAATTAGAAAAAGAGCACCAGGAGCTTATAGCACAATTAGAGGGTCTAAAAATAGACAAGTCTAAAAGTGAAACCAAGCCAGAAACTTCTCCTAATCAGAGACCACCTATAAGAGGAGCAGCTCCAAAATTTTCTTCCCGGTCAGAACCAATTCCAGAGTTAGATGAAATAGATGCATTCCCGGTTACAGAAACAGTACACGCACAAGGACAGGCTTGGCGTCATCACAATGGTTTCAATTTTAAATTAATAAAAGAGTTAAAAACGGCGGTAGCCCAATATGGAGCCACAGCTCCTTATACTACAGCAATTGTAGAATCAGTAGCTGAACATTGGCTTACGCCCGGGGATTGGCAGACTCTAGCTAGAGCAACACTAGGGGGAGGGGGTTATCTTCTATGGAAATCAGAATTCATAGAGTCATGCAAGGACACTGCTAAATGCAACGCGCAAGCTGGCAATAGGTGGAATCTAGATATGCTCATAGGAGAAGGCAATTACGCTACCAGCGACACGCAAATGCAATATGACGCAGGACTTTTTGCCCAGATTCAATCAGCTGCTACTAAGGCTTGGAGAAAAATACCAGTTAAAGGTGACATGAGCTCCTCTTTAACTAATATTAAACAGGGGCCAGAAGAGCCTTTTGCAGATTTTGTTCATCGTTTAATTACTGCAGCAGAATATTTGGTAATGCTGATGCAGGCAGGGAATTTGTAAAACAATTGGCCTTTGAAAGTGCTAATGCGGCTTGCCAAGCGGCCTTTCGGCCCTATAAGAAAAAGACTGATTTATCAGGCTACATCCGCCTTTGCTCTGATATCGGAGTCACTTATCATGCAAGGATATACAGTTAGACAATTCTTATCACAGCAAAATAAGAATAAATGTTTTAATTGTGGGGAATCAGGGCACTTTGCTAGAGAATGTAAGGGGAACAAAAATACAAACACTAAAACTCAAGCTCCAGGTCTATGCCCTAGATGCAAAAGAGGGAAACACTGGGCTAATGAGTGTAAATCCAAGACAGATGCCCAAGGTCAGCCTCTTCTTTGTCATTAAGAAGTCAGGTAGATGGCATTTGTTGCAAGACTTAAGGGCAGTAAATAAAACAATGGTGCTAATGGGAGCCCTACAGCCTGGACTCCCCTCTCCTGTTGCTATACCTTTAGGACATTTTAAAGTAATCATAGACTTAAAAGATTGCTTTTTTTACCATTCCTCTACACCCTGAGGACCAAAAGCGCTTTGCCTTCAGCCTACCAACTATTAATTTTAGAGCACCCATGAAAAGGTTTCAATGGCGTGTTCTCCCACAAGGTATGGCTAATAGTCCCACGTTATGTCAATCTTTTGTTGCTCTTGCAATACAAGCAGTAAGAGATCATTGGCCAGAAATGTATATTATTCATTACATGGATGATATTTTAATAGCTGGGAAGGATGGTGGTGAGATCTTGAGATGTTATAACAAGTTAAAAAATGCTTTACAAGATAAAGGATTAGAGATCGCCCCTGATAAAGTCCAATTAACAGCTCCATATACATATCTTGGTTTTCAAATGAAAGGACCTCAGGTCTCCTCTCAGAAGTTAGAATTAAGATTAGACAAGCTCAAAACTTTAAACGATTTTCAAAAACTCCTAGGAGAGATCAACTGGCTCATGTCCTATCTAAAGCTTAGTAAAAGTGATTTAAA
>JAAGEH010000029.1:12402155-12539475 GCA_011751065.1 Lasiurus cinereus
AATTCATCATTTGCAAAACAGCTCTTTCACCAACCGCTGTTTTTTGGCAAACAGCCCCCCTAATGTGGGTTCATCTGCCTGCTACACCTAAAAAGGTCATTGGGCCATATTATCAAGCAGTATCTGATCTTATAATCCTAGGCAGGGAACAAGGGAAAAGATATTTTGGTAAAGAACCAGATTTTATCATACAGCCTTATACCAAAGAACAAGTTAATTGGCTCATGCAGACTACTGAATTCTGGCCTATTGCCTTAGCTTCTTATACTGGCATCCTAGATAATCATTATCCCCACCAGACAAACTTATTGCTTTTGCTAATAAACATGAATTAGTATTCCCTAAAATCACCACATTTACCCCCTTAAATAATGCCTTATTGGTGTTTACTGATGGCTCTTCTACAGGTATAGCTGCTTATACTTATCAGGACAAGGTGATACAATTTACCACAAACAGCTCCTCCGCCCAATTAACAGAATTACATGCTGTTATTGCGGTCCTATCAGCATTTCCTAATCAGTCTCTT
This sequence comes from Lasiurus cinereus, assembly GCA_011751065.1. Lineage (NCBI taxonomy): Eukaryota > Metazoa > Chordata > Mammalia > Chiroptera > Vespertilionidae > Lasiurus > Lasiurus cinereus. Next base: position 12,402,685 of record JAAGEH010000029.1, read on the forward strand.
AATATCTACACAGATAGCGCTTATATCGCACACTCTGTACCCTTATTAGAAACTGCTGGCCAAATTAAGGGTGTCTCTAATACTGGAGACTTATTTAGACAACTACAGGTACTTATCACAAAAAGAACGCACCTCTTTTTTATAGGGCATTTACGTGCTCACTCTGGGCTTCCTGGTCCTCTAGCGGAAGGAAATCAGAAAGCAGATCTGGCCACTCGCCCACAAGCTCATATTTCTGCTTTACTTGCTATCAATGCTGATGACTCTTCCCTAAAAATTGCTCAAGCACACAAAAGTCATCAGTTACACCATCTCAATGCACAGACTCTCCGGTTTATGCATAATATTACTAGGGAACAAGCCAGACAAATTGTCAAAGATTGCCCTTCTTGTGTCATACATCTCCCAGTATTACATCTTGGAGTCAACCTTAGGGGGTTAGTACTTAATGCATTATGGCAAATGGATGTTACCCATATCTCTGAATTTGGTAACCTCAAATATGTACATGTAACTATAGATACTTTTAGTGGTTTTATTCATGCTTCCTTCCAAACCGGTGAAGCCACTAAACATATAATTAGCCATATGTTAACTGCCTTCGCAGTCTTAGGATGTCCACAGCAATTAAAAACTGATAATGGCCCAGGCTATACCAGCTCAGCCTTTTCTCAATTCTGTAAGCGCCTCAATATCCATCATACAACAGGTATTCCTTATAATCCCCAAGGTCAAGGAATCGTTGAAAGGGCACATCTCTCTTTAAAACTCACAATAGATAAAATAAAAAAGGGGGAATGGTACCCCACGAGGGGGTCACCCAGAAATAATATTATCTCATTCTTTATTTATTCTCAATTTTTTAAATTTGGATGCAAATGGATAATCAGCAGCTGCTCGCTTTTGGCATACAGAAACTCAGAGACAGTTTGCTTCAGTACTATGGAAGGATCCTTTGACTAACTCCTGGCATGGCCCAGATCCAGTTCTTATCTGGGGCCGAGGATCAATATGCAGTTACTCTAAGGAAATGAAATCTGCAAGGTGGCTACCAGAACGCTTAGTTAAACAAATCAGTCAAACTCAAGAAGTTGAGGATAACTCCAGGGACGAAAACTCGCCCTGAGAATATTTCCTCTATTAGTAGTATTAGGAGTTTCTGGAGCTTTAGCTACAGGAACAGCAGGACTAGGAGTTGCCGTTCATTCATATACTAAACTCTCTAATCAGCTGATTGATGATGTTCAGGCCTTATCCAGTACTATTAATGATATTCAAGATCAGACAGACTCCTTAGTGGAGGTAGTCCTCCAGATTAGAAGAAGATTAGATTTATTGACAGCAGAACAGGGAGGGATCTGTTTGGCTCTACAGGAACGCTGCTGCTTTTATGCAAATCGGGCATTGTTCGTGATAAGAAGACCCAATAAAAAGAAGAAAACTATTTGACAACCCCTTGTGGAGTGGGCTAAATGGAATTATTATCCTACCTCCTTCCCTTATTAGGACTTCTGCTTGGCTTACTAATAATCCTATCACTGGGACCTTTTCTTTTTAATAAATTGATGGCTTTTATTAAGCAACAAGTGGATGCCATTAAGATGCAATCTATACAGGTACCTTATCATAAACTTGAGATGGCCAAAAGGGAAAGTTGCAAACTCCTTGAAAAGGAGAAATACGATAACATTCTATAGAGTAATTGAGGTAATTACTCTAATATTCAAGGAATACGATGACATTCATAGAGTAATTGAGGAATTACTCTAATAGCAAACTTTCCACCTTGGTGCGCTGGGCTGGTTAGCCAGAGACGGGCAACTGGAACTTATACGTGACACCGACCACCTCCTAAGCCAGGAACTGGGCCTTATGCTGCCCTGCTTCCCAATGACGGGTAAGGTGGGTTGGTAGCGTATGGTAGTTGCTGACCTAAGACAGGCACAGTCCCCTCAAGGATATTCAGCCTTTCAAAGTTTAAAGAAAAGGGGGACCTGTGGGAAACTTGTTGTGCTTGATAGCCATTTTGTAGTAAGCGCCAGCCACATTAGCACTAACCTCAGGCTAGGTTTCTATTACCCCAAACACTATCTCTTTCCCTATCTCCTGCATTAGCACTAACCTCAGGCTAGGTTTCTGTTACCCCAAACCCTATCTTTTTCCCTATCTCCCGAAAGCCAGGCATTTCGCCTTAGGGCTAGGAATTTTCGCTAACTTCCTCATTCCTCCTTCTCCCCATAAATACCCCATCTACTGTTGAATAAATGAGACTTGATCAGAACTTTGTCTTGTCTCCATTCCTTGTATCTCTTGTCCCTTTCATCCCCACTCCCCCTCTAGGGTCCTCGTTGACTTAACCCTCGGGTCGGGACACTGGTGAACGGGTAGAAGTAGGCTGTTCTGTCCTGAAGGGGGTCCTGTATCATAGTGGTGATTCCCTTGGGGGGTGGGACCAGCCTGGGTGAGGGTCCTGGGCAGTTTGCAGGCCAGCCATGCCCCCTTGGGGTGGGGGTCCCTGCTAGGAGGCATGGCCAGCCTGGGCAAGGTTCTGAGGGCTGTTTTTAGGCTGGCCACGCCCCCATCAGGGTGAGGGTCCCCACTGTGGGACATGGCTGGCCTGGGAGAGGGGCTGAGGGCTGTTTGGGAGCAGTTTGCAGGCCAGCCAAGCCCCCGACTTTGTCTGGAAAAACATCTGGAAAGTCTTCGGAATATCTCCTGATCTAATTAGCATATTACTTTTTTAGTAGTATCTATATGTATAAAGAGGTAATGTGCAAATTTGTCTGGGATGCCTTAACAGTCACAACCGCCACCAAGTCTTAGCAGTCATTACCAGCATGGCTCAGAGCATGCCTCCACCCCAGCAGACACACACGCCCTACCCCAGTGGACACATACAGAGGTGGGGGTTTGCTCCTAGCAGCCACAGTGCGTCTTGAGGAGTATGCCTCAAGCAGACTCACACGGGTGTCTCTGTGTGCGAGCTGCAGAGGAAACACCTTTCTGACTGCTCATTGGCTAAGTTTCCCATACGCCACTCACAGTGTTCTTGGTAACTTGGGTAATAAGAATCCAACAAGGTGATCTAGGGTTTTCCCACCTCACTCCTAGAGGATAAAAATGAAGGTTCACTGCTGGAGGGGCTAATAAATGTCATATCCTGCCCCAGCCAGTTTGGCTCAGATGATAGAACCTCAGCCTGCCGACCACAGGGTCCGGGTTCGATTCTGATCAAGGGCATATACCCAGGCTCCTCCCTGGCTGGGGCCCAGGTCAGGACTCATGCAGGAGGCAACCAGTTGAAGTGTCCCTCTCACAATGATGTTTCTCTCTGTCTTTCCCTCTCTCTTCCAGGCTCTCTAAAAATCAATGGAAAAATATTCTCAGGTGAGGATAAAACAAGAGAAATAAATGTCATATCCTATGAAAGAGACATCTTGAAAATGCCTAAAGAAAGTTGCCATTTTTTTGTGATGAAGGGATTGAAGTCTGTGTTGATGAAAACACCTTGGCGGCTGTGGCAGCCAGCAATGGCAGCAGCAGTGGAGTGATGGGGGTGGCACCTTCCCCTGATCAGCCTGTTCACCTCCAGCAGAGGGAGGACAGACTGTGGCTTAAGCCCACTCCCTAGGGGGAAAGGGCTTAAGTCATCAGTAGGACATCCCCTGAGGGCTCCTGGACTTGAGAGGGGACAGGCTGGGCTGGGACATGTCCCCACACGAGTGCACAAATTTCGTGCATCAGGCCTCTAGTAGATTTATATGAGACAAAGTCTGATTGTTGAAGAAAAGGAATAGGTCAACATGATTTTTCTCTGGCAGCCCTACAACTGACCTGCCATGTGCTCTGACTTCATCTTTGACAGGAGGCTGGGACAGGACTTAGTCCAATCTCTGCAGGCTGCAGACAGTAAGTGCATCAAGGGCTCGCTAGGTTGTGGCGTTTCCCAGGAAGCCCTGGGTCATGAGACAGGAGCCCGAAGGAAGCTCCATGAGAGAGGTCAGAGGGCCCATCACCAGAGAATAAAGGCAGGGCGGTGTGGGGGGGGGGTAGTGGGGGCCACATAGAGTGAGGCCGGTGCCTGCTCTCAGCCCTAAAAGGCGCGGCAGAGCTCTGGTCTGTGGAGTCGGCTCTCAGGGGCCTGAGGGCGTGGGCATGAGGGGCATGAGCTGGCTCAGCCTCAGGAGGTGTTTCCCGGGGACTGAGACCCTTGGCCAGGACTGTGAGCAGGACCACCCCGTGATGGAGCTCAGCTGGAAGTGGGGAGGGGGAGGGGTGCGCAAAGCCCGCCCCTGCGGTGACCCCAGCCACTCGGGGGCGCTGCCCGCGGCCGGATGTACCTCCCCTGGACTTCCGCCTCGGACTCGGACCGAGAGGGCTTCCGTTTGAGGCGCGTGCGTGGGCTTTGCACAGCGGAGGGGTCACCGTCAGGGCTGCCGGGCGTCAGGTGAGGCTTTTCATGAGGCGTCGGGGCAGCTCCCACCAGAGAAAAGGAGGAGCCCCGCCGGACGGCAGCCCCGCCCTTCCTTTGGCAGACTGCTGGGGTGTGAGGTGGCCGCGCCACTCCGCCTCCTGGGCAAGGGGCCCAGGGGACAGCGGCCACTCTGTGCGGGCGGGCGTGCGGTGGGGGGAGGTGGCGTGCGGTTTGCGTGTTGGGGCGAAGTGGGGGCGGGTGGTAACGGTTTCAGAGCCCCAGTCACCGCTGAAAGGCCCGGGAGTGAGGACCTAGGGCTAGGGAACCGCGACCACTCTGTGCAGCAGCCATTTTGTGTGGCGGCAGCAGCCATTTTGTGTGGCGGCCACCCTGTGCAGGCGGGAGTGCAATGGAGGGAGATGGTGTGGGGGGTGGGTGAAGTGGGGGCGGGTGGTAACGGTTTCAGAGCCCCAGTCACCGTTAAAAGGCCCGTGCTGAGGACCTAGGGCTAGGGACGGCGGCCACTCTGCGCAGCACCATTTTGTGTGGCGGCCTCCCTGTACAGGCGGTCGGGCAGGCGGGCGTGCAGGGGGGGGCGGTGGCGTGTGAGTCGGGGGGGGGGGCGAAGTGGGGGTGCATGGTAATGGTTTCCGGGCCAAATAAATCATGGAAAGGCCCGGGAGTGAGGACCTAGGTCTAGGGGACGACCTTCCCCTCAGAGTGGCGGCCCCCCTGAGTCTGGCCTCTTCCCCCCGCCAGCCTTGAGGCGACAGATTTCAGCCTCCGAATCTGAGGGGTGTGAGGCATGGGCGGAGGTTCTCGGTGTCATGTCAGCAAAGGGAGGCCTCCCGGGCGCTGTGGAAATCCCGAGGGCACCGCGGGGAATCCTTAGGGTCCCACCCAGCGATCCAGGGACGAGGGCGTGATGCGGAATCGAGTCCCTGTTGTCAGCCCCGGAGCCAGAGCATGAGGTGTCTGCTCACTTCTAGTTTGGGTCTCAGAGAGATGGGCGTCCCCTGGAAGGGGTCACCTGAGGGAAGAGAGTGCGGCGAGCCTATGGCCATCCTGTACCCACCTGAGGACAGCATTCGGAGACTGAGGGGCGGCCGGTGCTTCCCTGCTGTCAGCCTTGCATGGCCCAGGGACGGAGGGCAGCCACCCCTCCCTTGCTACTCTGGGTCCCAGAAGGTGAGTTTGTTCTGGATAGGTTATTCAGCAGAAGGAGATCTATGCCTTGGCAGGTCTGAGCTATGCCTGAAGGGCAAACTGAGCACATGAAAGGGTGGTCCCGGGGGCCTCAGGGAACCCTTTGGAGAGCCCAAGCCTTGACAGTCAGATGAGATAATTAATCACTTTCCATGGTGTTCACTGAGAAGTGAGGCCTTAGGGAAATGGGCAAAATCAGGACAAAAGGAGAAGTCCCAGGCCATGCCAGGCTTCCAGGTAAAGAACCTATGACAAGGCCATGTCATGTTTTGCTTCTCAGTGTCTCATGAAAATAAGCCTTTTCTGGCAGGGTTTGCATCAGGTTTCTGAAAATAGGGACTGCGGTTTGACCAGTAGCCAGACTAAAGACCTTGACCAAAGCCTGAGGAAACCATCCATTCCCTTAGTCAGGAGCCAACATAACTGCTGAGTTTGCTATTGCCCATAGGAGACCCTGAGGAGAGCTGTGAGGGTGAGATATCACCTTGCATCCTGTTTCTTGAACCATGGATGAACATGATTGTTCTGTAGAAGTGTTGTCTGATCTCAGGACCTATAATTAGTCATGGAAAGGAGCCTAAGTTAGGCTGATGGGGACACCCACTCCAATACAGAATATTCTCAACAGCCCTGTCCTGTTGTCACACTTGGGAAACTTTGGATGTTACCGCCCCTTAATTCATCCTCAGTGGTCACAGGGACAGAACTGTTTAGTGGGAGAGAGTGACATCAGGTTAGCAGAGGGGAGGAGTCTCAGATACTGTCAAGTTTCAAGGCATAGAGCTTGTTTGAGCAAAGAGCTGACCATCCACTTGTGAAGATGGAATCCCTTGGTATGTATCTACCCTGCCCCTATAGTCATCCCTGGGAGGTTTCAAGCAAGTATGGCTAGTCTTTTTTTTTTTTTTTGCAGTTTACAAATTTAAGTTATTCATATTTTAATATGAAAATATTTTGTTTCCTGATCATAAAAAAATGATGCATGCTTGTATGAAAAAATTGAAACAGTATAGCTATGAATAGCATTCTCCAATATACCCCCTCCTCCACAGAGAGCCAGAGTAAATATTTTCGTGTATGTCCTTCCAGAATTTTCAATATGCATATACATTGTTTTTAAATATAATAAAAGGATGCCTATTGCAACATTTTTATTGAAGTATAATTCACATATGACATATTTTTTAATTTTAGCAAAAATTTTAGAACCACCACTGTACATCAGTAAGCATATAATATTAAATTATAAGGTGTCTATATAGCAGAATACCTTGCAGCTACTAAGAGGAAGAGATATATCTATACACAAATGAGGGATGTGAGCATGGGCAGAGGATGGCTGATGCCCACAGTACATTGTTAAGTGAGAAAAGCAAGTTTTAGACTAGTAAATGGCATTCCAAAGTTTAAGCATCTTATCATTTTATCTCATTTTTGGTTACTTATATTTGGGTGAATGCAAAACTGTCAGGTCAGCATATAAGAGGCCGAGGGTACGCATTCTCTGGGAAGTTTTTCTTTCATACAGTGAACCATTTCCTGTGAACCAGCTCTGGTCCACCAGCATTCTCCAGTGAAATTACTGTTAGACTGGCCCTGAGGACCAGTTCCCACAGGACCTCATCCTCTAGTGAGATCTCCCTCTAAACCACCACAGGGCTGAGTTTCTGGTAGTTTTTCACCACTAATACCCTGCATGGAAACTGATAGACATGCAAATTCTGTCCTATCTGGTAGAAGCTGAAATAAATTTCCTTATTCCTTCAGTGAGGAAAAATAACACACATTGGGCTCCCTTTGCCTATTAATTTCAATTGTCTTTATTCTGTATATATTTGTACTTCATGACTTTTTTTTTGGTCTAAAGTTTTACATATGTCTCCCTTTTCCCCAGTTGACAACCCCCCCGACTCCCCCCCCCCCCAGCCATTCCCATCATTGGGGAGCCTACATTGTCCTAGTATCTGTGTCCATTGGTTATACTAATATGCAACCATACAAGTCCTTAGGTTGCCCTCTAACACTCCCCTCTCCCATGTCATTTGGCTCTGGATCTATTCTTGTTCATCAAATTATGTTGATCATTATATCACACATATGAGTGAGATCATGTGATTTTATCTTTTTCCAACTGCCTTATTACGCTTAGCGTAATGCTCTCCAGTTCCATCCATGCTGTTGAAAATGGTACAAGTTCCTTCTGTTTTATAATGGCATAGTATCCCATTGTGTTTAATCCATCTATCTGCTGATGGGCACTTAGGCTGTTTCTAAATCTTAGGTATTAGGAATTGTGCTGTTATGAACATAGGGGTGCATATATCCTTTCTGATTGCTGTTTCTAGTTTCTTGGAAACAACAATCAGAAAGGATAAAAGTGGGATTATTGGGACTTCTCCTTTTGTCCTAATTTTGCCCATTATCATAAGGACTCACTTCCCAATGAACATCATGGAATAGTGATTAGCTGTCTCATCTGACTGTCACAGCTTGTGATCTCCAAAGGGTTCCCTAAGACCACTGAGACCACCTTTTCATGTGCTGAGTTTGCCCTTCAGGACTCCTTCCGCTGAATAATCTATTCAGAACACCTTCACCTTCTGCGACCCAGTGTAGCAAGGGAAAGATGGCTGCCATCCGTCTCTAGGCCATGCAAGGCTGACAACAGGGGAAGCATTGGTTAGTCTCTGTCTCCAAATGCTGTCCTCAGGTTGGTACGGGAGTTCCATTTTTAACTTTTTGAGGAAACTCCATACTGTCTTCCACAGTATAAGCACCAGTCTTCATTCCCACCAGCAGTTCATAAGGCTTCCTTTTTCTTCCTTGCCAGCACAAGTTATTTGTTGATTTGTTGATGATAGCCATTCTTACAGGTGTGAGATGGTATCTCATTGTTGTTTTGATTTGCATCTCTCTGATGATTAGTGACTTTGACCATGTTTGCATATGTCTCTGGGCCTTCTGTATGTCCTCTTTTGAAAAGTGTCTATGTAGGTCCTTTGCCCATTTTTTTATTGGATCGTTTATCTTTCTTTTGTTAAGTTGTATGAGTTCTCTGTACATTTTGGAGATTAAACCCTTATCTGAAATATCATTGCTAAATATGTTCTCCAATGCAGTAGTCTTTCTTGCTGCTTTGTTGATGGTTTCTTTTGCTGTACAGAAGCTTTTTATTTTGATGTAGTACCATTTGTTTATTTTCTCCTTAGTCTCCATTGCCCTAGGAGCTGTGTCTGTAAAAATATTGCTACAACATGTCTGCTATTTTGCTGCCTAAGGAGTCTCATAGAATTTTTATTGTTTCCTGTCTTATATTTAAGTCCTTTATCCATTTTGAGTTTATTTTTGTGTATGGTGCAAGTTGGTGATCAAGTTTCATTCTTTTAATGTACCTGTCCAAATTTCCCAGCACCATTTATTGAAGAGACTGTCTTGACTCCATTGTTAAATATTAATAGAGCATAATGGCTTGGGTCAATTTCTGGGTTCTCTGTTCTGTTCCATTAGTCTATATGTATGTTCTTGTGCTAGTACCAGGCAGTTTTGAGAACTGTGGTTTGGTAATATAGCTTGATATCTGGTTTTGTGATGCCTCAAACTTTGTTCTTCTTTCTCAGGATTGCTGTGGCCATTTGGAATCTTTTTTTATTCCAGATGAATTTTTGGAGAGTTTGTTCTAGATCTTTGAAATATGCTGTTGGTATTCTAATGGTGATTGCACTGAATCTGTAGATGGCTTTGTGTAGTATGGATATTTTAATGATGTTGATTCTACCAATCCATTAACATGGTATGTTCTTCCATTTGTTTATGTCTTCTATCTTTTTTTTTTAATGCCCTGTAGTTTTCTGAGTACAGGTATTTTATATGTCCTTAGTTAACTTTATTCCTAGGTATCTTAATTTTTTGGTGCAATGGTAAGTGGGATTATTTTTTTCATTTCTCTTTCTGTGATTTTATTTTATATATATAGTCAACTGGTCGTTTAGGCTTGTGTATGTGTGTGTATGTATGTATGCATACACAAGCCTAAGCGACCAGCTGACTGGTAGCTATGACGTGCACTGACTACCAGGGGCAGATGCTCAGTGTAGGATCTGCTAAACTGTGGTGACTTAGCAGCTACAGTTCTCGGGTGATGCATCTGAAACCAGAGAGAAAAGAGCCCAGTTTCATAGTGTGTCACCTGAGAACTACTCTCTCACAATCTGGGATCCCCTTGGAGGAATGTCAGAGAGCCAGTTTCAGTCCAATTCCCACAGCCCAGGCAGAGGGACCCCACTGGAGCACTAATTTGTGCATCAGGCCTCAAATAAAATGCCATAGATTTCTGTGTGTTAATTTTGTATCCTGCTACATTGCCCAATTCATGTATTAGTTCTAGTAGTTTTTTGATGGAGTCTTTAGGGTTTTCTATGTACAGTATCATGTCATCTGTGAATAAGGACAGTTTTGCTTCTTTTATAATTTGGATGCCTTTTATTTTTTCTTGTCTGATTGCTATGGCTAGCACTTCCAGTACTATATCAAATAGGAGTGGTAAAAGTGGGCACCCCTGTCTTGTTCATTTTCTTAGGGGAAATAAGTTTCGTTTATGCCCATTGGGTATGATGTTGGCTATAGGTTTATCATATAATAAGGCTTTTATTATGTTGAGGTATGATCCCTCTATTCCCACTTTGCTCAGAGTTTTTATCAAGAAAGGATGTTGGATTTTATCAGATGCTTTTTCTGCATCAATTGATATGATTATGTGATTTTTGACTCTCAGTTTTTTTATGTGATGTATCACATTTATTAATTTAAAGATATTGTACCATCCTTGCTGACCCAGAATAAATCCCACTTGGTCATAGTGTATCATCTTTCTAATGTAATGCTGAATCCAATTTGCTAGAATTTTGTTGAGGATTTTAGCATCTATGCTAATTAAGGAGGTTGGCCTGTAGTTCTTTTTTAGTGGTGTCTTTATCTGGTTTTGGGATTAGGGTACTGCTGGCTTCAAAGAAAGGGCTTCAAAGTGTGCCTTCCCCTTGAATTTTTTGGAGTCGTGTGAGGAGGATAGGTTTTAGTTCTTTGAATGCTTGGTAGAACTACCCTGTAAAGCTGTCCGGACTAGGCCTTTTGTTCGCTGGAAGATTTTTGATTGCTCCTTCAATTTCTTAGGCAGTTATTGGCCTATTCAGATTTTTAAAATTCTTCCTGATTGAGTTTTGGAAGCTTGCATTTTTCTAAGAATATGTCCATTTTGTCTAGGTTGTCTGGAATAGAGTCTTTCATAGTATTTGGAATAGAGTTTGTTGGAATAGAGTTTTTCATAGTATTGGAATAGTTTGTTGGAATAGTTTTTCATAGTATTTCTTCATGATCAATTGTATTTCTGTGGGATTGGTTGTTACTTCACCTATTTCATTTCTGATTTTGGGGGGGGTCCTTTCTTTGCTTTTTGGTGAGCCTGTCTAGAGGTTCATCCATATTGTTTATCTTTCAAAGAACTGATCTTGGTTTTGTTGATCTTTTGTATTGTTTGTTGATTTTCATCTCAATGTTGTTTATTTCTGCTCTGATCTTTATTATTTCCTTTCTTCTCCTTACACTGGGCTTTTATTGTTGCTTTCTTTCTCACTCTTTGAGTTTTAGGGTTAGATAATTTATTACTATTTTTTCTTGTTTTTTTGAGGAAGGCCTGTAGATCTATGATCTTCCCTATCTAGACTGCTTTCAATGTGTCCATTGATTTTGGATTGTTTTGTTTTTGTTGTCGTTTGTAGCCATGATGCTTTTTAATTATTCTTTGATCTATTAGGTAACCTAATCATTGTTTAATAAAATGTTATTTAGCCTTCAGATGTTTCATTTTTTTCATTGTTTTTATTGTAGTTGATTTCTAATTTTATGCCATTGTGATCTGAGAAGATGCTTGTTAGGAATCCTATCTTCTTGAATTTTAAGGGACTTTTCCTATGCCCCAATATGTGGTCTGCCTTTGAAAATGACCCATGTGCAATTGAGAAGAATGTATATTCTGCAGCTTTGTGATCAAATGTTCTTAAGATGTCAATTAATTCCATCTGACCTAGTGAATCATTTAGGATTGATGTTTCCTTGCTGATGTTTTTGTTTAGATGATTTGTCCAGTGGTGTTAGTAGGGTATTAAATCCCCTACTATGACTGTATTTCTGTTAGTCTCTCCCTGACAGTTTTGGTCTGAAAGGGCCAGGTGGAGATCAGCTTTAGATAGAGTTAACAAGCAGTACAGATTCCTTAAGGTGATACAGAGTAATGACTGAAAGGAGATGTGACTTGGTCTTAGAGGGGGCAGTATATATCATGAGGGAGATTATTAACAGTCCCTAGGGAATGCCTCTGTAATGAACCTGACTGAAGACTTGAAGGGACCATACTCCTCAGTATACAGATGTCTCTACAGAGCTCAGCCATACCTGCCTACTGCCATCCCTGAGAATTCTCAGCCTGGCTTGCCTTGTTGTATCCTAAAGAGCATTGAGTATTTGTCTTTCATGTGTCTGGGGGACACAGCATCCAGGAGGTCAGGTACTATGTGAGGCCCTGTAGCACTATTGTCAAGAGAGGAACATCAGAGGTGGCTTTTATCAGAGCTACCCCAGTTGAGATTAGCATCTGAGGTCACTCACATCTTCCTTCTTTCCCTTAGAGAGTGATTCCCTATTGTCTTCTGTTCATATTCCTGATTACCACCACCCACAAGTGTCCTCATGGCTTTTCCTCAGAAGAATCCATAATACTCACCTGATAACTTTTTCAGACCAACAGTGATACCCAGGGCCTGGAGGTTGCACAGGTGTCCAAGGCTCTGAGGAGGCCTGTCTCTCCTCCCATCCTGTAATGCCTGGCAATCTGAAGGAGGCTCCTGATGCTGGTATCCCCAGTACCTCTGAGAGTGCTCAGAGTTTCTGTTCTTCCTCAGTTGTTGCCACAGTTTCCTCATCAAGCAAATATGATGAGGGTTCCAGTAGCAAAGAGGAGGAGGATAGTACCTTAGAGACAGATCCAGACCCCAAGAATGTGCCCATAGATGCTCTAGATCAGTGGTTCCCAACCTTCCTAATGCCTCACCACAACATGAGGAACTGCATTAAAGGGACGTGGCATTAGGAAGGTTGGGAACCACTGCTCTAGATGAAAATGTGGCTTCATTGGTGAATTTCATCCTGCTCAAATATCAAATGAAAGAGATAATAACCAAAGAAGATATGTTGAAGATTGTCAGCAAAGAGTATGAAGACCAATTCACTGAGGTCTTCCTGAGAGCATCTGTATGCATGGAGACAATCTTTGGCCTTGATGTAATCCCACCAACCACTGCTATGCCATCTTCATCAAAATGGGCCTTACCTATAATGAGATGCTGCATTGTGAAGTTGGTGTGCCTAAGACTGGCATCTTGATACTTATCTTGGGTGCAATCTTCATGAAGGGCAACCATGCCACCAAACAGGACATCTGGGATGTTCTGAGTATGATGCAGTTATATTCTGGGAAGAAGAACTATATCTTTGGGGAGCCCAATAAGCTCATCACCAAATATTTTGTGGAGCAGGAATACCTAAAGTACCAGAAGGTGGCCAACAGTGATCCTGCACAATTTGAATTTCTGTGGCGCCCAAGAGCCCATGCTGAAACCACCAAGATAAAAGTCCTAGAGTTTTTGGCGAAGGTTCATGGGACCTATATATACTTGTGTTCCTCTTTTGTATCTGTAACTTGATATATTATTATTTGTTGACATGTATTATTCAAATCCTGGTTTTAGTAGCTTCAAAATCTCCAAGTTTATGAATGGTAATGGTCACACATTTAATACTCTAATGAGGATTCTTAGTAAGAGGTTTTGTTAAAGTATGAAGCCATCTATCTGTTGACACCTGCAATAAGATAACATCGCATTGCTACAGACATTTACTAGAAATGTGAAAGAAATCTTTTAAGATACTTGGGTTCAATAACTAGAGCAGGAGTAAAGGATTGTCAGTTTACTCCTTATACATTTTATCTTTATAAAAGAAAATTATATGTGGTTCAATTTGGTTAACTTGTTTGTGTATGCATAAGAAATAAATCTCAATAAATTATATCCTATGCTCCCTCTTCTATTATTCCCCATTCTTTATTGAAATTTTGCTATTTGGAAATCACTACCTTATCCCTGGAATTTCTAGGATAAATAAGGCCTAGGACTTGCCCTTATAACTTTTACTTATAGAATCGGCAATTCTATAATAATAGTGTTGAGATACCTTCTAATATCTAGTGGTCAACTGAAAGAAGGAGATAACAGGTGTGTGAAATTGTTTTATTTGAGACTGTCAAGTATAAATGCCCTGAGTCAAGGAAATTGGGGTGTGGGGAATGCTTCAGTTCCTTCAGTTGAGTGCTTCAATTTCATAATTGTAAGGTAGATTTTAGATGTAGGGCAGGAAATATTTGAGGGTTTTGGTGATAACTGATCAGACCTACAGATGGTAGGTTGAAAACCTGGAGGGGAAAATTGTTCTTCACACATAACTTTTGGGTCATGGTTTAAAAATAGAAATATCCACTGGGGCAGGAATGGAAACTATTCTGTGGTCTGACCTCTCTTCCATTACAATCTTTTATTTTTATGCACATCATCTTTAGAGAGTTTTTGAGAGATAACAGTGATTGATACTTTCCTGAGATGAGATACCCAGAAACCACTTTGTTAGCATTTGTTGTCTCAGGCTGAAAGCCAGAGACAGCTCCATTTACGGATATTTTAAATGTTATTTTTGGTATAATTTGGCACAGTCTTAGATAAGAGATCAACCAAAGGACTTATATACATGCATATAAGCATAACCGATGAAGGCAAGACACTGAGGGGTTAGAGTATTCCTCGGGGGGGGCAATAGGTAGATATGTATACATGTAACACATTAATAAAAAATAAGGAGAATCCAAGATGGCGGCATAGGTAAAGACCTACACTGCTGCCTCGCACAACAATTTCAAAACTACAACTAAAAGACAGAACGGACATCATCCAGAACCACAGGAAAGCTGGTGGAGTGGAAATTCTACAACTAGAAGGAAAGAGAGGGGCTCACAGAGACCCAGAGGAGCTGCAAAAAGCTGAGGTATGGAGACGTGCGTGTGCAGAGAGCGGGTACCTGAGAAACTGGCTGGCTTTCTCTGGCAGGAGGGAAACGGAGACTCCCAATGGCATTGAACCCCTTATCCTAGGACACTAAACCCCAGATCCAGCCAAAACTCATATGGGGGGAGTTTGGACTGTGAAAAGGTAGAAGTGCACAGAAATTTAGCGGAGTCACAAAAGATCAGAAGTCTGGTGGCGCGTAGGGCACTGCGCGCAGAGGACCGACTGCTGATTGTGCCACTGGCTTTCACGAGTGGGCAGGAGACAGACCGTCCCAATTGTGCCATTTCTAACTCCACTAAACTCCGGTTTTGGGCAAAACCCTGGGGACCCAGACTTGTATGGTCCCGGAGCGCAGGGGAGCCATAGGGGCAGCAGTCTAGAGGCACTGCGAGAGAGCACACGTGCATAGGGACCGCTCCAGCGATTACCCAGTCACGTGAGACTCAGGGGCCGTGGAGGGCAGGGCTGACTGGAAGGCAAGGCGGTCCCTTAAGCCCTGAAACTCCACCCATCCCAAGCTCAACAGAGAAGCTTTTGCGGTTTTTCAAGTCTGGTATCATAAGGCTGAATCCAACACAGAAGTTCTCCCAGCATAGTGAAAATGCCAACAAAGATAGGGATCACAAACAAAGGAAATGGAGGAAAACAAATGACTGGATATAGAGTTCAAAACCACGCCGGTTTTTTAAGAATATCCTAGAAAATTTGGATAAAGTTAGTGAGTCCCAAGAGGAGATGAAAAAGATCCAACTAGAGATGGAAAAGGACCAACTAGAATTTAAACATACACTGACTGAAATAGAAACCATTATACAGAGACCTAACAGCAGACTAGAGGAAGGCAAGAATCAAGTCAAAAATTTGAAATATAAAGAATCAGAAAACACTCAACTGGAAAAGCAAGAAAAGAATCCAACAATGTGAAGATAATGTAAGGAGGGGACAGCTTCAAGCGTACCAACATCAGAATTGTGGGGGTGCCAGAGGAAGAGAGAGAGCAAGATACTGAAAATCTATTTAAAGAAATAATGACTGAAAACTTCCCACATCTGATAAAAGAAATAGACTTACAAGTTCAGGAAGCACACAGAACCCCATATAAAAGGAATCCAAAGAGGACTACACCAAGACACATCATAATTAAAATACCAAGAGCAAAAGACAGAGAATATGAAAAGCAGCAAGAGAAAAACAGTTCATTACCTACAAGGGAGCACCCATACGACTGTCAGCTGATTTCTCAACAGAAACTATGCAGGCCAGACGGGAGTGGCAAAAAATATTCAACGTGATGAATAGCAAGAACCTACAACCAAGAATAATCTATCCAGCAAAGCTATCATTCAGAATTGAAGGGCAGATAAAAAACTTCACAGATAAGAAAAAGCTAAAGGAGTTCATCAACTCCAAACCAGTATTATATGAAATGCTGAAAGGTACTCTTTTAGAAGAGGAAGAAGAAAAAGGTAAAAGATAAAAAATTATGAACAACAAATACATATCTATCAACAAGTGAATCTAAAAATTAACTGAATTAAAAATTTGATCAACAGAATAAACTGGTTAATATAATAGAATCAGGAGCACAGAAAGGGAATGGACTGATAATTCTCAGGGGGAAAGGTGTGAGGGATGTACAGGGAGAGACTGGACAAAAATCATACACCTATGGATGAGGTCAACGGGAGGGAGGTAAGGGTAGAGGGAAGGGTGGGACCCAAGTGGAGGGGACCTATGGAGGGGAAAAGGGAGAAACAAATGTAATAATCTAATAATCTGAATAATAAAGATGTATTTAAAAAATAATTAATTTAAAATGCTTATAATTTCAATGAGTGTAAAATTAATGAAAATAGGGTGGTTTGAATAGAACAGAAAATAGGAAGGTCAGGAATTTGTCATTGCCCAGGAATACCAGGAATTTGGAGTTGCATCAGCTAAGACATTTTGTTCCCCATTATTAAAGAATATATATGTATAGTGTATACACACACACACACACACACACACACACACACACTGCCCTTTACTTGCTAAGCAGTATTTTGCTAGATCTGATATCCCATGTTTTGTAGTACTTCATGCTGAGTCTTAACTGGATTTTTAAAAATTACCTTGGTAAGGGTGGTACAGTCAGTGCTCATAATCATCACAGTAATAACAACTACCCTTTATCAAAAACCTAAGGCATTCCAGGAACTATTCCAGGTGCTTTACATACAGTACATTCTTTCTAACAGTAAACTGAGAAAGGACTTATCAGACTTATTCCTCAGATGAAGAGCCTACGAGTCACAAAGCTTGGAAATGTGCTGGGGTTTGCAGGTCTGTTTAGTGTTAGACCTGAGGTTAGGCTTCTGGTCTGAATTCTTCTAGAGCTCACTCTATTCCAGTCCTCCATCCTAATGCCCGCCTTTTGTCTCAATTCATTTCTCACTACTCCATAATGCCTCTTGGGATAAAAAGGGACTTCTAATCCAAAGTGCTAAAATCACAGGTAAAAAAGAAAGGTAAAAATTATACTCAAGTATAATATGGGCATTGTCTGTGGGCTTCATTTACTAAAAAGCTGACTATGCCTAGGGGCTGGCAGTTTTGTCCAGGTCCAGCTCTTTTGCATGTAGAGGTTCAGAATGTCACTCAGAATATTCCACTTTGGTATATTGAGTATTATAAATTAAAAGTACTTGAGGCCCTAGTCAGTTTGCCTCCGTGGATAGAGTGTCCACCCGTGGACTGAAGGGTCCCAGGTTCAATTCAGGTCAAGGGTACATACCTTGATTGCAGGCTCTATCCTCAGCCCTGGTCAGGGCGTTTGCAGGAGGCAACTAATCCATCTGTCTCTCTCAGATTGATGTTTCTCTCTGTCTCTCCTCATCCCTTCCACTTTCTCTAAATAAAAATCAATGGAAAAATATTCTCGTGTGAGGATTAACAACAAAAAGAGTACTTGAGAAACAATTACAGCAGAAGCAACAAAGCTGATAATGCATACATTATTACTACAAAAATTTGAAAAATATAGATCACAATCTCCACCTTTATGGTATTCATAATTCAGCTACATTCTCAGAGAATGCCACAATTAAGCTATTATTTTAAATTTAATTCTTGACTTTCCCATACATAATAGTATTATAAAATATATGTTGTGACTTGAAAACATAATGGGTAGTGATACACATATTCTGCCATATGTAGTTTCCACTTAACATGAATACAGGATCTTTCTATGACAACACATAGATAACTTCACTTTTGTAACTGCTCCCATAGCATGTATGTACCATAATTATTTTAACCACCTCCTGATGAGCACATAATTTGTTTCCCGTTTGTTGCCATGACTTATAAAACTGAAATATTTTTCCCTGGCTAGCATGGTTCAGTGGGTAAATGTCAGCCTATGAACCAGAAGGTCATGGGTTCAATTCCTGGTCAGGGGGCATGCCTGGGTTGTAGGCTCCATCCACAATAGGGGTATACAGGAGGCAGCCAATTGATAATTCTCTGTCATCATTGATGTTTCTATATCTTCCTCACCCTCTCTCAAATCAAGTTAAAAAACAAACAAACATATTTTTAACATGACTTATTGGCCTAAAGTCTACTGTTCATCATGATAGTGAAACATGAAAATTAACTGGAATGCAAAGGTGATTTCTTTCCCAAGTTCTTTTCTCAATGGCTTTGAAGAATGAAGCCATGGACAAAAGGTGATAGGAAAAAAGTACAGAAACTTCATTGCAAGCAGACATTACCTCTGAAATCTAATTCTAAATTCTAAGCCTACGACTGTCCCTCCTGGATGGACAGAGGAGTCCCTGAGAAGGGTGACTGACTTGCTGCTTTGTCTTGAGGCATTAGATAGGCCGCAGTTCTTTGTCTGAATCTGATCCCTTCTTATTGGTTATTTTGCTACATAGAATTAGTTTTCAAAGCTCAAAGCCCACACAGTGTCCTCTACCTTCTCTTCCCCTTATCTTGTTGATTGGAGTCACTTTGGATTTATCATATAGCTCTTCCAATTGTGTTGGCAGAGAAAGCCTTATCTTATGGCCCTCCCAGCTACTCATTAGTTTAAGTCCTAGTCAGGGCATATGCCTGGGTTGCAGGCTCAATCCACGGCTACTTTTGGCCTAACTTATGGTCACTTCAATTGTTTAGGCCAGAGATTCCCATGGTTTATGGCTGTCTTAATTGCATGGGCCAGATATATTTCTATTTGCCTATTCCATTTCTCTGTTCTCTGTACAAGTAAAATAAACACCCTGGTGTCTTCCTCTCCTATAGACCCCTTTAATTCCTAAAACTTTCTAAACCTACCTAATTAGCTAGCTAACCCTTTCAATAGCAAGGTAGAAATTCGGTTAAAGTGTAGTGTGTGAAAACTGAATTTTTATAAATATTGCCAAAATTGTATCCCAAAAATATTTCTCCAATTAATATTTCCACAAATTAATACGTGTAAATATCATAAACATTCACATGTATCAATTTAAAAGTCAAAAATGCTTAATTTGAGAAGCAAATATTTCATCAAAATGACCACTTTACAGGGAATGGGACCAGATAGGACATTTATACTTACCCTGTTTCCCCGAAAATAAGACAGTGTCTTATATTAGTTTTTGCTCCCAAAGATGCGATAGGTCTTATTTTCAGGGGATGTCTTATTTTTCCAAGAAGAAGAATACAGTACATATTTATTGTTGAACAAAAAAAGGGAAACTTATTACCTGTATACCGTATGGTAGTAGTTGTCATCACAAACCAGCTCACTGATTGGCCGCAGCGCTGCTCAGGCAGTGCGAGGTCTCTTTAAATCAGGAGTCAGACGCCTATGTTCAGGGGAGGCCTTATTATCGAGGAGGTCTTATTTTCGGGGGGGGATGCCTTATATTACAGTGAGAGGCAAAACTGGAAGTAGGTCTTATTTTCGGGGAAACAGGGTAGTGAAGAATGAGGATTTGGGGAAAGATAAATGTCCAGGATCTATGAGAGAGATCACATGTAAATCCAAGTACAGAGAACCAAGAGCAGGCTGGTAGACAAAGTTCTGAATCCAGAGTGCAATGTTGAATGGAGAAAGGAACAGAAAAAATGAAAGTGGGCAATCTGGAGGGTGAGTCCAATACAACTCAGATAAACAGGCTTGGGAAATCTCTGAATCACTGCTAACAGCTAGAAATTGTATGGTTATCTGAGTGAGGAAATCTACTTGAAATACCCATCATCTCAGGGAATTCCCCCACCTACTGTTAGGCCAACTGTACTGTCTCTCCTGCATCATGTTACTGGTCAAGTCTAGAGAAGCTTCGTTTTGACCACTCTAGTAGTCCTTTGCCAGTGTATCAGGGTGGGGTCTGCCTTGAT
The DNA here is from genome assembly GCA_011751065.1 of Lasiurus cinereus. Lineage (NCBI taxonomy): Eukaryota > Metazoa > Chordata > Mammalia > Chiroptera > Vespertilionidae > Lasiurus > Lasiurus cinereus. Next base: position 12,422,845 of record JAAGEH010000029.1, read on the forward strand.
TCCTGCTGGCAATGGGTATTTTGTCCTCATTATACACTGGAGACTTTCCACTGAGTTATGGGCTACATGAATATTAATGAGTGGTGACAGAAAGTTGAGACAGACCAGAAGTACCAATGAGCAGTGGAAGATGGCATATAACTGCAAGGAGGAAATTTAAAGTGGATACTCTATTACTGACTTTCTTAGTTAATGTTCAGATAAAGGGCTAAATGTGGACATGTCTTCTGAAATAATGCAATTCATATTGCTTCTCATGTTTTCCAAGTTTATGGTACACCAGAGTGTGGGTATCTTCTGAGTATGATCACTGTTCTACTGCTTAGGGGAGAGGTTAAGCAATGGTGCAGAGATTTGCAGAACCTGTGGAAATTGTACTCTTCCTTTTCGAACTGACTGGGGGTGATGGGGCTGTGAAGTGTCCAATGCAGGAGTATCATATACCATCCTATTGTGAGCATCCTCAACTTTAAGATAATGTTTCAGCTTCCAAAAATCACAGGCTGTTAAAAAAAACATATCATTTATAATGGGGGCAAATTTTTCTTTTAATTAACTACTTTATTTCTAGTGTCCATTAAGATAACAGATCATTTTAATTCCCATATTTATCTGCAACGTGATTTAAAATACTAATTGCTATTGTTAGGAAGGAAATTTTGAAAATCATAGTAGATTCAATGTGACCCATTATTTGTTGGTAGCCTTGGAACTCCCATAAACACCCCTGAAACTTTAAGGAACCAGTTAAATCTCATTACATCTAATGACACAAAGACATTGAATATATCTATTTCACCAAACTAGTATTTCATGGAGTAGTATTGAGAGATAGATGGGGAAAAGAGAAACTGTTCAAGAGAAGGAGAAAAAAAAAGGAGTCTCTACTTCTCTTTTGTAAGAGATTTTTATTTTAATTGCTGGGCTTCTATGTAAATTTTGTTTAAAAATTAAAATAAAGAGAGCATTTTGGTCAAGATGGCAGTGTAGGTACTACAACATGAGACTTAAAGACGCACATGGAAGGGCACTTAAGACTGAATGGTTTGGGATAACCAAGGTGGTGGGGTAGGTAAATATTGCTACTTACCTCCTCCCACAACCACATCAAAATAACAAACAAGATACAGAACAACCATTATTCAGAACAGCCTAAAATTTAGCCGAATGGAAGTCCTATAACTAGAGAAGTAAAAAAGAAAATATGTGGAGACTGGTAGGAGGGGCAGAGGCAGGGAATGGGCAGGTCTGACACCCATGTATGTTTTAAATCGGGAGGGATATATAGGCTTTTGAGGCCTAAGACTACTCAGCACAGGGTTTCATACAAGGAAGAGCAGTCCCTGTAACTTTGGGCTGTAAAAACCAGTGAGGATTGTGGCTGAATGACATGGAGACTGTGGAGGCCCAGAAAGTTCCACTTGAAGGGATAGCACACAGACTTACTCAGACTTGCTCCCTCTGAGATCCAGCACTGAGGCAGTGACTTGGAGGAGAACCAGGGACATAAGGGGAGGAAGTAGATTGCTTGGCATCAGGGTAAGAACTTGAGGCTGGCTTTATCCCAGACAAAAGAGCTGGCAGAGGTCATTGTTCCTATGCTAAGACCTCCCCCTATCCCAGAGCTGACTGGAAGGTGCCATATCTGAGATTCCATCAGCCTGGCTCACACTGTTTGCCCCACCTTGATTCCCTAAGATCCCACACCACCCAATTTGCAGCCCAACTCAAGCTGTTGGAAGTGGCTTTTCCATATGAATGGCCTGTCCAGGCTCAGACTTCAGACCTTCCTAAAACATCTCAAACAAGCAGCTGCTAGAGTCAGCACACCCCATTCCTCTCAGTAAGAGGCCTCAGGCCTGGCACTAGCAACAGCCTGCCTTGTTTCACAGCTTGGGCTCTTCTGGGAACTTCTAAGCCCAAAACAAGTAGCATCCATCTGCAGATGGCTCTGTAACTCCTGATGGGTGGTCCCAGGCAGGGTCCAGGCAATGGCTGACTTTGTACCTCCCATGGGGATACAGAGCCACTGCACCTGGTGGATAGCTTTAGACTACTCCAGACTACAACTCTAGACATCCAAGTTCAACACACTCAAGGGGCAGACTCAGTGAACACCAAAGTCACATTGAAGCAGGTCCTGCTCGATAGGGATATCTCCAGAACAGCAGTTCTTCCACTGTAGTTGCAGATAGTCCTTACAGCCAGTTTGCGAGGAAGTCAATTTCTCCTAGTGATGCCAACAGTAATTAAGGCTCGAATACAACAAGACAGTGCACACAGCCCACACAGAGGCACACCTAAAATGCCTAGCTCAAGTGACTAAGAGGCTGAGCCACTAGGCCCTACAGGAAACCTATCACACTAGGCCACTCTACCAATTCCAGAAGACATAACAGCTCTACCTAATACATAAAATCAAAAACAGGGAAGCAGTCAAAATGTAAGACAAAGAAACATGTCACAAATGAAAGAACAGAAGAAATTTCCAGAAAAAGAACAAAAGGAAATGGAAGTAAGCAAAAGCCTAGAGTTCAAAACAATGGTTATAAGGATGCTCATGGATCTTAATGAGAGCTTCAAGAAACTTAGTGAGAATTTCAAGAAAATTAGTGAGAACATCAATGACATGTAAAAGGACCAGTCAGAAATGAAGCATATCACTAACTAAAATGAAGAATAATTTGCAGGGAATCAACAGTAGAGTAGAGGATGCTTGAATACCTTGTAATCTTTTACCGAAAAATATAATAATTTGTCAACTTGTCATTGTACATTTACTTAATTGCATATTTATTTAAAGTAGAAACAGTGTTTTAGTCCTTTTAATCATTATTTATAGTGCATATATTCTTTCTGATGTCTTTTATGGGATCTTTGAAGGTCTAAGGTCAGTGTTATTTTTAGAACACTCTTAATTCATATTTCTAATTAGTTTTTTAGCATTAGGCTAAGATCTTGTGATTCATCTCAATATACTGTTTGCTGTCACATTTCAGTGTCTTTGTCACTTAGTAACTTTTTTGAAGTAATGCAACGATTCCTGTACTATGTTTCAATTCTCTTAATATATTTTAATTAATCTGCATAGCCTCTTAGTTTATATTTTTCTTCTTTGTAACTAGGCTACTGACATCTGTGACCCAAATTCAATCCTGATGCTCATACTTTTTGTCTCCATATATGAGAATTTTCCTACACACTTCCCCAAGAATAGGAAGCCCTTTCATTGTACTTTCTTACCACTGTGCTGATACAGGTATGGGTACTCTTGCACATCAAATACACACGAAGTTAAGCACTTAAGAAGGATTTTAGCTATTTTCCCCTAATCTCAAATTCACAAGTGCCTTCTAGGTGCAAAGTTTAGAAGAGTGAAAGAAAGGTTTTTTTGAGCTTTATTGAGGTATAATTGATGTACAAAAAACTGCACATAATTAATGTACATAATTTGATAAGTTTTTACATATGCAACCTCTGTGTTACTGCACCACAATCAACGTAATAGGCATATCCAACATCAATAAAACATACATACGTTTTTAAAAAGAGAGAACAACGTATGCTAAATTATATAAACAGTTATTTTTAGCTTCTTGTGAACTCCTACCAAACTTTCAAGGGCTACCTTAAACACTGTCCCAGTTTTTCCTGGTTCCTTTACCAGTGTCCTCTAGAGACTTTGAGTCCTATAGCACATTGTTTCTGTGTTGATTATAGCATTAGTTGTCTGTGTTGCATCAGTCCTGTTTTATGTATCTGTCACTATTAGTCTGAAAGGTCTTTTGAAGTCATGAGTGTAGTTTAACCATATCTCTACACCTTGTAGATTTTCTCCATTCACACAGAAGCATCAATAATTTGTTGCATTAAAGGGAATAGTAACATTACAATTCTTCCAAATAGCTTGATTTATAGTTGATATAGTTTGTCTTCACAAATATTGACCAATATGAAAGAATGTAACAGTCCTAGTACTTTAACATGCTTATATTACAAGGAGAAAAGTAAATATTTACAAACCATCTTTTCTCTGGCAAGTATATGTAAATACTTTCTATCAAGTCCTATTTTGTCACTGTCATTATCAATCTCTCTAGATCAAAAACTCGCAAATCCAGTCCGTTTCTTGAGCCCTATTTGTGTGGCTGGTCACTAGGTCTGGCAAACCTCAAGATCTCTCCTACATAAGCTCTTACTTTAAGTCTTCAGCACAATGATCTCAGTAGAGATTGTTAATAGTTTCCTCTTTCAACATTTGGAAGAACTTTTTTTTTTTTAGATATTTTATTGATTTTTTTACAAAGAGGAAGGGAGAGGGATAGAGAATCAGAAACATCGATGAGAGAGAAACATTGATCAGCTGCCTCCTTCACACTTCCCAGTGGGGATGTGCCTGCAACCCAGGTACATGACCTTGACTGGCATCGAACCTGGGACCTTTCAGTCTGCAGGTCGATGCTCTATCCACTGAGCCAAACCGGTTAGGGCTAGAAGAACATGTTGATTGGTCTGTGGTTTTTGTCTCCAGTATTTCTCATTTTAATTCATTTCACTTGTTGAAAGAGTAAATGTCTTTATTCCCATAATGCCCATATAACAAGCTCCTAACTTTTTATGCTGTTACCCGATGTGGGAACCTCTTTCCACGTCCCGCGTGGTTCAGGGTTCCCGGGTCAGGGTTCGGGTTCTGAAGGAGGCCGCACGCAAACGAAATGAGAGACTGAAAGCATAAATTTGGCGATATTGGGGGGCCAGGCGGGAGCCTTCCTCTAGTGGAAAGGACTGCCCCTTGCTCTGGCCTTTTTCTCCTTTTTATTAAGGCTTTGGGACACACCCCTAGCCTTTAGGCAGGAAATAACAAAAACAGAAATTAACATGAAACAAACATAGAGGTTGCTTCAACCAATAAGGTTTCAACAAAACAGTGAGTAAATAGCTCTGACCTTTCAGAGCAATTAAGGTTGACCCGCCTTCTGGCTTCCTGTTTACATCCATCTAGTGAGAACAATATTTGGTTTCCGACAACCCAATATCTTAACTATATGACTGTCTAATTTTCTAATCTAAACTTCCACTACAACAATCTAGTCACACAATTTCATTTGTTCATACTCTATATTTTATTCATGCCATTGCCCCCTAGCAAACATTTTTCTCTCCACTTCTGGTCCAAATTCAAAACATATTTTAAGAACCCAAATAATTTCTGCTTCATCAGAGTCTTTGGTCAATAAATTTAAATCCCATTGATCTTTTTCCATCTTTTATTTATTGAATTTATTGGGTTGACATTAATTAATAAAATTATATAGGTTTCAGGTGTACAACTCTATAATGCATCATCTGTATGTTGCATTATATGGTCATCACACCAAGTCAAGTCTCCTTCCAGCACCATCTATCCCCCCTTTACCTTCTGCTATATCTTTCCTTTTCTGAATTCTCTTGTCTTCTCCATGTTTACTGTTAGTTTACATATTACTTCAAAGGCAGAAACCATTTTTTTTTATATCACCAAATTCCCCCACAAGAACAAAGACAGGGCTCAAAAAAGCATAAGAAAAAAATATATATATATTAAAGATTGCTCTATGGACTTCATGTGAAAGGCCAAATAGAGTTATAAAAAGAAGGCCAACACAATGAAATATGCTATTACTATTGAGATCATCACATACATGTATATACTTAATTTAAAAACAACAAACTTTTTAAAAAACATTTACTGTTACTAAAATAAAAATGATAATACAACATCTATATAAACCCTACTTTGCTTTATGAAATATTATTTTTTAGAGTATAGGTAATATTAATAAAATACTCAACCTTTATTCTCCCAACTCATGAAACCTGGTCCTCTCACTAAGACTACTTTCTCATTATGCACACGTGGGTGTACATACTTCTACATATTTTTAATGTGGTGGATTTATACAGAGTCACATTTCAATTTTCACTCTAGTAATATCCCATGAAAATTGTTTTTCAACTCAGACATTTAAAATGTATGAACAGTCCTAACTGGTTTGGCTCAGTGGGTAGAGCATTGGCCTGCAGACTGAAGGGTCCTGTGTTCGATTCCGGTCAAGGGCATATACCTTGCTTACAGGCACATCCCCGGCATGTGCAGGAGGTAGTTGATCGATGTTTCTCTCTCACCCATGTTTCTAACTCTCTATCCCTCTCCCTTCCTCTTTGTAAAAAAATCAATAAAATGTATTTTTAAAAATTGTATGAACAAAGCAATAATACAAAGGAGTAAAGTAACAAAGACTCTCAAAAAAGGTTTATACAATGCATGTCCTAAAGGCACTCACTTGTATGTCCATATACACTGTCAGAAAGAACTTCCTTAATACTCAGTCAATATGCATCACTTTAGGACTGCTCAGTCATGCACATATACACACACACAAACATAAAATGAGAATAAAACTCACTATTATTCTTTTAATAATCATCTTTCTTAATTTTATCCTGAATCCTCACATGGTGTATTCTAGATCAGACATAGATTTATCATTTACTTAAAATGCAAATTAACTTAATGCAAATATTGACCACATTGTCAGATCTTGATTTTTACTCCTGAGGTGATATGATGAGGATCATGTCAAATATCCTAAGCTCAAAAACTTTGAAGTTGTTGTAATAGGGGCGCAATGGAGAAAAATTATTTTTTTCTGCTTATATACAGAAGCAAGAGGCAACTACCTTTCCTTCCCCTGCTAATTTCCTTCTATGGAGATGGGATGGAAAAGTCCCCGAGTTCTTACTTTAACCTTTTAGAATATAAATACATCTTTCCAATGGCCAGATAAGCTCTGATGTCCCAGGATTCTACAACCTAGAAATGTCTCCAAGGTCTCCTTTTTTTGTTGTTGAAATCCAAATATGTAACCTCTGGATTTAGCTAAATCTCTCTGGTGTTCTCTCTAACTTCCCAAGGCTTGTTCTTATGCGAGTAGTCCAGTGGTTTTTCCTGAGCAGGATGTAAGGGTGGTTTCTTTCCCGGGTTCTTGTCCAGGTGAATTTGAAGAAGGAAGCCACAGACAAAAGATGGTAGATGAAAAGGGTAGAAATGTATTGGAAACAAGTACAGACTCCCATATGAGGAGGGAGTCCCAAAGGGAGTGACCCACTAAGCTCCTTTTCCCTAAGGTTTATAAAGGCTGCAGTTCTTTGTCTTTTGGTGTAGTCTTCCAATAGGTAGAATATCAGCTTCAAAGCTCAAAACCCACATGGTGCCCCTCATGTTCCCCTGCTTTGGTGGTAAAATTCTCTATCTCCTGTGAAAATCTGTTTTCCTCTTTCTCCTATTTTTCAGCATTTCTCTATCCTATGTGAAAGTTTGTTTCCTCTTTCCCCCCATACCCTGTGGCTTTTCCCTATCTTCTGTGAGTGGATGTCTTCCTCTCCCCTTATCCTGTGGGACCCTTTTTCTTCTCTGTAAATGTATGCCTTTTGGCAACTCCAACCCTCACCTATGGACTCTAAACCTTCCTCCCTTATGGACTCTCTAATTTCTAAAACTCCTAAACCTGCCTATTTTACCCCTAAGAACTCCTTTCACTAGGATCTCTAATGTAAGTGAATTTTTTTTCTCATAAATCTCCAACTCTGCAGAAATACACGCAGATTTCTCTCTACCCTGGGTTTATAGTGCATTATATTTTTTTAAATCATCAATATTGATGGGATACCCAATGTCAGATTTCCCACTTTTTATTGTCCATGTATATTCCAATCTTGTAACATCTATGATAACAGGCCATTGCAACATCCATCATAGATACTTAATGCTGAAATATAAAGTATAATTTATAAACTCTATAAATGATACAAAAGCTATTTGCAAATAATGATTACTTTCTGATTCAATGAGATAGAAAATTAGACACATTTGAAAGAACTCAGTGAATACTGATTAAGGCTTCAACACCACATTCATTTTTAAGAATACACACAATTACTAAAAGGCCATCACAATGTTCCATACATTTATTGAATATTCTTTACTGTAGCAAACTATTACAAAATGAAAACTTAAATTTTATTCAAAAAGTCAAGGGAATCTTTAGATGGTACAAAAAAAATTAAACATAAATGTTATCAAATACTTAAAAATAGCAGTATTTTTCATAAGGACTACAGTTAACTGTTTCATCAAAAATGTCAAAATAAACTTAAGATTAATGGTAATAACTTATTTGGTAAAGCAGTAGTTCTTTAAACAGCCAGTTCGAAATGCCCCAATTGACATATTTTGCTAAGACTATAGTGCAATGAAAGTACGGTACTGAGTCCTGTTAGAAATTATACTTAATGTTACAAGGTCAGTGTTGCTCTCAGAATCAGTAGGTGACTACAGGATGACAAAATTTCTGTTAGAAATCCAATATAGCAATTGAAGCTGTTGGGCCAAGGAAGCCTATCTATTATTACCCCCTTAGATCTTCTGGCTGATTAAATAATTCAGACAATATACTGCAGATTAACAGGGAAAAAAATAAAAAAATTAATATGGGTCTATAGGTCACTCAGGTAAGCATGAAAATTCCCTAGGTGTGTCCTAACTGGTTTAGCTCAGTGGATAGAGCATTGACCTGCGGACTGAAAGGTCCCAGGTTCGATTCCAGTCAAGGGCATGTACCTTGGTTGCGGGCAAACCCCAGTAGGAGGTGTGCAGAAGGCAGCTGATCTATGTTTCTCTCTCATCAATGTTTCTAGCTCTCTATCCTTCTCCCTTCCTCTCTGTAAAAAATCAATAAAATATATTAAAAAGAAAGAAAGAAAGAAAGAAAATTCCCAAAGCAGTGAGGCAACATTGAGTATAAATGACATTTTGGACAAAGAGGAATGGGTATTAGATTTCAGAAATGAGAATGGGTGATTTACAGGTAGTTGAGGAAGAGTGGAACACACAAAACAGGTAAATTCTTGCTCAGAACTCAAAAACACAGACAATCTAGAAAACATACTTGTAGTCTTCCTGGCAAGTGCTAGGATGAAAATACTTCAGGTGATTATGACAAGGTTCCCTTCCTGAAGAAGGTTCTTTTGTTTTGTTTTGTTTTGTTTTTCCTATCTGAATCTCTTTAAGAGGAAGGGTAAGTAAAAAAACTTTGAGTTTGTCAGGTTATAATTTATTTCAGTTAGAAATAATCTTCAAGACACGGTAGCACATTCAGGGAACACTCACTCCCAACCCCCACAAGCAAAGGGTCCAAAAGATTCACATAGAAGGCACTTCATTGCAGCCACGATCTAGAAGATATTGTCACTGAGGTGTGAGAAAATGTTTATCAGTGAAAATTTTTAATATTAAAAGGGTTTAAGTACATTCAGTGCAATGAGTAAGAGCAACCACTAGCAGGCATTACAAAGACCCCTTATTCATATAAGCAGGTATCAATTTATTAAATGGAAAATATTGAAACTGGACCACCAACTTACACCATACATAAAAATAAACTCAAAATGGATAAAGGACTCAAACAGGAAACCATAAAAATCTTAGAAGAATCGATAGGCAGCAAAATATCAGACATATGTCATAGCAATATCTTTACCGATACAGCTCCTAGGGCAGTGGAAACTAAGGAGAAAATAAACACATGGGACTACATCAAAATAAAAAGCTTCTGAGCAGCAAAAGAAACAATCAACAAAACAACAAGAAAGCCCACTGCATGGGAGAACATATTTGCCAATATTATATCTGATAAGGGCCTAATCTTCAAAATTTATAGGGAACTCATGCATCTAAACAAAAGGAAGATAAACAATCCAATCAAAAAATGGTCAAAGATGCCGAGACCGGTTTGGCTCAGTGGAGAGAGCGTCGACCTGTGGACTGACGGGTCCCAGGTTCGATTCCAGTCAGGGGCATGTATCCTGATTGCGGACACATCCCCTGTAGGGGGCGTGCAGGAGGCCGCTGATCGATGTCTCTCTCTCATCGATGTTTCTGAGTCTCTATCTCTCTCCCTTCTTCTCTGTAAAAAATCAATAAAATATATTTTAAAAAAAGAATTCATTAAAAAAAAAGGTCAAAGAACTTAAATAGACACTTTTTGAAAGTGGACATACAGAAAGCCAAGGGACATACAAAAACATGTTCGAAGTCACTAATCATCCGAGAGATGCAAATCAAAACTACAATGAGGTACCATCTCACACCTGTCAGAATGGCTATCATCAACAAATCAACAAATGACATGTGCTGGCTAGGATGTGGAGAAAAAGGAACCCTTGTGTACTGCTGGTGGAAATGCAGACTGGTGCAGCCTCTGTGGAAAACAGTATGTAGTTTCCTTAAAAAACTAAAAATGGAACTGCCATTTGACCCAGTAATCCTACTTCTAGGAATATATCCCAACAAATCAGAAACATCAATCAGAAAGAACATATGCACCCCTATGTTCATAGCAGCACAATTTGCAATAGCTAAGATTTGGAAACAGCATAAGTGCCCATTAGCAGATGAGTGGATTAAAAAGCTGTGGTGCATCTACACAATGGAATACTATGCTGCGGTAAAAAGAAAGAACTCAACATTCACAACAGCATGGATGGAGCTGGAGAGCATTATGCTAAGCATAATAAGCCAATCGGAGAAAGATAAATATCACATGATCTCATTTGTGGAATATAATGAACAACATAAACTGATGAACAAAAACAGAGACAGAGAAGCATCAAACAGACCATCAAACTTCAGAGGGAAGAGGGGGTTGGGTGGGGGGAGTTTAAAAGATCATCCAAAGGACTTGTATGCATGCATGTAAGCACAACCAATAGACACAGACACTAATGGGGTGAGGGTATGTGTGGGGGTGTGGGGATGGCAAGGGAGAGATCAATGAGGGAAAAAGGGAGACATATATAATACTAGACGTAATACTTTAAAACAATAAAGAATTTAAAAAATAAAAATAAAATAAATGGAATTTTTTATTTTATTACACAGAATAAATCACTATATGTTAAAATTTTTCAAATGCAGAATGGAAATATTCTCTTTTTTTAATGTGGCTCTCAGCAACCATCTGTGGTTATGAAAGAATATTTCTCCAAAATGTGATTGACTACCTAATACTTTGTGCTCTTGGAAAAGTACACAGAAATCCCAGGTCTAAGACATTTCAATTAGTTTTCATCTCTGCTGCCAGACCAACTGCTGATTTTATCATACAGTCCCCATTCATTCATCTCCCATGACTCTTCCAGGCTGGTATTTTAACAATTACTTTTGCTTGTATACAATAAATAGTTCATTTAATATAACTGCAGATCTATGAACTATTCTTTGACATTCCAAAGTATCTTTTTTAGACCTACTCCCTAACCCTTCTCTTCAAGAGACATCCTCCAAGCTTCATCATCAAAATTGATCATCTCCACTCTCTAGATTTTTTTTTTAGTGTTTATCATTTCTACCACTTGCTTTAGAGACCTAACAAATAAAACAACTCTGAAACGTAGCTGTTACCTACGTATGATTAATTCCCTGACTGGATTGAGAAGAGCAAAGACGATGTATTATTTTGTATCTATATCCACAACTTGAAGTGTTATTCAAAATAAATCCAAAATCAAGAAAGTTGATGCAAATAAAAGGAATTTTAGAGACAGGAAAGGAGTTAGGGAAAAGGGGGGACCATGGAAAGGAATGGATATGTGACAGGCAGAGATCCACCAGAATTGTTATCTTATATTCACAGAGAATAGAGGAATGTTCAAGATAAGGGGAAGAGGAAGACATACATTCACAGAGGATGGAGGAATGTTACAAGATAAGAGGAAGAGGAAGAGGGGGCACCAGGTGGGCTTTGAACTTTGAAAATAATACATGAAGGAAAGTAGCCAATTAGGAGAGCATGGGGGACATAAATTAAGGGAGGATCCAATTAGAAAGAGGAATGTTCAGATAAAGAGCTTCCAGCATTTATAAACTGGTAGACAGACTCAAAAAATTATATTTTTTCCCATTTAGAGAGAGAGAGCAGATTTTTTCAATTTGGGAGCTACTCCCCAGGGGGAGTCTGTATATGCTTGCAATAAACTTCTACACGGTTACTTAAAAATCTTTTAGCCCGTGAATTTTATCCCTCAAACTTTGTAGGACAAGAACCCACAGGGAGAGTCTGCTTTCCCCAATTCCATGTAAGACAAAGATTGCAGTGGATTAAATGGAAGGTACACTGACACTCAACCAGGCCCAAACTGGAATTACAACTAGAATATAGAAAAACCATCCTGAATAATCAACTGAAGATTAGCTGAAGAGAACCCTGATGACCAAGGATGAAAGTGGAAACCACATAGAGACTGACAGGAAGTAAGGAGGTGAGAAAGGGCTGGCCCGGTTACCACAGGCAGCAGCTGAAGTCCTAGAGAGAATATCTCAGCTGTGGGGGGTTCCCACTGAGAATTCTGGGGTCTAAATCCCAAGCTGGACTCCCCACCTCAGAGCACCAGAGCTAAGAAAGGTGCCCATATAACATCCAGCTGTGAAAAGCAGTGAAGTTTCTATCTGTCAGGGAGAGAGGGCTGGAAGTGCAGGCACCCTCTTAAAGGGAGAACACACAAATTCCTTATACAGCAGCTTACTTTGGGCTCCAACTGTGTGAGGAGAATCCACAGTGTGGGGCTCTGATGATGGAACTTGGAAGGCAGCAACCCAGGTTTTCTGTGCTGAGTCACTCCCTCAAAGGGCAGAAGACCATTTTCTCCAGCAGACCTTTACTAACAAGGCAGCTTTTGCCCCACCCTATGGAGTACAACCTGAGGCTCATTAAGAGTGAGAATAACCATCAGCCTGAAGAGTTTGCCTAATCTGTTTCTGAAATGGGGCTAGGAAAAGCAGACCTTAATGCACATCTTGATCTTTTCCAAATGCACCAGCCCCAGGAGAGGGAATCACAAGCTGTATATTGCTAATAGCTCCAAACAGGGTTCTCAGAGCCAGTCACAAACAGCATCTGATACCCTGCAATAGAGACCTCCAAAAAGACTGGGAGTACTAACAGATCTACCTAATACATATCAACAAACGCAGGTTGCGGGCTCTATTAATGTTCTTCATGGATGTTTCTATCCCTCTCCTGTCTCTTGCTCTAAAGTGAATAAAAACATATTTTTAAATAAGTAAATAAAATAATGTTGATGCAATTGTTTCTGTTTATAATAATCACCTTCTTCAGTCTGTTCTCTTCTTTTTTTCGCACATTTCTTCATCTTCTATAACATTATTCTTCTGTTCCCTCCCTAATTCTACTACTTTGTCTTTTCTTTTCTGCTCCTTCAAACAATTATCCTCTCTAACATTTCCATTCTCACTCTTTCTGTTGATCCTAGTATCTTTCCTTGGCCTTTATCAAATGACTCCCAAACCTATCTCAATAACTTCAACCTCACTTCCACTTTTCAAAATGCCACTGCATGGTTCTATGTCCAACTGAACATGGTCAAAATGGAACTCATCATCCTTAGCCCCAAGTCAGGTGCCTTCTTTCACACTTTCCACTGACTCACCCATTTGGGAGCTACTCCCCAGGGGGAGTCTGTATATATCTCAAACACATCTTGAGTCTCCTTCATATTATCCATCTAACCAGTGGTGACGGTTCATAAATCTGGACTTATAACAATGCCCATATTTGTGTGTGTGTGTGTTTTTTTTCTATCTCCAGTGCCACCATGAGCTCTACATCAATATATATTCCCTTATTCAATAGTTGTTGAGCTGCATGTTACAATTCCCATTCAATTGCTCCTTCTTGTTGCTAGTGGAATTATCCTAAAATATGACTCTGATCCTGTAGTTTCCTAATGAGTTAATGAAAAAACAAAAAAACAAAAACAAAAAAACTCTACCAATCTCCATAATATGGTCTTAACTGGCCTTTAAAATCTCTTACTACTTCCCATATTTGTGAGATTATTTAATCAATCTGTATTCAAAGGTGTAATTTGGGATACAAGTTTACTTACCTCCTGCTCTTTACTTCAGTGGTTCTCAAACTTTTTAATGCTGTGACCCTTTAATACAGTTCCTCATGTTGTGGTGACCCCAACCATAAAATTATTTTTGTTGCTACTTCATAACTGTAATTTTGCTACTGTTATGAATCGTCATGTAAATATCCGTGTTTTCCAATGGTCTTAGGCAACCCTGCTAGCGGTTCTCAACCTGTGGGTCGCTAGCAGGGTCGCCTACGACGATCGGAAAACACAGGTATTTATATTACAATTCATAACAGTAGCAAAATTACAGTTATGAAGTAGCAACGAAAATTATTTTATGGTTGGGGTCACCACAACATGAGGAACTGTATTAAAAGGTTTCAGAGTTAGAAAGGTTGAGAACCACTGATTTTCTACCTCTAATGAATTCTGTGTAATCTCTACATGTCAAAATCCCACCAAGGCTCCTTTTAGATATTTTTACATCCAGGCAGCTCTCTTCTAATTCTATAGTTTTTGTTTCTACCTTTCCGGCATTCATTGTACTTTGTGTACACACTCATGTGCCACTCAATGATGGAAATATGTTCTGTAAGATGTGTTGTTAGTCAATTTTGCTGTTGGGCTAACATCATAGAGTGCACTTACACAACCTTATGGTATAGCCTACTAGACTATATGGTATAACCTATTGTTTCTAGGCTACAAGCCTGTAAAGCATGTGACTGTACAATACCATAGAAGATTAAATCAAGCACAAGAAAAAGTGATGCAATCAAGGAATGCAGTTAATAGGAGATGTTATGAGGCTGCTGCCAGCGTAACAAGGTATACTGTTTTACAGAAAACATATTTTAATAACTAGAAAGATTATATTCCAAAATAATGATAATAAGTATAGTATAGTAAATACATAAGTAACATAGTCACTTATCATCATTATTGAGTATTATGTACTGTGTATAATTGCATGTGCTATACTTTTTAAAAATATTTTTGTTTTTAAATTATAGTTGATGTACAATATTATATTAGTTTCAGATGTGCAATACTGTGATTAGACATTTATAAAACTTATGAAGTAATCACCACGATAAATCTAGTACCCATCTGGAACCATATATAGTTATTACAATATCATTGACTGTATTTCCTATGTTGTACTTTACATCCCCATGACCACATTGTTATATTGTAACTACCAAATTGTACTTCTTAATCCCTTCACCTTTTTCTTTTTTTTTTTTAATTAAGTCTTTATTATTCAGATTATTACATTTGTTTTTCTTTTTTCCCCTCCATAGCACCCCTCCACCCAGCTCCCACCCTTCCCTCCCTCCCGTTGACCTCATCCATAGGTGTATGATTTTTGTCCAGTCTCTCCCTGTATACCCCACACCCCTTTCCCCCTGAGAATTATCAGTCACAGGTTGGTCTGGAGCAGCAAGTCCTCCGCGGGCTCCGCCGTGAGTGACTCTTCAGTCCGCCGGCCGACGCTCTACCCACTGAGCCCACCTCCTCCTGCTGCCACAGCGGCAGCACACACACGTGGGGGGGGCCGCGGGGTCGCAGGGGTTAAGGGAACCAGCACCGGCGCTCGCTCCTGCAGGTCCGGACCGGCCTGAGCCGCACCGGAAGCCTTGAGGGCAGGTGCCCTGGTGGCTCGAGAGCCGAGGACGCACCGCTCAGCCTCAGCCTCAGCGCGAGGGTCTCAGCGCCTCAGCCTCAGCACGAGGGTCTCAGCCCCAGCCTCAGCCTCAGCACGAGGGCCTCAGCCTCAGCATGAGGATCTCAGCCTCAGCCTCAGCACGAGGGTCTCAGCCTCAGCCTCAGCACGAGGGTCTCGGCGCCTCAGCCTCAGCACGAGGGTCTCGGCGCCTCAGCCTCAGCACGAGGGTCTCAGCCTCAGCCTCAGCATGAGGCCCTTCACCTTTTTCACTCATCTCCCCACTCCCCCTGCCATCTGGCAACTGTCAAATGTTCTCTGTAACTATTAGTCTGTTTCTGTTCTGCTTGTTCATTTATTTTGTTTTGTTTTGTTTTGATTTCACATATAAGTGAAATCATATGGTATTTGTCTTTTTCTTTCTGACCTATTTCACTCAGCACAATACCCTCTAGGTCCATCCATGATGTTGCAGATGGAGTATGTGCTATACTTCTATACATCTGGTAGCACAGGTTTTTTTTTATACCAGTATCATCATAAACATGTTAGTAATGCATTGTATAAAACATTATGATGGCTAGAACATCACGAGATGGGAATTTTCCAGCTCCATTATCATCTTACAGGACCACTGATGTAAGTGCAGTCTGTTGTTGACTGCAACATTATGTGGTGCACATCTGTATTCTATTTTTCAGGTCAACATTTCATCCTGGGGTTTTATTTTTCTGATAAGGGTGTTTGGGGACAGAGACAAACTTTTTCATCTTTCTAGGCTATGCAGGATCTTGCAAACTTCCTCATATATGTTAGATGCTATTGTTTTATATTATGAAAATACTAGAGGCCCAGTGCATGAAAATTCCTGCACTGGTAGGGGGTGTCCCTCAGCCTGGCCTGCCCCCTTTCACAGACCAGGGGCCCTCAGGGGATATTCTACTAATGTCTTAGGCCCACTCCTCACGGGGAGCAGGCCTAAGCTGCAGTTTGGCCTCCCTCTGCAGGAGGCAACCAGGCTGATCAGGGGAAGGCACCACCCCCATCACCCTGCTGCTGCTGCCACTGCTGAAAGGCCAGGGCTGTGCCTGAGTCCTGGGCCTCACAGCAGCTGCTGTGGCTTTGTCTGGATGGGTGTCTGGATGGACGTACAGAAGATGCCCTCCCTAATTGGGATATAACCCTTATATTAGAATAGATATTAGAAGACTGGATGAGAAATACCTTATACTTCAAAAGGAAAAATAAAAGGCTTATTGTCAGAAGGAAGAGTGGAGAGGAAAATTATAAGACATAGGGATAAAAAGTTGGAGACCACCAGTTGGCCTGCCAAACCAAAAGTACAGCTAAAACAACTTTACCAATGTATATTTAAGACAAGTGAGAGATGATGAGAGAATGATGTAGCAACAATAAGTTTGTTAGATGTAGGTAATGCTTGGTTCCTTATAACACGCTTATGACCAGAGTTCCTGAGTCTTCAACCATTCAGTTTGTTCCTTTTAAGCAGTCATATCTTAGCACACTGCTCTGATCCCAGCTAAATGTTTATGAGCAAAAAATACATTTCAGTCCTAAAATTTTTACCAAAAAGGATTTTTCTAGAGTACTTTGTCCCCTGTGGCCTTTGGGAAATGAAAGTAGTGTCTTCAAGCATCTACTTTTCTTTTCAAGTATCATGTGGTCTCAATTCATTTAATGAGTACCAATGCACACCTTATTTCAAAGAAACATTAAAATTCTCCTACAAAAAAATAGAACAAAAGAAAATATTCTCCTATAGTAATTTTAATAAGAAAAAAATAGTGATTTTCCTTCCTGCCATGAAATTTGGAACATGACCATTGGGTTAAAGGAAATTATGAGCAACAAAACCACTAGTAATTCGATCTGACTGAGATAAGGAAGGAGTGAGAGGATGGGTCCAGGGGGGAAGAGAATGCTGCCACATCTGGGGGAAAAGTGGTTCACAAAGTTTAATGTGCACAGTAATGCAATGGTAAATTTGTTAAATAAGAGATTAGCAGGTAATAAGTGCAGAAATTCTAATTAAGGCCATATTGAGTAAAGCCTCAGAACTGCATTTTAACAAGCATTCTCAGGTGATTATATGTCTGTAGTTTGTGGTGTCTATTTTGAGTCAAATTACTGTAGGTTCTGGCTTTGCAGTAATTCTCACATCAGCATCTCCTAAGGCCAATAGTCATCCTATATAATAGAGAGGTAATATGCAAACTGACCATCACTCCAACACACAAGATGGCCACCACAAGATGGTCAGCAGGGGAGGGCAGTTGGGAGGGACCAGGCCTGCAGGGGAGGGCAGTTAGGGGTGACTGGGCCAGCAGGGGAAGGCAGTTAAGGGTCATCAGGCCTGCAGGGGAGGACAGTTGGCAGGGACACAGACCTGCAGGGGAGGGCAGTTGGGAGGGACAAGGCCTGCAGGGGAGGGCAGTTTGGGACAACCAGGCTTGCAGGGGAGGGCAATTAGGGATGACCAGGCCAGCAGGGGAGGGCAGTTTGGGGTAATTGGGCCAGCAGGAGAGCAGTTAGGCATCGATCAGGCTGGCATTGGAGTGGTTAGGGGCAATCAGGCAGGCAGGCAAGCGGTTGGGAGCCAGCAGTCCTGGATTGTGAGAGGAATGTCTGAGTAGCAGTCGGACATCTTTCAAGGGGTCCCAAATTAGAGAGGGTGCAGGCTAGGCTGATGGACACATACACAAATTTTGTGCACTGGGCCTCTAGTATTTAAATAATAGAAAACATCTTGTTTATATGAAGTTACATCTTATGCTAATTTTAAGTTGAATTCCACTGAATATACTGATGCCATATATTAAAAAGTTCATTTGCTTATTCTAAATCACCATTAATAATTTCTATAAAGCTTCTGATACAGTTGTAATAATCTGGTTATTATTTAATAAGAATAGATTAAAGAGAAGACTACATAACACAGGCATGCCATTTATATAGCTTTTCTAGATAACTGCAATTTAACATTCTCCCATCCTGTTCCCCACAAATCTCTGGGGAAGGAACTAGATAATAGATACATGCCCAGTAAGGTACTTAGCTGTCAGCTACACTTGGGAGCATCAGTGGCCAGGACAGGTGTCGCCACTGCAAGGTTACAAAACCTGAATATTTAAACTCCTGGACAATAGAGTCTCTCTGTCTCTGTCTCTCTCTCTGTCTCTCTCTGTCTCTCTCTCTCTCTCTCTCTCTCTCTCTCTCTCTCTCTCTCTCTGTCTCTCTCTATCTCTCCTTTCCTCCTCCCTCCCTATCCCTCTCTCTGGTGCATGCTTGCACTGGGCTCCAGGCTCATGGCCATGTGACTAGCTTGACACTCTGCTGGACACAGCTCCACCATGGAAAGGACACTCTGGACACTGGCCCTGCTTTTTGCTCTGCTGGAGCTCCAGCTGCCCCTTTTCTAAGACTGGATTGAGGGACATGGAAGTTTGGAACCCAAGGAATATAATTCCATCCAAATAAAGTATTTTACTACATCTCATTCTCCTGTGGCGGCTTCTGAAAATGCTTATTTCAGCAGTACCCCAAGAACCCCACTCCCATGAGCGAGGAAGGCATTTGATTCTCTGGCAATAGTGCCATGTGATTATACTCTAAAATGAACAAAAGATATAGATGTATGGGCTACAGACTTTATTTGAAACCTTTACTTTACGTCATTGGAACTATATTTAGTTTTTGACCTTGAAGAAATGCTCATAAGTAACCAATTTTAATGTAATTAAATAACTTTTTTGTTGTTGTTGTTAATCCTCACTGGAGGATACTTTTCCACTGATTTTTAGAAAGAGTGGAAGGGGAAGAGAAAGAGAGAGAGATGTGAGAGAGGCACCTGGATTGTTTGCCTTCTGCACGTACCCCAACCAGGGCTGGGGATTGAGCCTGCAATGGGGGTACATACCCTTGATAGGATTTGAGCCCAAGACACTCCAGTCTGTGGGCCAGTCTTCTATCCACTGAGCAAAACTGCCTGGGACTTAAATAACATTTTTAAATGTCCACTGAAACAGTTCTGAGCTAAGTAATCATATTATTTTGGAGTACAATCCATGGTGTCTCCAACTGTCATCTTGCCAACATACCTGAACTCTAATTAATACATAATTAAATAGATTTTAATGACACATTTATTGAAATTGATTTTAAATTGTAACTGCAAGTTTTGGCTGTGAATAAATTTTATCTAATATATACTACACTAGTGGTCCAGTGCATGAAATTTGTGCATGGGGGTGGGTTAGTTATCTCTCAGTCCGGCCTGCACCCTCTCCAATCTGGGCCCCCTTGAAGGATGTCCCACTGCCAGTTTACAGGGATCAGGCCTAATCCGGCAGTTGGATATCCCTCTTTCAATCCGGGACTGCTGACTCCTAACTGCTCACCTGCCTGCCTGCCTGATTGCCCCTAACCACTCTACCTGGCAGCCTGCTCACCCCCAACTGCCCTCCATGACAGTGTGCTCATACCCAACTGCCCCCTCTGCTGGCTTGCTCACCCCCACCTGCCCTCCCCACTGGCCTGCTTGCCTCCAACTGCCTCCCTGCTGGCCTGCTCACCCTAAACTGCCACCCCACTGTCCTGATCACCCCAAGGGCCCCCCTACGAGCCTGATCACCCACAAATGCCCTCACCTCTACCTTGACTCCCCCACCATGGCTTTTTCCAGAAGAACATCTGGAAGGTCTCCTAAAAGATCTCCCAGTCTAATTAGCATATTACCCTTTTATTAGTATAGATAGAGGCCTGGTACATGGATGGGGGCTGGCTGGTTTGCCCTGAAGGGTGTCCCAGATCAGGGTGGGGGTTCCCTTGGGGCATGGGGCAGCCTGGGTGAGGGGCTCATGGCTGTTTGTAGGCTGGCCAAACCCCCCAGCAGGGACCCTCACCCCATGGGGGTTTGGCCAGCCTGGGTAAGGGGCTGAGGGCCATTTTCAGGTTAACCACATCCCCTGGCAACCCAGGCACCCAGTCACTCCTTCAGTGGTGGCCAGGGTGGGTGGGAAGCTTGGCTTCCTCCATCGCCAGGGACAACCCAAGCCTCCTGCTCACTCCAGCTCCATGGCTGCAGCCATCTTTGTTGGGTTAATTTGCATATTCACTCCTGATTGGCTGGTGGGCATAGCAGAGGGATAGTCAATTTACATGTCTCTCTTGTATTAGTGAAGATGGTCTATGTCAAAATAAAGCATTGAAAAAAGAAGAAAGAGACAGATTTGTTCCAACTATAAAGAAAAAGTCTGAGTTATTTGATTTCTATCTCTAGATGGGAAACTATAAATGTATCTCTTATTAACTATACATATTTTTCTGCAAAATCTGTGATGAATCCATTTTTGTGAGGGCAGTCATATTTTAAGTGCACAGGAATACTATCAATGGCTCCAGTAAAGATAATAGTTATTCTAATTTTATAATTGTTAGTTCATTTTATATATAAACCACATTTTACATAGCAACCATTATAAATCTTTTTATAATATAATTCTATATTTCCTGCCATTATAGAAATCGTTAACAATCATAATTTCATCGTGGTGATACCATCTTCTAAATTTGCCTGTCTGAATCTCTGAAAGTTCATATGGCTTAATATACCATGTGCCAAGTCAAATTTTATTCCTGTACCTCCTCATCAACGGTACTGGGTTTGTGCAGTACCTTGCCAAATAAAGGCGACTTATTTGATGTTTGTTATCATTATAGTATTTTTTAAAGGAAAGACACCAGGATATATGACATTGTTCTTTGACATTTTTTATATTATTTTTTACTGAGGTAAAATTCACCTGATATGCAATTCATTATTTTAATAATTTCAAAGGGCATGCTTCAATGGTTTTAGTAGATTCAAAATGTTGGGCAACCATTATCACCATCCAATTTAAGAATATTTTCATCACCCAAAAATGGCAAACAATAGTCATTAATAACAGTCATTTCCCATTCAGACCCCTCCCTTCAGCTCTATATAATGATTAATCTGTATTCTGTATCTATAAATTTCCTATTATGAGAACTTTGTTTAAATTAAATAATAAATTGTGTCCTCTGGTTTTTGGAATTCTTTTAAAAAATATATTTGAATTGATATTTATAGAAAGAAGAAGGGAGAAGGAGAAATAGAAACATCAATGACAGGGAACATCAATCTGCTGCCTCCTATACATCACCTATTGGGGATCAAGCCCACACCTTGGGAATCCACCCTAACCAGGAATGTAACAAGCAATCTTTTGTGCATGGGATAACACTCAACCAACTGAGCAACACTGGCCATGGTGCTATTTCATCTTTTCTTATGGCTGAATAGTATTCCATTACATATAAATACCACATCTTCTTTATCCAATGATCTATTGAGGGAACTGTGGTTGCTCCCATGTCAAATTTTTAAGGTTAATATCCAGAAGAGGGGTTGATGGGTTATATAAACTACATTTTTACATATTTTAGGAACTTCCATACTGCTTTCCATAGTGGCTATACCACTTTACATTCCTATCATCAGTGAATGATGATTCCCTTTTTTCCCACAGCCTCTGATAGCTTTTTCTTGGACTTTTTTGGATTTTCATTTATATGAGATCATGTCATTTACAAATGATTTCACTTTTTACTTCCCCATTTGAATAGCTTTTATTTCTCTGTCTTGCTTTATTTTCTTGCCTCCCACTTCCAGTACAATGCTGAATACAATTGGCAAGAGTAGGTATCTTTGTCTTGACTCTAATATTAGAGAATAAACTTTCCATTTTTTTGTTATTTAGTATTCTAGGGGCCCAGTGCACCAATTTGTGTACCTTGAAAGGAACTATGGGCAGTGAGGCTGTGGTAGACACAGAGGTAGGTCTCAGCCCATCTTTCATACCCCTGCCTGACCCCTCCCTCCATGGTCCCTCGCCTCCTGTCTACGGACAGTCCCATTCCCACTGCTGCCACTCCCACTGCCACTGCTCCCACATGCTGATGGCACTGAGTGATTGGGGCTGGCACTGTCAGCAGGTGCAAGTGGCAGCTGCTGCCCCAATTGCCCCTCAAGAGCAGGGGGAGGTGAAGAAGCCCTCAGAGGCGATCAGGGCCAGCAGCTGCTGCTCGAATCTGCTGATGGTGCCAAGTAATCGGGACCAGCACCGGGCACCAGCAGTGGGTACAAACAGGGCCAGTGCTGGCAGTGGGTGTGAGCGGAGCCAGCACCAGCAGCAGGTGCAAGTGCTGGGCAGGACCACTGTGTGTGGTAGCAAAGAATTTTCAGTAACCACCAGAGGTTTGCCCCAATGGCAACAACAGGTGCCGTGCCTTGTTCTGGTGCCCCTGCTCACCTGCTCCACCATCCTGCCATGGCTAATGCCCACCATGTTCTGCACATGCCACCTGGTGGTCAGCACACGTCATAGTGACTAGTTGTTCAGTTGTTCCGCTGTTCAGTCTATTTGCATATTAGCCTTTTATTATACAAGATTGTTAGCTGTGGGGTTTTTATAGATGCTTTTATCCAATTAAGGATGTTCCTTTCTATTCCCATTTTCTTATTTTTTTAATCAACAAAGGTATTGGATTTTGTCAAATGTTTCTTCTGCATCAACTGAAAAGATCCTTCTGTCTTCATTTTATTAATAAGTTGTATTAAATTGATTGATTTTCATATGTTAACCCACTCCTGAATTCCAGGGAAAATCCTTCTTGATCATGGCATTCAATCTTTTTAATATTAGCTGCTAGATTCAGTTCACTAGTATCATGTTGAGGATGTTTACATCTATATTCTTAGGGAATATTGGTTTGTAGGCTTTTTTATGGTATCTTTGTCTGGTTTTTGTAATACCAGCCTCTTATATTTATGAAGTAACTACACCACTATTTTTTTAGGAGATTTGGGAAAATATTGGTGTTAAGTTCTTCTTTAAATGTTTGATATAACTTACTAGTAAATTCTATCTGATATACCTCATAATGGGCTTTTCTTTAATGGCAATTACTTAAGTGCTGATTTAATCTCTTTGCCTGTTTCTGGTTTATGTATATTCAGTTAGTTCAGATTATAAGTCTCTTCAGTAGAGAAATGGATCCTTAGTTCTCCTGACTACTCTGTATTTCATGACATCATAATGATAAGTTTTTAAGTATACTTTAAAAATGTTGTGTAAAAAGCCAAAGGAAAAAGATATTTACCTTTCAATTGTTAATAAAAATCTCTACATTTACTTAGATTAATGATATACTGTAGTTTACTTGACTGTGCAGTATTATCTAGAATAGTTTTATTTTGACCAGAAGGAAATTATTAATAGCCAGTTTGTAACCTTTCTTTTAGACTCAGGGTTGCCTGAGGGCTTGACATTTGATTGGGAGTCTCTCTGCACCATTGACTCAAATAATTTATAAGAGTATGATAAATTCAAGTTAACTGAGAACCTAGTTAAGGATTGTGTTCTGGGCCAAGTACCCATACCTCATTGTCAAGGTTGTTATTGAGTAATGGATAAATAATTGTTACTCTGAGTGTGATATAAAAGAATAAAAACTGAAAAGATCTCAGACTTAAAGGCATACCTGGATTGAAATGATCTATGCCCACTCAGTACCATTTCTGACATGAGTGTGAAGTGAATTGGGGCACAATTAGCTATGCCTTGAGTCACACATACTCCACTTTTCAGTTGAACATTCTGTGTGGTTTCCTAACCCAAATTTTAGCACCATAAGTCACTTAATATGCATTCAATAGCCACAAAGTTTATCAATTTTGGTAAGTAAAGCAAGATTCAATATAATTTTATTCATTTCTTTGTTAATCCTTACCCAAAGATATTTTTTATTGATTTTTTTAAGAGAAAGGAAGAGAGGGAGGAACATCAATGTGAGAGAGACACATTGATTGGGTGCCTCTAGCACACACCCCAAATAGGGCTGGTAATTGAGCCTGCAACCATGGTATATGCCTTGACTGTAATCAAACCTGGTACTCTTCAGTCCTTGGGCTGATGAACTATCCACTGAGCCAAACTGGCTAGGGTGATATAATTTTAAATAGTAAGAAAAAGCATTATTATAATCTATCTACACTAATTAAAGAGAAACATACAAATTGACTGTCCCTCTGCTATGTCCACCAGTCAATCAGGAGTGAGTATGCAAATTAACCCAACATAGATGGCAGCTGCCAAGAAGCTGGAGCAACCAGGAGGCTTGGGTTGCCCCTGGTGACGGAGGAAGCCAAGCTTCCTGCTCGCCCTGGCTGCTGCTCAAGAAGTGGCTGAAGAAAAAAAATAGAGGAGGTGCTGGGAGCCTGGGTCACTGGGGGCATGGTCAGCCTGAAAACAGCCCTCAGCCCCTCACCCAGACTGGACAGGTGCCCAAGCGGGACCTCTCACCATGAAGAAGCTATGGCCAGCCTGAAAATGGCCTTCAGCCGCTTACTCAGGCTGGCCATGCCCCCATGGAGTAAGAGTCCCAGCTGGAGGTGTAGCCAGCCTGAAAACAGTCATCAACCCCTCACCCAGGCTGGTAACACCCACATAGCAGGGACCCTCACCCCATAAGGGCATGGCTAGGTTGCAAACCACCACAGGCCCTTGCTCATGCTGCCTCATGCTACAAGGTAACACCCACACTGATCCAATATATCCTTCAGGACAAACCAGCTGGCCCTCACCCATGCACCAGGCCTCTATCTATACTAATAAAAGGGTAATATGCTAATTAGACTAGGAGACCTTCCAGGAGACCTTCTAGACATTCTTCTGGACAAAGCCATGGTGGAGGGGCTGAGGTAGAGGCAGTTAGAGGCCAAGAGGGTAGGGCAGTATGGGTGATCAGGCCAGAATAGGACAGCAGTTGTGGGTGATCAGGCCAGTGTGTGTGTGTGTGTGGGAGGGGGGGCATTGGGGTGATCAGGCTGGCAGGGGGTCAGTTGGGGGTGAGCAGACCAGCAGAGGGGCAGTTGGGGGTGAGCAGGCCATCAGCACATTGGCATGGGGGGGGCAGTTGGGGAGTGATCAGTACAGTGGGGAGAGGGTTTGGAGTGAGCAGGCTAGTAGGTGAGGCAGTTGGTGGCAAGCAGACCAGTGGGGAGGCAAGGTGAGAGTGAGCAGGCCAGCAGGGAGGGAAGTTGGGGGCAAGCACACTGGCATGGGGGGGACACAGTTGGGATGATCAGGCTGGTGGCAGGGGGCAGTTGAAGGCAAGCAGGCCAGCAGGCAGAGTGGTTAGGGGCAATCAGGCAAGCAGGTAGGTGAGCAGTTAGGAGCCAGCAGTCCCAGATTGCGAGAGAAATGTCCGAATGCCAGTTTAAGCCTGTTCCCTGTAAACAGACAGTAGGACATCCTTCAAGGGGTCCGGATTGGAGACGGTGCAGGTTGGACTGAGGTACACTCCCCTCCCCATGCACAAATTTCATGCACCGGGGCAGATGCTCAATGCAGGAGCTGCCCCCTGGTGGTTAGTGTGCTACCATAGTGGGAACACTGCTCAGCTGACTGATGGACGCAGATGCAAGGTTCACAGCTGGCTGCCGCAGCCTGAAGACCCCAGTGGAGCAGCACTGAGCCTACTGAGTGGCAGCAGTGGTATGTGCAGCAGGACAAGGATGAGCAGGAGTAGCAGGTGGCATTGGACTGCTGCTTTTGGCCCAATTCCCACAGACCATTCAGAGGGACCCCACTGTGCATGGACCTCTAATATAAAAAATAATATAATATAATATAATATAATATAATATAATATAATATAATATAATATAATAAACTATTGGCCTGGTGTATGAAATTCATGCACAGGGGGGTGTCCCTGAGCCTGGTCTGCACCCTCTCCAATTTGGGACCCCTCAGAGAATGTCCAACTGACAATTTAGGCCTGATCCCACAGGGGGTCCCACAGGGATTGGGCCTAAACTGGCAGTTGGACATCCCTCTCGCAATCCAGGACTGCTGGCTCCTAACTGCTCACCTATCTGCCTGCCTGATTGACCCTAACCTCTCTTCTCCTGGCCTGACCAACCCCAACTGCGCCCCTCCACTCATGTGGCCTGATTACCCCTAACTGCCTGCTGGAGTGATTGTTCCCAATTGCCCTCCCCTGCTGGCCTGATTGCCCATAACTGCCTCTGCTTGGACCCACCACCATGGCTTTGTCTGGAAGGATCTCCATAAGGTCTCCTGTTCTAATTAACATATTACCCTTTTATTAGTATAGAATAGAGGCCTGGTGCATGGGTGGTGGCTGGCTGGTATACCCTGAAGGTGGTCCTGGATCAGGGCGGGGGTCCTGGAAGAGGGGCCTGGGGCAGGCCGGCCATGGCCCCATCAGGGTGAGGGTCCCCACTCGGAGGCTCTGCCGGCCTGGGTGAGGGGCTGAGAACCATTTTTAGGCAGAACACACCTCCTCTGGGATGAGGGCCCGGGCTGGGGGCAGGGCCATCCTGGTGATGGGCTGAGGGCCATTTTGCAGGCCACACTGGGGTGAGGGTCCCCACTGGGCAGGGTGGGCCTGGGCAAGGGGCTGATGGGCATTTGCAGCTGGCTATGCTCCCTTTGGGGTGGGGGTCCCATTGGGGGAATGGCCAGCCTGGGTGAGAGGCTGAGGGGTGTTTGGGGGTAGTTTCAGGTCTCTGGAAGGTCTCCCAGTTTATTAGCATATTACTCTTTTATTAGTATAGATAATATAAATAATATCCTAATATATAAAAATCCTAGGTCCGTCATGATCAAATGGACAACCAGTCCATCCCCTGTCTCTCAGGCTCCATTGATAAGGCAATGGCTAAGGAGGAAACTGTGTCCCTCAGGCTCCAATGAATATGTGGCAGCAGGGACTGGTGTGTGGGCAGAAGGCCAACCACATGGTCCCTCCCCTGGCCCACAGGCTCCAATTGATCAGGGGATGACTAACGGGGAACTAGAATGAGTGGTGCAGAGACTGGTGAGCAGCTGGAATGGAGGCATCTTGGTCCCTCCTCGAGACCCTCAGATCCAATCAATTGGTGATGGAGGTAGGGAGGAACTGGGGACTGACTTCTTTAATAGTCCTGCAGGTACAATCTCCAGAGGACATGCCAGGCACCAATGGATCAGTGCTGCCATTATGATCCTGACAGTCCTGTGAGCCTCCTGGAACTCAGCTTGGAGCACAGCAGCCACTTCCCCTCCCTTGGCACTCCACAAGGAAGAAAGGATATTGCCAGCAGCAGCATCTAGCACTGTTAATGCTCTATAGCACCAGCAATTACTGTTCTCCCTGTGCTTCCTCCAGATCACCCACCCGCTTCAGGTGAAGTGTGCACACTGCATATGGAAGGAGATGTGAGTAGGTAGCTCATAGGCAATTAATTTGAGAAGATTTTGGACCAATCATTTCCCTCATTGGCCTGTTGGTTTGTTCCTCTCTATTTCCTCAACAACCTCACAAAAGGAGCAGATATTAAGAGGAATAGTCCATTGAGGCTAATTAAAGCACTAAAATTAATTTTGTTTGGGACTTTCATTGAGACCATGGATACACCCTGGGGGCTGCAGAAATAACTGCTGATGGGGGCTGTGATGCAATGGCTGTCTGCTGCCCCCCATCCTGCAGGTCTGGCACTGGCTCTGAGGGGCTCTAGCACTCACTGCTCAGCTCATCATCACAGCTGCACCTCCAACCCCTGCAGGTTGTGAGAGAAGAATAAGAGGATGTGAACCTGCCGATAACCAATTCCAGCATGTAATAATTACAGGAGTTCCATCAAAAGGTTGATGGGACTTGGAGGACTCAACAAGGATGAGCTACATATGTAGTTTATCTGTTGGAAATGGCTAAAGGACACTTCCTCCAAACCTGAATAGAATTGTTAACTGCCAGACAGATCAGGGCATTTTATTGCCTCCTATTGGGCAAACACCTGAACAGCTGTAGGCTATTCCCCAAACTGATAATGCTTCTGTATTCTACCCTTTGATACTTTACCCTTGGAAGTGTATATTTCCACCTTGCCTTGGGACAAATTGTGTTTAATAGAAACACTGGGTCCTGAGATAAGGAGAGTCTTTAGCTTCCTTTAGCTGAAGCTCCTCTGACCTCCAATGCCTTTCAAAACTATCTTTCGTCTTTGGACTCTTTAATCACCTACACACAGCCCCTTTATCCAGAATGCTGAACCCTTTGTAAGGCTGGGAAAAGAACTCCGGCATTATGATGGTCTAATGAGGGACACCAACATGAAATGTGAAGGCCAAGTGGGAAACATTTTCACAAGAAGGTGGACCCAGCCATCATTTTTATGATGTGGTTTGTGAACCATTAAATGTCCCCACTTAAAATGTATCTTCAGGGTGTGTCCAGTGCCAGGGAGTGGAACTCTTAGATGTAAGCATTCTGTGCATTTCGGGGTTTCCTGAGAGTATACATCCCCTGCAGGGTGAACCCCAGGCTTTAGGGAGGTCTCAGACCTTTGTCTGAACTTACAGCTTCCACAATGTATAAAGGCAGAAAAACAAGCTGTGAAATTTGCATCCCATCCCCAGATGTTACAGGGTGACACACAAAGCTAAACAGGTGGAATTGTGATGGCACCTCAGCTGACTGAGGCGGGAGAGTGCCCTGAATCCTTGGGCCTTTGTGACCATGGGAGTCCTCACATGGGCCAAGGGAGGCAGAAGGAGGACCTGAGGGAATGTGAGGGGCTCAGCTGTTATTGCTGAAGAAAGAGGCTGGATGCGGGGCTAGGGTTTCCCCTGAGCCCCTGGGCAGAGACACACTGCCACACCCAGTGCTGTTGCTGTGTCCCCACAGACAGAACTGCAAGCCCAGCAGTGTGCGCTGCTGTCAGCCCATGTGTGTAGTCCTTCATTATAGAAAGATGGAAATTGGCCCCCAGGGGGATGGAGTCAGAGACTCTGTGACCAATGAGCAAGCAAGTGGAAAGTAAGTGGCAGAGGAGGTGAGGCCAGCAGTTCATAAATCAATGTGCACTCAGGAATACACAGGTGGACACTGAGTGGTGTGGGAACATGGGAGCTGGAAAGGCAGACAGCGGTGCTGCATGAGAGGGGAGGAGGGCAGAGGACAGCGGGGACAGTAAAACCCCCAGGGACTCAGCCAACAGCAGGCTTGGGTCTCACAGGTTCTGTGTTCAAAGTGGAGCAGCATAGCAGAAGGCAGTTAGGGGTAATCAGGTCTGAAGGGGAGGGCAGTTAGGGGCAAACAAGCTGTTAGGGGAGCAGTTAGGCATCAAACAGGTTGGCAAGAGAGTTGATAGGGGCAATCAGGAAGGCAGGCAAGCGAGCATTTGGGAGCCAGCAGTCCTGGATTGTGAGAGGGGTGTACAACTGCCCATTTAAGCCCAATTGAACCTAAATGGGCAGATGGACATCCCTTGAGGGGTCCCAGATTGGAGAGGGTGCAGGCTGGGCTAAGGGACACACACCCCCTGTGCACGAATTTTGTGCACCAGGCCTCTAGTATGCTAATAATATGCTAAGGCCACTCAACTGCTTACTATGACATGCACTGACCACCAGGGGACAGATGCTCTGACCAGTAGGTTAGCTTGCTGCTGGGGTCTGGTTGATTGGGACTGAGTGAGATGGGCTGGACATACCCTGCAGCCCTTCCATGGTCCCTCCCAGCTGGCCAAACTCCCGCATTCCTCCTCAGCCCTGATCATGCACCAGTGTGGTCTCTTGGCCTGGCCTGCACCCTCTTGCAATCCAGAACTCCTTGGGGGATGTTGGAGAGCTGGTTTTAGTGTGACAGTGGAACAATCAGTCACTATGACATATACTAACCAATAGGGGGCAGACACTCAATGCAGGAGCTGCCCCTTGGTGGTCAGTGTGCACCCACAGGGGGAGCACTGTAAAGCCAGAAGCTGGGCTCATGGCTGGTGAGTGAAGTGGCAGTAGTGAGAGCCTCTCCTGCCTTAGTGGCAATGCTAAGGATGTCCTGTAGTCGACTTTGGCCTGCTCCCCGTGGTGGGAAGTGGGCCTAAGTCATCAGTCAGACATCCCCTGAGGGCCCCCAGACTGCAAGAGGGTTGCAGGCTGGACTGAGGTACCCCCCAACTGCTCAAATTTCATGCACCAGGCCTTCATTAATTAATATAATCCTATCTACTAATAAAAGAGTAATATGCAAATTGACCATCACTCCAACACACAAGATGGCCATCACCATGTGGTCAAAGATGTCCACCTCCATGTGGACACAAGATGGCCACCACAAGATGGCCAACAGGGGAGGGTAGTTGGGATGGAACAGGCCTGCAAGAGAGGGCAGTTGTGGGCAATCAGGCCTGCAGGGGAGGGGACTTAGGGGTTACTGGGCTGGCAGAGGATGGCAGTTGGGGTTGACCAGGCCTGCAGGAGAGGGCAGTTAGGGGGGGACCAGCCAGCAGGAGAGGGCAGTTAAGAGTGACTGGGCCAAAAGAGTAGGGTAGTTGAGGGTGACCAGGCCTGCAGGGGAGGACAGTTCGGGACAACCAAATTGGCAGGAGAGGGCAGTTAGGGATGACCAGGCCAGCAGGGAAGGGCAGTTAGGTGCAATCGGGCTGGCTGGGGAGCAGTTTGGTGTTGATCAGCCTGGTAGGGGTGTGCTCAGAGGGTTATCAGGCTGGCAGACAGAAGCTGTTAGGAGCAATCAGGCAGAGGCAGGTGAGTGGTTTGGAGCCAGCAGTCCTGTATTGTAAGAGGAATGGCCAACTGCCTGTTTAGGCCCAATGCCTCAAGGGGTCTAAGATTGGAGAGGGTGCAAGCTGGGCTGAGGTACAACCCCCCCCCATGCACAAATTTCATGCACCAGGCCTCTAGTATAGGATATAATATAATATACTAGTAATATAATTAATATAATATAATATAATATAATATAATATAATATAATATAATATAATCCTATATAATAAAAAGGGAATATGCAAATTGACCATCACTCTGCCACAAAGTTGGCAGTTCCCACAGCGGAAGCATAACACAAGATGGCTGCACATACAACGGAGGCTGAGTTCCCATAATGAGCTTTAACGAGCAATCAGCAGGGATCTGAGGCTTGTCCCCCTTGCCCCCTTTGGGTTTGACAGGCCAGGGGACCTCAGGCCATGCCCCCCGACCTGGCAGGGCTTGTTTGGGGACTTCAGGATGTTTCCCTCACCCTGGGCCAGGGGCCCTCATTCCATGCTCCCTGCCCAGCAGGACCTGATGAGATACCTGAGGCTGTGCCCGCCTCCTAGAGCTGGGTCGGAGGACCAGAGGCTGTGCCCCCTGCCTGGCAGGGCTTGACAAGTGTGAGACCGGCTGTGTCTGGATCTTGCCCAATGGGGAGTGGGTGGTGGCAGTGTCTGAGTAGCATGCAATTTTAAGGCACACATGGATAGGCGGGGACTTGACTCTGGGTCCCATGGTGTGCCCCAGACTCTGACAGGAGGGAGATTTTCATATACATTTTACTAATTTTCTTTAATCTTTGACACTTGTATTATAGAGAAAGGGCAAATAACAGTATTAAAATATTTCCTCTAATTAGTCCCCTTTTAATGTGCATGAATTTTGTGCTCCAGGCCACTAGTATAATATAATATCTATACTAATAAAATAGAAATATGCAAATTGACCGTGACATCACGATGCCCACCAGCAACACAGAATTGAGTATACAAATTAACTTCATTGCCACCCTGGAGACTGAGAGCAGGATGCAAAGATGCCTGCTTGGCTGTTGCCATAGTGACCAGGGAGCAAGCAAGTGCAGCCCGCAGGCTGCTCCCAGCATGGCCTGCTTGGCTGTCGCTGTGGTGTGGAGTAGGCAGGCCCTGCAAAGAGCAGAAAATCACAGAGAGCAGGCCTAAGTCATCAGTAGGACATCCCCTGAGGTCTTCTGGATTAGAGAGGGTGCAGGTCAGGTATTAATTTTGTGCACTGGGCCTCTAGTGATATGATATGATATGATATAATATAATCCTATCTAATAAAAGGATAATATGCATATTGACCGTCACTCAAACACATAAAATAGTTATCCACATGTGTTCAAAGATGGCCACCCCCATATGGACATAAGATGGCCTCCACAAAATGGCCAGCAGTGGAGGGCAGTTGTGGGAGATCAGGCCAGCAGGGGAGGGCCTTTGGGAGGGACCAGGCCTGAAGGAGAGGGAAGTTGTCAGGGACCAGGTGTGCAGGGGAGGGTAGTTGGGGGTACCAGGCCTGCAGGGTAGGGCAGTTGGGGGCAACCAGGCCATGAAGGGAGGGCAATTAGAGGTGACCAGGCTGCCAAGGTAGGGCATTTAGGGGTGACCAGGCTGGCAGGGGAGGGCAGTTAGCAATGACCAGACCAGCAGTAGAGGACAATTTGGGGTAATTGGACTGTCAGGGGAGCAGTTAGGCATCAATCAGGCTGGCAAGAGAGTATTTAGGGGGTGATCAGGCTGGCAGGCAGAAGTGGTTGGGAACAGCAGTCCTGGATTGTGAAAAGAATGTTCAACTGCCCATTTAGGCCTGATCCCACCAGGTTCGGGGTAAATGGGCAGCCTGACATCCCTTGAGGGGTCCCAGATTGAAGAGAGTGCAGGCTGGGCTGAGGGACACATATATCCCTCTCATGCCCAAATTTCATGCACTGGGCCTATAATATAATATAATATAATATAATATAATATAATATAATATAATAATGTGATTAATATAGTGATGACAATAATAATGGCTTTATATCACTGGATGGAATGATATTGTTAGTATCTCAGAAAAGAAATTATTAATTTACTTAGGTGATGGATACATTCAGCTTGTAGATCACTTTATATAGTCAATTGTTTGTTTTTACATACTCTATTTCAAATACAGGGTAGCAAAAATTGCCCTTGCAAAATGTATCTTTTTGTCGTAAGGGTTAATTTAGACTGATTCTTTTTAAGAAACAGAAGATAGAAAATTTTTCATGTTATCTCCCCTTTAACTGCCTAAAAGAATTTAGTTAAAGGGCCTGTTACCAGACTAGAGCTGTCACCAGAGAAAACTGCAAAGATTATTGACTAGGTGTGGTAGAGGGTCTACATATCAGAGTCCATTTTGGTTTCCATTGTTAAAGATGTTCCGGCAAACTTTTATTTACCAAATAATTTTGTTTCCTTCTCCATGTGATTTGCTTTCCTCCCCTTTGAAGTCCCAAACCACTATCCCCTTTTCCTTAGTTCAAGATGACATTATTTGTCCTTGGGCTCCCCATATTCTTTTGGAATACCCATATGTACAAAATTAAGTGGACTTTTCTCTTGCCAATCTATTTCATGTTAATTTAATTTTTAGACCAACCAGAAGACCAGCTAAAAGGATAGAGGATATTTTTTTTCCTCCATAACACTGAAACATGGGGATCATAGTATAGCTTTCTTCTCATGGGTCCTTGTCAGTGGAAGGTGAAGAATAAATTTGTGAATTAACAAATTTCTTTAAAGGTTTATTGGAAGCATATACAAAAACTCCATCTGGGCAGGGTTGTCCCTAAATAGGAAAAGCCTGCTCTCTCCCTCTCTAATGGAAAAAAATTTTTTTAAATCCAAAAATCTAAAATCTTGTCTCATGTCCCTTTGTCTCCAGTTTCTATATATGCCTCAGCTCTTGACCCTTTCTAATTGGACCTTCCTTAACTTAGGACCCCCATGCTTTCCTTATTGGTTTTTCTGCTACATAGTATCTGTTTCAAAGCTCAAAGCCCACATGGTTGCCCCCTATTTCTCTCCCCTTATCTTGCAACATTCCTCTATGAAAACATCTTTTCTTCTTCCCAATAATTTGTGACTTTTCTTTATCCTCTGTGAATGTATGTCTTCCTTCCCCCTTATCCTGTGGTATTTCTCTATCTTCTGTATAAGATAAGCATTTTGGCATCTGGGAGCTATTTTTGCCCTTCACATATACATTCCTCTCCCATGGACCCTCTTTATTCCCTAAGCCTGCCTGATTTTCCTCTAAAATTCCTTTCACTACTAAGCTAAAGAAAATACTATTTCACGATTATAGGTCAATAAGAGGAGTGGTTCTATAAAATAGTTATATTTAAATGAAACAAAGTAAGAACATGGTAACCTGCAGGACCTGAGTGAGGGTGAGAGTATGAGTGAGAGAGTGAGTGTGCAATGTGTGTGTGTGTGTGTTAATCCACTCACACGTGGGAGTCCCATGAGTAGGCGATTCAGACTCTCATGACCCAGGAGCCACTGCCACCACTATGGCCCTCCAGCTAGGAGACCATGCCATTATGAAGGTTTTTCATGGTCCTCCTCAGGAAAAGGCTGAAGGTATTAGCAGTGGCTAGGTGCCCACCTGGACTCACCCAGCTGGGGCCTGAACCCATGCACTCCCAGCCCTAAACCTTGCCTGCCCTCTACAGACACCACCTGGGACCTGCACACCTGCAACAGACACTGGTGGGACCCTGTGCACCTGGCATGCATCCAGCCTGGACCCCATGTGAATGCCCTGAGACTACCTCTTACCAGGCAGGACTCTGCTCCTGCTGTAGACTTACCCACTACAGAAATGTATATGAAACCATAGAAGACCCCGAATAGCCACAGCAATCTTGAGAAAGAAGAACAAAGTTGGAGGGGTCACAATACCACATAGCAAATTATACTACAAAGCCATTATAATCAAGACAATCTATTTCTGGCAGAAGAACAGATATATAGACAAATGGAACAGAATAGAGACCCCAGAAATTGACCCATTAAGGTCAATTACTAGTTGACAAAGAGGTCAAGAACATGCAATGGAGTAAAGACCATCTCTTCAACAAATGGTGCTGGGAAAACTGGACAGACCCATGGAAAAAGATGAAACTAGACCACTAACTTAAACCATACACATGAATAAACTCAAGATGGAAAAATACTTAAATGTAAGTTCTAAAACTGTAAAAATCCTAGGGGAAAAAAAAACATTGGCAGTAAAATATCAGACATCTCTTGTAGCAGAATTTTTGCTGATGTTATCTCGTGGTGCAAGAGAAACAAAGGAGAAAATAAACAAATGGGACTACATCAAAATAAAAATCTTCTGCACAGCAAGTGAAACTACCATAAAAATGAAAAGGAAACCCACTGTATGGGATAACATATTTGCCAATGATACAACTGATAAAGGGATAATCTTCAAAATATATAAAGTACTCATACAACTCAAAAAAGGAAGATAAACAATCCAATTAAAAAGATGCAGAGTAACCGAAGACATTTTTCCAAAGAGATTATACAAATGGTCAAGAAACATGAAAAAATGCTCCAAATCACCAATCATCAGAGAGATGCAAATTAAACACACAATGACATATCACCTCACACCTGTAATAATGCCTATCAATAAATCAACAAGTACTGGTGAAGATAGGGAGAAAAGTAAACACTAGTTCACTACTGGTGGGAATGCAGATTAGTGTAGCCACTATGGAAAACAGTATGGAATTTACTCAAAAAATTAATAATGGAACTGCCATTTGACCCAGTGATCCCAATCCTTGGAATATAACCTAAAAACCCCAAACACTAATCAGAAAGAATATATGCACCCCTATGTTCATAACGATGTCATTTATAATACCTAAGATTTGGAAACAGCCCAAGTGCCCATTAGTGGAAAAATGGATAAAACACTGTTGGGACATTTACACAGTAGAATACTGTGCAGCTGTAAAAAGAAGAGGGATCTCTTACCCGTTAGGATAGCATGGATGGACCTGGAGATTATTATGCTAAGTGAAATAAGCCAATCGGAGAAAGACAAATATCACTTGATCTTACTTGTTTGTGGAATCTGACAAAATGAATTTACCAAACAAAGTAAGACTCAAAAGCATGGAGGCATGGAGCAGACTAACATACTTCTATGTGGGGGTAAAGGGATGAGAAGAGTTAAACCAAAGAACTTATATAATTACTAAAGATCCAGTGCATGGATTCACACACATTGAAAGGAAACTAATTAGAAGGTGGCCAGCAGGGTGGGACTGGGCGAGATAGGCCTGACATGCCTTGGAACCAACCTTCCACAGTCCTTCCCTGGCCTCTGTGGAGTGAGCAGGGTCCCTCCAGCAGGTGAGGTCCCTCAGTCTGGCCTGTGGGGATCGGGCTGAAACTGACCATCTGCAGTGTAAGAAGGCACTCTGCAAAGTTGCTATCATACAGGGTATGGAACACAAATGCAAGCATGCAGTAAACCAGATTCAGGGCTGACAATGCCCTAGCAACAACATAACCCACAGCCAAAGGTGGAATCGCACAGCCCCAAGAGGAATTGGGCTTCCTCCTCTCTGGTTTTGGGGTGCATCACCCGAGAACCTCAACTGCCAAGTCACTGCAGCCCAGCAGCTCAGCAGCTCCTGCATTGAACATCTGTGTTGCACGTCAGAGGGACACTTAGCATATTAGCCTTTTCTATATATGGACAAGGGGCACAGTGCATGAATCCAAGTACCTTGAAAGGAAGTGTGGACCACAAGCCTGGTAGGAACAGGGGTGGGTCTTGGCCCATTCTCTGTACCCCCACCCGGCCCCTCCCACAGCAGCCCCCTGTCACCTGTCTACTGTCAGCCCCCACTCCCACACACTGATGGCGCCAGCCCTGCTTGCACCTGCTGAAGGCACAAAGCAATTGGGGCTGGCACCATTAATGGGTGTGAGCTGCAGCTGCTGCCCCCATCACCCCTCAGGAGCAGAGGGAGGTAGAGAAGCCTTCAGGGCGATTGGGGCTGGCAGCCGCCACTCGCACCCACTGGTGGTGCCAAGCAACCAGGACCAGCGCCAGGCACTGACAGCAGGTGCAAGTGGCGTCTCTGGCACTGGCAGCAGGTACAAGCGGGGCCATTGCCAGCAGTTGTTATGAGAGGTGGCTGCTGGCCCCTATCTCCCCTCGGGAGCCATGGAAGGTGGAGAAGCCTGAGGGGCAATTCGGGCCAGCAGCCATGGTTCATATCCACTGATGGCTCTGAGTGATTGGGAATGGCCCAAGCAATTGGGGCTGGTGCCAGGTGCTGGCAGTAGGTGCAAGCAGTGGCTTAGGCACCAGCAGCAGGTGCAAGCACCAGGTGGGACCATGGCTCACCGGAGCAAATAATTTTCAGTAACTATCAGAGGCTTGCCCCGTTGACAGCAACCAGCACCATGCCTTGGTCTGGAGACCCCGCTCACCTGCTCCACCATCCCTCCACGGCTGATGCCCACCATGTCTGTGCATGTCCTCTGGTGGTTAGCGCACATCATGACGACCAGTGGTTTGGTTGTTCTGGTTGTTCTACCATTCAGTCTATTTGCATATTAGCCTTTTATTATATTATACATGGAGATGGGTAATAGAGTAGTGAAGACTTGGGGTGGAGGGTTAGGGGTTGGACAGAGGGTGGTAAAAGGGAGAAAATGGGAGACATTTATAACACTATCAACAATTACAAATATACAATAAATAAATAAACAAATAAGAAACATAAATGGAGACATTCTATAGAGGTTTCTCATGGAAATTTACTATCCAAACTCTACCAAGTGCTAAGCTGTTAACAATTTTATTATATTCAATAGCAGAAGTCAAAATGACTTAACTTGGGATAGAGAGGCAAACATAAGAATAATTTTCAGTGTTATTTAAAGTTTCTTTATGTTATGTTACCAGAATTTCACTAACCTGTACAGAACCTTTGTATAAATTTTTTAATGTAGCCCCCTCCTTCTGTCTTTAAAGACATAGTCCTGGGTATACATGGTTTAACCTGATGGTATCTTTGTACAAAGAAAAATTCATCTGTTCTTCAGTGGTCAGCAAACTCATTAGTCAACAGAGCCAAATATCAACAGTATGTGTGAAATTTCTTTTGAGACCCAAATGTTTTAAACTTAAACTTCTTCAAAATAGACTCTCTCAGGGCATGGTATTTTGTGGAAGAGCCATCACACCCAAGAGGCCAAAGAGTCACATGTGGCTCGCGAGCCGCAGTTTGGCAACCATGGTTCTAAGCAGACACAACTTAGAATAGTTTATTGACTTAGCAAGTAACATTTTGACTGGATATCAACATTGTGATATGAATGTTGTGACTGAATGATCTACTGATAAATAACTGTTATGTCCATTCAGCATCTGAAAATTATAGCCTCTATCTTCACAGGAAAAATAAAAACATATAACTCAGTGACCATCATTTAAACAGTATTTGCAATTTTCCTATTTCATTGACATTGAACAAGGAGAACAAAACTGACTTCCCCCATATTCCTGTGAATAAGGGTTTTTTCAACCTTCCTTATTCACATAAACCTTTCTCCCTTACTCTCCCCATGTCTCATGCTCTATCACACTTATCCTAAATCAATGGTTCTCAACCTTCCTAATGTCGTGACCCTTTAAATACAGTTCCTCATGTTGTGGTGACCCCCAACCGTAAAATTATTTCTGTTGCTACTTCATAACTGTAATTTTCCTACTGATTTGAATCATAATGTAAATATCTGATATGAAGGATGTATTTTCATTGTTACAAATTGAACATAATTAAAGCATAGTGATTAATCATAAAAACAATATGTAATTATATATTGTGAAATACTTATTTCTAATTTCAAATAAATGAAATTTTGTCTTGAAGCATGGTGTAGCATGGGTAACAGTCTTAATATAACAACAGTAACCTACATTGCCACATTTTGTGACAGTATACGGAAAAAGCCACCTTCAGTGCAAAGGTTGAGATTGCATCTTTCTTACCAGATCAGAAATTCACGGGGTAGTCTTTGCAAGAGCACACGAAGATCATCTTCCACAACAAGTCAACTTCTGTATTTATACTTGATAACCAACAAGCTGGTAAAACCTATTTCACAAAGATATGTTGTTGGGAATGGAAGCAGAAGGCACAACACAGTCTCAGTCAGAGCAGGATATGACTGCAAACACTTGATCCAGAATTTTGTAACTGGCATTGTAGAGAAACCAGTTCTTACTGCATGACTGTTAATAAGTTCAGTGAAGTCCTCTTTTGCTGTCTCAGGAACATCTTCAACTTTGACTATGAATGGGCTTCTGGCAAGTGCAAATGGGGTGTCATGTAGATTTGGAAAGTACAATGAAATTTCTTCTGCAAGCATGTGTAAGTGTTCTTTCACAGAAATTATCATTGTAATCCTTTTTTCTGGTTCAATGACATGTTCCTTAAAGAAAGCAGGTAAGTTAGCAACATGTAAATTTTATTTTCATCCAATTTTTTTTTGCCAAAGCTGAAGTTTCGTTTGCTCTAGTGATTCTGAGTGCCACCAAATATGAAGCTTCAACGGCTGCTTCAACTTGCCACCAGTGTCAAATCTGGCTTTCTTGAGTCCATCGGCTTTGCTTCTAAAATAGTTGGTATCCTTGCTGGCAAAGCTCAGATGCTTGCGATCAAAATGGCATTTTAGTTTGTCTGGCTTCGTAGATTCGGCTGATAGAACTTCATAACAAATAACACATTGCAGTTTCTCAATTCCTGCTGTAATAATTGAGGTAAAACCATACTGTAAAAAATCTTCACTATATTTTCTTAACATTCTTCTCTACATGATCTATTGTCATGGGATGGCTTGCTAATGAAAATAATATATAACAGTAGCTTTAATAATACAAAAGATGATACATGGCATAGTTCAGTCAATACAGTTCATTACAGTTTCCTATGATTTTACCATTCTCTGTGTTGTTGTTTTTACATACCTGTTACTATCACAAGGGAGCAGTATTCACATCAACCACAGAAAAGACCAATCAGCATCCATATTAAGTTCCCAGAGGTGGACCTGCCTGGGGACAGATAGAGGAGCAATGATTCAGTTCCTAAGTCCATCGGAAATATGTGTCTTCTGATAGTCTTAGGAGGCCCCTGTGAAGAACTGCTGTCCTAAATTCTCTTCATTTCATGAATTAATTTTTAGTGTAATGTCAAAATTTTCTTCTCCTATATAATGGTCTTTCAATTATAAATGGAACAAAATATCATCAGACTTCTCTCCAATATATGTACCATACACATAGAATCAGTTGTAGATACATTACCTTTTAGAGGTATCATCTGGGGCAGTGGTCGGCAAACTGTGGCTCACGAGCCACATGCGGCTTGTGAGCTGCATTTGCCGCTCCATTGACTAATGAGTTTGCTGACCACTGGGATAGTTGCTTAATCACAAGGAACAACAGCCTATAATTATTGGAATCGAGAGTCTAGGTCAGTGGTCAGCAAACTCATTAGTCAACAGAGTGGCAAACTGTGGCTCGGGAGCCACATGTGGCTCAGGAGCCACAGTTTGCTGACCACTGCTCTGAGGAAATGACTGCTAATGTTGTGAGTAACTGTTCTTCCACATCATGTCAGAATATTGTGGGACATCCTATAGAGACATTTAAAGAATGCTTTCACCTATTTTATCTTTTCTACAATCATATTGTTGAATTGATATTGCAAGCTCTTCCTCAATATTCAATCCACGTATTGTTATTGTTATTTTTGTTGCATTTTTATAAACATCTCAACATGCCTCTGTGGTTTTGGCCTCATCCTTGTATGTTAAGTAAAAAAACAAAAAACATCTATTTAATTCTATAAAGCATAATTTAATATTGGTTCTGAGAAAACTTTATTGGTTTGTCACAGATATCCCTGATCTTTTGAAAATGTCAAATTTTATGATGGAATTGTGCCACTATTTGACAAAACTTTATGACAGACAATACTTGAAAGAAAATCATCAACAATCTATTTAAAACTGCTTTTCAAAAGAAATCTTGCTAGTTGTGACAACATGGGGATAGAATTTTAAGTGAATTAAGTCAGAGAAAGACAAATACTATATGATTTCCCTTATATACGGAATCTAAAACAAACACACACACAAACACACACACACACACACACACACACAAAATGTAAAGGAGCCCTTGTGCACTGTAGGTGGAAATTTCAACTGGAGCAGTATGGAAGTGACTCAAAAAATTAAAAATAGTACAATCATACTATCCAGTGATCCCACTTTAGGGTATTTATCCAAAGGAAATTAAATCACTACATTAAAAAGATGAATGTATCCCATGTTCATTGCAGCATATTTTGCAAAAGCCAAGACATGCAAACAACCTAATATATATGATTTATTATCATTTAGTCATTTAAAAAATAGGGAATCCTGAGAACTGTGACAACATGAATTAAATAAATTGAAATGTATTATTCCTGACCTTTGCTATCATAGTATCTGGATACCAGCATTTTGCTATTATATCACAAATTCCCTATTTCTTTTTCACATATGACATCTTTTTGTGTCAACTGAATTGAATTACCCTGGCTTTGTCTTTCCATTATAGCTGTTTTTAAAGAAAGCTATA
Source organism: Lasiurus cinereus (assembly GCA_011751065.1). Taxonomy (NCBI): domain Eukaryota; kingdom Metazoa; phylum Chordata; class Mammalia; order Chiroptera; family Vespertilionidae; genus Lasiurus; species Lasiurus cinereus. The sequence goes on from JAAGEH010000029.1 coordinate 12,464,884, forward strand.
ATGCATAAGAATTTTAATTTCTATTTTATAATGTAATATGCCTTGACTAGAACAATATAATTTAAGTGATGATTCATAGAAACAGGGACTTACCACAAAGATCAAAATAATAATAATTTAGTTTCTAAAGCCTCTCTTAACAACTAAATTGTGAATTCTAACAGTTCCTCCTGTGTCCCTGATTCAATGTTGTCCTCAAATCCCCCCCTATTACTACCAGTCCATTGAATTTTATAAGTATTATTTTATTAACTAATTTGCATTAGGACTTAGACTTATGCATTTGAGATTTCTCACCAGCATAATTATTTAAAGGAAGTAAGTCACAGAGGTTTTGATGATTTCATTGTCCTCATCTAGTTAACCGATGGAGACTTTCCCTGGCATTTACTTGACCTTAATTTAGAGGCAGGTTTTATTCCATTCCTCATACTTCTTAGGGTGATAACAAATAAGTTTCTTCTTGTTGAATAAAGCATCAACAAACTTTGAAATATTTTAGGAGATAATGATTCTATTATCTCCTAAATGAAAAATTTCAAATTCTTTTCATATTGCCCCTCCAGAACATACCTTAGATACTTCTATTTCATCTTCATCCTGATGTGGGCATAATCTATTTTTCGAGTTCTGGAATATCTCAGAAACTGATTGATGGGTTTATATTTATTAAAATAGTCACTAAGTGATTTGGCTACCAGATGTCTTTCTGTAGCTGTGTAATCAATGAGTGAAAAAACTTCTTTTGTATTCCAGTTAATATATTATGTGTGTTCAGATATATGTATATGTGTCCACACATATGTGTACATGCACACATAATGGTGTATGCCTCTGAGGAGGAGAGAAAAGGGGTGACCAGAATATATGATACAGAAAGAAAGTAATTTAAACTTATTCTAACAATTAATTTTAAAACCAAATTAATTAATTAAAAATATATATATTTTATTGATTTTTCACAGAGAGGAAGGGAGAGGGATAGAGAGCTAGAGACATCAATGAGAGAGACATCAATCAGCCACCTCCTGCACACCCCCTACTGGGGATGTGTCCGCAACCAAGGTACATGCCCTTGACCGGAATCGAACCTGGGACCTTTCAATCCACAGGCCGACGCCCTATCCACTGAGCCAAACCGGTTCTGGCAAAACCAAATTAATTTAATTAACATCCTACCACTGCATCAACTTTCCTATCATAGAATTAAGAAAAATATTATAACTAATACATAAATAGTTCTTAAGGATATGAAAACTATTTCTTCCTTGTAGCATGCAATATCTATTTATTTTCACCATTTCAATATCTTCAAATTTGCATAACTCACATACTCAGAGTTTTCTTTTTTTTTTAATCTTTATTGTTGAGAATATCACAGATGTCCTCCTCCCTCACTATGGCCCCCCTCCATTCAAGTTCCTTCCTGCCCCAGGCCTTTACCACCCTATTGTCTGGGTCCATAGGTAAAGCATGTATGCATCTAAGTTCTTTGGTTAATCTCTGCTCCCTACTTCCCTATAAGATTTATCAATTTGTTCCATGTTTCCATGCCTCTGGTTTTATTTTATTCATCAGTTTATTTTGTTTGTTAGATTCCTTATTCATTTACTTTGATATTTAGGTTCAATTGTTGATAGATATGTAATTAATACCATTTAATTGTTCATATTTGTGATATTTTTCTTCTTATACTATTTACTAACTACTTTTCTCTTGCTGCTTTTAAGATTTTCTCTTTGCCCTAACTGGTTTGGCTCAGTGGATAGAGTGTTGGTCTGCAGGCTGAAGGGTCCCAGGTTTGATTCTGGTCAAGGGCACATAACTTGGTTGCAGGCACATTCCCAGTAGGAAGTGTGCTAGAGGCAGCTGATCGATGTTTCTCTCCCATCCATGTTTCTAACTCTCTATCCCTCTTCCTTCCTCTCTGTAACAAATCAATAAAACATATATATAGATATAGATATAGATATAGATATAGATATAGATATAGATATAGATATAGATATAGATATAGATATAGATATAGATATATAGATATATAGATATATAGATATATATATAGATATATATAGATACATATATATAATTTCATCTTTGTCTTTAAACTTTAGTATTTTAATTATGATGTGTCTTGGTGTGGGCCTTTCTGGGTTTCTCTTGTTTTGGACTCTCTGTGCTTCCTGGACTTGTAAGTAAATTTCACCGGGTAGAAGTTTTCTGTCATAATTTTTTCAAATAGATTCTCAATATCTGTTCTGTTTTCCTTTTGGCACCCCATAATATGAATGCTGGTATGCTTGAAATTTTCCCAGAGGCTCCTTATACTATCTTCATATTTTTGTTTATTTGTATTTTTTAAATCCTCACCTGAGAATATTGTTCCATTGATTTTTAAAAAATATATATATACTTTATTGATTTTTTACAGAGAGGAAGGGAGAAGAATAGAGAGTTAGAAACATCGATGAGAGAGAGATATGGATCAGCCACCTCCTGCACGCCCCCTACTGGGGATGCACCCACAACCAAGATACATGCCCTTGACCGGAATCGAACTTAGGACCTTTCAATCCACAGGCCGATGCTCTATTCACTGAGCCAAACCGATTTCGGCCCATTGATTTTTTTTTTAGAGAGAGCAGAAAAGGCAGAGAGAAATATCAATGTGAGAGAAATACATAGACTGGTTGTCTCCTGTGCATGCTTTGACCAGGGTTTGGGCCGGAGAGAAGTCTGCAACAGAGATACATGCCCTTGATCAGAATTGAATCCCAGACCCCTTGGTCCACAGACCAATGCTCTATCCACTGAGTCAAACCAGCTAGGGCTATCTTCATATTTTTGAATTCTTTTTTACTTTTTTTCCCTACTGATTGGATGTCTTTTTCTTCCTCATATTCAAAATCATTGATATGATTCTCAGAATCCTCTACTTTACTGTTGAATTCCTATAAATTATTTCAGTTAGTGTTTGCTTAATTTCTAACTGGTCCTTTTTCATGTCTTTGAAATTATCATTAAGATTCTTAAAAGTCTCACTAAGTCCCTTGAAGCTCTCATTAGGATCCTTGAGTAACCTTACACCCACTGTTTTGAACTCTACATTTACTAGTTTGTTTGCTTCCATTTCACTTATTTCTTTTTCTAGAGATTTCTTTTGTTCTTTTATTTGTGACATGTTTCTTAGTCTCCACATTCTGGCTGCTTCCTTGTGGTTGTTTCTATGTACTCATAGCAGGTAGAGCTGCTGTCTCCTGGAACTGGTAAAGTAACCTTATGTAACAGGTATCTTTTAGGGGTCAGTCTCCCAAGTCACCTAAGCGTGGCACTCTAGATGTGCCCCTGTGTAGCTGTGCACACAGTCTTGTTGTAGTTGAACCATGATTGCTATTGGCATCACTGAAAAGAATTGACTTCTAGGCCAATTGAATGTGAGGGCCAACTATGACTACAGTGGAAGAGCTGCTATGCACAAGACACCCCTTTGGAGTAGGACTTGCTTCAGTGGGGTTTTGTTGCTCACTGAGTCTGCCCCTTCAGTGTGTCACTCACGGATATATAGAGTTGTAACCTGGTGTGATCTGAAGTTGTCCACTGGATGCACTAGCTCTGGAGCCCCTTGAGAAGTGCAAAGTCAGAAACTGCCTCTGGCCACTCAGTAGGAGCTACAGAGTGATCTGCAGTTAGTTTCTACTTATGTTGGGCTTAGAAATGCCCTGGCTAGGCCCAGCTATGAAACAAAGCAGGCTTCTGCTAGTGCCTGGCCTTGGGTCTCTTATTGAGAAACATGGGCACATTAACAGAAGCTGTTGTTTGAGAGATTTTAGGAAAATCTGAAGCCTGAGCCAGGACAGGACATTCATGTGGAATAATTTATGTAAATAGTTTGCGTGGGACTTCAAATTGGATGGGGTTGGGAGTCTTAGAGAATCATCAGGGTGGAATGAACAGTGTGAGCCATGCTGATGGAAACTTAGATATGGCTACCAGTCAGCTCTGTGGCAGGGGAAGTTACAGCATAGGAACAATGACCTCTATGAATACCCTTATCTGGCAGAAAGCTGCCTCTGAGTTTTTATTCTGATGTCAGACAATCCAGTTCCTTCCCATAAGTCCCTGTATCTCTGTAAGCTGCTACCCTAGTGCTGGATCTCATAGGAAGCTAGTCTGTGAAAGTTAATGTGCCAGTCCTTTAAGATGAACTGCCTGGGTCTCCAGCAGCCTCCATGTCACTCCGAAATAATCCCCATTCTTTACAGCCCAAAGTTATGGGGACTTCTCTTCCAAGTTCTGAAATCCTGGTTGTGGGTCTGGTGTGTGGCTTGTATCCCTTGTTCCTCACAGAAGGAATCCATAGTGGATCTATCCTTCCCCATTAAAAACAACAACAACAACCACATGTGGGTGTAGGACCAGCCCTTTCCATGCCTCTGCCCCTCTTACCAGTCTCCATGTGCTTTCTTCTTTACGTCTCTAGTTATAGTGTTGCAGAATACCAAAGAAATACCAAGCATGCTTCCGTTTATTAACACTAGTGGACTCCGGGAACAATTTTCCAAATCAGAGTGAAGAAATACGCAGAGGGCTTCGCATTTTATAACCTTCTGGGGTCTTTGTCTTCAATATATGGTTCCACCCCCTTTCGTGGGCTTACAGGAAGGCCCCCAGGTGTTGGGGGTACCTAGGCCAAATCTGATGATCTGTCCTTGGGCCAGCAATAAAAACCTTTCCCTGACCCCGAGGGCAGTGCATGTTCACAGTTTTTATGTCCTGACACGACTTGCAAGATCAGTTTCCTCCTCATTCCACCCCCTTGCCCCACAAGCTTCTTTTAGCCTTGTGGAGCAACATCCAGGGATGTTATGGTGAACAGAGGTGATGACCACTCTTAGCTACTTCCTGCTGGAAAGGGACGATGACCAAGGGGTTAGCATCCAGCTTCTTCCTCTCAGAGGAGTTTATAGGGAGTTTTTCTGGTTTGTGGGACCATCTGAAGTTTAAAGGCATTCCTGTCCAGTTTTCAGGCAGGCAGAGGTAAGCAGTGGTCCCACATACGTAGAATGTTCCTACAGGGAGCACCAGGGATAGTGGTATTTTCAGCCTTGGGGGGTAGAGTTGCATAGTTCATCTGGGAGGTCAGCTGTTGGATGCTGGCCCGAATACTGCTGAAACAAATAGGAGCAATATTAGTTAGCTGCACAACTACAGAAGTAAAGAAGGAAGGACCTATTATTATTTTGTTTCCATCCAGTACAATCCCTCCTCCCTTCCACATTCATTTTGGTAGTAGAGTTGTAACATGCCACAGGCTAAGTGTAGCTAACAAAAATCTGGCTTGACTGGGTTTTCTCATAGACTCCCCAGTCTAGTATATTTGGGTAGTGAGTTTCTAAGCAAGGAGCAAAGGATGGCATGACAAGGTGTAACCCAACAATTTATGATAAGGCCTTTGTTTCCTTGCTGTGTGGGAAGCAGTAATTTTATGGTGTTTCTCTGTCCCAGCAAGAGCAGATGAGTTCTCCTTCTGGTACTAGTCTCAGATTCCACTGGCACTCATAAAAAGACTAAATAATAATTATTAGATAAAACTGTCGGAAACCAAACATTGTTCTTACTAAATGGATGTAAACAGGAGGCCAGAAGGCTGGTCAACCTTAACTGCTCTGAAAGGTCAGAGCTAATCACTCACTGTTTAGTTGAAACATTGTTGGCTGAAGCAACCTCTACCTGTTTGTTTCATGTTAATTTCTGTTTTGTTATTTCCTGCCTAAAGGCTAGGGGTGTGTTCAAAGCCTTAATAAAAGGGAGAAAAAGGCCAGAGCAAGTGGCAGTCCTTTCCACTAGAGGAAGGCTCCCGCCTGGACCCCCAATATCGCCAAATTAATGTTTTCAAGTCTCTCATTTCGTTTGCATGTGGCCTCCTTCAGAACCCGAACCCTGAACTAGGAACCCTGAACCATGTGGGACGTGGAAAGAGGTTCCCACATAAAACCAGTGATTATCCAGAAATACTAGAGCATGTTATGTTTGGAGGAGATAAGAAAGAAAGATTAGTGTTAAGGAGCATTCAGCAGGGTATTATCTGAATTCCTTGGAGCAGGTTGCTTGGCCAGGTCTGCTGTCTTTTGGAGGGTGATCTGCAGGGGGTGCTTCTGGTCAGAGGTCACCTTCCACTCAGACTTGATGTCACTTGACTGGTGGGCTGCCTTCACCCTGGAGTGGTGGGTCCAGGTATTTAGTCCTGCAACCTGAAGAGCTGTAGGGGTGGTTAATATGACTAGATAGGGTCCCTTCTCGATAGACTTGAGGGACTCCTTTCTCCAATCCTTTACCCAAACCCAGTCTCCAGGTTTATAAGTTGTTCCTAGAGAGATGGGTAGTCGGTCAATAATCCACCTGTGGACCTCAAAGACAGTTTTTTCCAAGTCCTTGTAGTTGTTTCTGGATTTCCCTAATCTCCCAAGTATCCCTTTGGCTGAATTAAGGAAGGGGGTCTACTGTATGGAATTTCAAAGGGAGATAAACCTATCCTGTCCCTTGGGGCACATCTTACCCACAAGAGTACAAGAGATAAGATATCTGTCCAGGGTATGGTTGTCTCTTGGCATAGCTTAGCCATAGCCTGCTTTAGAGTCTGGTTCATGTGCTCCACTTTCCCTGAACGCTGAGGCCTATAAGCTGTATGTAGATTCCATTTAATTTTTTTTAATATATTTTATTGATTTTTCACAGAGAGGAAGGGAGAGGGATAGAGAGTTAGAAACATCAATGAGAGAGAGACATTGATCAGCTGCCTCTTGCACGCTCCTTACTGGAGGTGTGCCTGCAACCAAGGTACATGCCCTTGACCGGAATCGAACCTGGGACCTTTCAGTCCACAGGCCGACGTTCTATCCATTGAGCCAAACCAGTTTTGGCTGTAGATTCCATTTAATTCCTAAAGCCTGAGTTACCTGTTGTACTATTTCTGCTACATAGGCTGGGCCATTATCAATCCCTATGGTCAGAAGCATTCCATACTGTGGAATTATATCCATCAGCAATGCCTTAGTGACTTCTCTCACCTTTTCAGTGGGAGAGGGATATGCCTTGACCCAATGTGAAAAGGTATTAAAAGACTAGCAGGTATTTATTCCCTCTGCTAGGCCCTATTTCTATAAAATATATTTCTAAGTCCTCAAAAAGAGCTTGTCCACAGCGCTGAACTCCTATCAGTCCCACAGGCCCCTGTTTAGCATTGTTCTGAGCACAGAGGCAGCAACACTGAGAGACTGAAGCACACAAGGAGGGTAGATGGGCAATTAGGTAGTACCTGCCTAACAAAGCTTCTAGGGCAGCCTTTCCTAAATGAGTGAGTTCATGCTGCTGGAGGACTACCTTATGGGCTAACTGTTCTGGGACATAGACCCTATGACCTGGGAATATCCACCAGCCTTCCTTCGTTCTCTTTCCCCCTTTTTTTCTGGGCCTATTTCTCTTCCTGAGGTGTGTATTTTGGAGGTTCAGGTAATCTGGGGGCAAATATGATCCATGCCAGTGCTGCCTGTTTTTTCGCAGCCAGCTTGGCTGCGGCATCAGCACGCTGGTTTCCTTCTGATACTGAGTCTTTCCCTTTCTGGTGACCTTTGCAATGGATGACAGCTATTTCCTTAGGCTCCCAGACTACTTCTAGTAACTTTAAAGTATCATTATGATTTCTCATTTCTTTTCCTCATGCTGTCAAGAGCCCCCTTTCCTTAAATATGGCCCCATGGACATGCAGGGTAGCAAAGGCATAGCACGAGTCAGTGTAGATGTTGGCATGCTTATTCTTACTGAGTTCTAGGGCTCTTACTAGGGCCCAAAGTTCTGCCCTCTGCACTGACCATCCTTTAGGCAGGGCCTGTGCTTCAGTTGTCTCAAAGTTGGATACCACTGCATATCTGGCTTGTCTTTTTCCTTCATCTATGAAGCTGCTGCCATAGTCCAGGTTTGGCAAGGGCCTCTCCATTAGATCTGGTCAGCTGGAATAAACCTCCTCTAGGACTTCCAGGCAATCATGCTCAGGGGCCCCCTTCAGCAATGGGTAGAAAGGTGGCAGGATTAAGTGTTCTCACTGCTTCTAATTGTATCCGCAGATTCTCACTTACCAGACCTTGATATTGAGTCATTCTAGCATGAGTCAGCCAGTGCTGCCCCCTTGCTTCCAATAGGTAACAACAGCATGAGGTACTTTTAGATTTAAGTTTTCCTCTAAGGTGAGTTTATCTGTTTCCTTGACTAATAATGCGTTGGCAGCAAAGGCCCTGAGGCACAGGGGCCACCCTGAGGCAACTGGGTCAATCTGCTTGGAGAGACAGGCTACTGGTCTTTGCCAGAGTCCACACTCCTGGGTTAGAACTCCTAGGGCTACACCTTTGTTCAAGTGAGCAAAAAGATTAAAGTCTCACATCACATCTGGTATCCCTAGTGCCAAGGCCTCAGTGAGCTTTGCCTTTATGGTGACAAACACTTTCTCCTGCTTGGGAGCCCAGTTGATGGGTGCCTTTTCTTCTCCTTTTAAAGCTTCATAGAGAGGCTTGGCCAGGTCTGAAAGTCCTGGGCTCCAAATGTGAAAGAATCCTGCTGCTCCCAGGAATTCCCGAATCTGCTGCCGTATGCTAGGGACTGGGATGCCACATACTGCCAGCTTCCTTTCAGTCCCTACCCTTCTTTCTCCTTTGGTGATCCGGAAGCCTAGACACTTGACTTCTTTCTGGCAAATCTGTGCCTTTTTCTTAGACATCCGATGACCTGTTTCTGTTTGTAGTCTCAGAAGGGCTTGTGTTCCCTCCCAGCACTGAGCTCGTGTGGAGCTGGCCAGTAGGAGGTTGTCTACATACTGGAGCATAACACACCCCAAGTCCTGTACTGGAACTTAGATCAGATGCTAGTGCTCCACTAAAAAGAGTAGGGGAGTTCTTGAACCCTTGTGGCAGTCTGGTCAAGTGAACTGCTCCTTGGCCCTTGTAATTGGATTTTCCCATTCAAAAGAGAAAAGAGGCTGGCTGGAAGGAACTAATCTAAGGCAGAAAAAGGCATCTTTCAGATCCAGCCACGTAAACCACTCCACCTCTGATGGGATGAGTTCCAGAAGAGTGTAGGGGTTCGGCAGTGCTGAATGCAGGGTTATAACGCCCTCATTAACAGCCTATAGATCCTGCACCAGGTGGTAATCATTAGTCCCAGGCTTTTTGACAGGCAAGAGAGGCGTGTTCCATGGAGACCTGCATCATTTAACAAGTCCCCACTGAAGCAGCCGGTCTATGTGGACCTGGATTCCTAGGTGTGCTTCCCTTGGACTTGATATTAGCAGATTTTAACAGGCTGTGCCCCAGGCTTTAACTTGATTAGCTCCAGGGTGTGGTCCTTATCCAGGCCTGGAGGATTCCCTTCTGCCCAGACCAGCTGGAATTCCTTCTCGAATTCAAATTCTAATGGTCAGGCCTTTGTCTGGGGGGTGTCAAGTCTCCATTCTTCCTCCCTCAGCACTGCTAAGGACAGGATCATTGGGGAGGTCTCCTCACCTAGGCAAAGCTGTGCTGAGCCTTCTGGAGCAAAAGTGATTTCTGCCCCTATTTTGGTTAGAGGCATTGGACAGTCTAGCAAGTATAGGAATTCATGAATTACTTGATGACTGCCAAGTTGGCATCAGCGAGGGTGGCAGAATGGTCTATGGGTCTGGTCCCCAGAAGCTCTAATAATGGTGACCTCCTTTCCCTGAGAGAAGTGCTACTTTCCGAGTGACTACTGAGTGCTCAGTTCCCGTATCAACCATAAAGTCCACAGTCTGGCCCCTAATTTTCATTCTGACCATGGGCTCATGGGGGCCTAGCTGAAGTGAGCCAGGTCTTTTCTAGTTGGAATCAGCTATTGCTAGTCCAATGAGATCTGCTTCAGGTGGCTCTGGTTGATAGCAACTGGGCAGAAAAGGGGGCCCAGTCTTTTTACTTTGCCATTTGGGACATTCATTCTTCCAGTGTCCTATTTCTTTGGTCTCATCTCAGGCTCGCTCTTCCTTTTTTCCCTGATCTGTATTCTGGCTGATCTGTTTGGGAGCCCGAGCCTCTAAAAGCCACTACTATTATATTGGCCCTTCTTTGTATTCTCCTTTCTTCCTCCTTCCTTGCTGCACTGTCTCTCGATTGATAAAAAACCTTGTTAGCTATCTCTAGCAGTTCAGTAGCATTCTTTCCTACAAACCCTTCCAGTTTCTATAATTTTCTCCTGATATCAGGCTGGGCTTGGCCTACAAAAGCGGCATTTACCATGGTTTGATTTTCTGGGGCCTCAGGTCTAAAGGGGGTGTAGATACAGTATGCCTCACATAGTCTCTCATAGAAAGCTGCTGGACTTTCATCAGGCTTCTGGAAAACCTTAGAGATTTTAGCCATGTTGGTGGGCTTCTTGGCTCTGGCCCTGACCCCTGGAGGAAGGCCAGCAGATATCTTTCTAGCCAAGTCCTTCCATTTTCTGGGTTTGGATTCTAATTGGGTTCCTCATCTGGGAAGGGCTTCCTGGCTCATCTGTCTGTATCTAATATTCCTGCCGGAACCTGGGTCTGGAGTCACTTCCGAGCCTCTGTTACTATTCTCATGTGCTCCTCAGTGTTAAAGAATGTGAAGTGGAGTGGCTTACAGTCCACCCAGGTGGGCTTCTAGGTCTGGACGATCGTTTCTAGAAGGTCTATCATGGCCTGAGGTTTTTCACAATAAGCTGGGATGTGGTGTTTCCAATTCAAGATGTCACTGGTGGTAAAGGGCTGATAATAATAGACTGGCCCTCCCTCCTGCAAGGTCCCATCTTTGCCAACTACTTTGGCACCCCGAATCTCCCTTAGAGGCATCTGACGTGCTGGCTGTGGCCTGGGCCCAACTGGCTCTGGAAAGCCTGGTTGAGGAGAAATGTTAAGGGGAAGTGCTTCCGGACCCTTCAGACCAGCTGGGGAAGCACTTGGTGCTGCCTGTGGCACATATGGAGATGGTAAAACTAACGGGACTTCCTCAGGGGATCCTGGCAGAACAAGGGGTAGGGTTTCCTTCTGAGACACCTGTTTTATTTCTCCTACTACTAAAACCTAACAGAACCAGACCCAAGGCGGTAAGGTTTGAACAATTCCTAACTAGCTGTCTATGTAAGGGAACTGATCTAGGTGTCCAGGGTCCATTGTGACTACATTCTAGACTGCCCTGACCAGTCCTACATCTAAAGAGCCTTCCAGGGCCAGCCGACCCCAAAGGCTAGCCATTTTAATTCACAGAATTTCCTCAGTGTTTTGGGGTTCATTTTAATACCATAGTCCTCAATAAAACCCTTTCTAAATTTTTCCAGCATACAATTGAGAACAGTGGGTTTACTTTGTCCCAACCCCATGATGATTAGTGGTGAGAGATAGACAAGGGTTCAGGGAAATTTACTAAAAGCCTGGAGGGTCTCCTTAAAGAAAAGATCCTTAATCAGCACAGGTAAGGGCAGGGCGTGTGAAATCTCTTTGCCCTGGCCGAGACCGGTTTGGCTTAGTGGATAGAGCGTCAGCTTTCGGACTGAAAGGTCCCAGGTTCGATTCTGGTCGGAGGCATATGCCTTGCTTGTGGGCACATCTCCACTGTGGGGCGTGCAGGAGGCGGCTGATCGATGTTTCTGACTTTCTATCTCTCTTCCTTCCTCTCTGTGAAAATCAATAAAATATATATTTAAAAAAATTAATTTAAAAAAAAATCTCTTTGTCCTGCGGAGCTGTGATCTCAGCCCCTGAAAGTCCTCGCCAGCCAAAAGAGACAAGGAAAGCTGTAAATACCTCTAAATCTACCCCAGAATTCCAAAATTTCAACCTAACACAGCAAAATCACAGAGCAAACCAAAGCCCTTAGTACACAAACATAGACAGAAATTTTTATCAAGTATCCCTCTGTGATAGAGAGCAAATGTCTCTGAGAAAACTAACTCAATAGCGCTGCTTGAGACTTTTTCAGACCATCATGGGCTCAGCCTTCAGTAAATCAAATGTTTTAACCAGATGTGCAAACAGAAAATCAAAGTAGCTTCCGCTTTCACACAGACCACTTAATCAGCAGATAATTATGCCAAGACAGACAAACATCTGTACTCACACTCACTCAGTAGACTAGACCAGACTGGAGCTGAGAAGATAATGCCCAACTCCCCAGGTAGGCATGGGGGCACTCCCAGCACCCACACCCCTTAACAGAATTCTCGACCAACCTACCGGAGGAGTTAAGACTGCGTCCGGCACCCCTTCTTGGTAGCAAATTGGCTAGTCCCATACACAAACAGAAGAGTGAACCCATAATTTATTTTCTTTTTAAAATTTATTTTTTATTGATTTTTTTTTTACAGAGAGGAAGGCAGAGGGATAGAGAATTAGAAACATCGATGAGAGAGAAACATCCATCAGCTGCCTCCTGCACACCCCCAACTGGAGATGTACCCACAACCAAGGTACATGCCCTTGACCAGAATTGAACCTGGGATCTTTCAGCCTGCAGGCCGACACTAGCCACTGAGCCAAACCGGTTTCGGCGAACCCATAATTTCTTAATAGAATCTGAATTCACTCACCTCCGGAGTCCTGATTCCTGATTTACCTGACAAAGTCCTATGATTTCCAGGGAGGTGCCTTACCAATTCTGTTGACAGGTCCAGAGGTGTCCGTCCACTTTCTCCAGATGCCGGCCTGGTCCTGGGCTGAGGTCTGGGAATGCCTGGAATCTCCCCCAGTTCAATTCTGCTAAAATCATCAGCATGGACCTTCTGGAGGCCTTTCCCTCGCCCCGGGCCAAACCCTGTCCACTCACCGGAGCCAAGAGCCAAAGGCAGTTATCTTCCGGGTTCAGGGAACCAAATGTTGCAGAAGACCAAAGAAATACCAAGCATGCTTCCTAGAGAAAGGGAGGGAATTTGTTTATTAACACTAGTGGACTCCGGGAATAATTTCCAAATCAGAGTGAAGAAACACACAGAGGGCTTCACTTTTTAAAACCTTCTGGGGTCTTTGTCTTTCAGATATGGTCTCACCCCCTTTCCTGGGCCTACAGGAAGGCCCCTAGGGCTGAGGGTCCCCAGATCATATCAGATTATCTGTCCTGGGGTCAGCGGTAAAGACCCTTCCCTCCCCACCACAGGGCAGTGCATTGTTCAGTTTTTATGGTCTGACATGCCTTGCAAGACCAGTTTCCTCCTCATGAGGACTTCCATTCAGCCAGATTTCAGGTGTTTCTGCATGATGTTGATTCTGTATTTTAGTTTTAAGGTTGATGTGGTTGTGGGAAGCAGTGATTACCTGCATTTACCTATGCCACCATTTTGGATCTCTCCTCAGAGTTTTATTTTTATACTATCTATCCCAACCAATCATTCTATTCACTGAAGCCTAAGAACATACATCAGATTTTCTTGAAAGTGTTAATTTTTTATCTGTATTCTGTGATAATTAGTATTCTAAAGATAGTCCGCCAAGATTCCAGCCCCTCGGATACTCAATCCATCACTTGTCTATGTCCTGTTAGTTTATCTGAGAATTGCATAAGTGGAAACTGACTCTGACTCTCCCTCTAGCTTTACTGAAACCCCAGCTACACTTCTTCTATGACTGGATTAAGGAAAATGGGACTTAGAAACTTAGGAACTTCATTCTCCGGTTCAATTTTCAAAAAATTATTTTCCTTGGGATAGCATAAGAACTCTACTCCCAAGCAGAACTGAGTTCCTATGTAATTGCTGGATATCAAGCTCTTAAAGGCTTCACATTTATAGGCCTTTTCACAACACGGTACTTTATTCCCTCTTCTTTAGGCCAGTAGGACCACATTTCTTGCTGGTCACAAGCAACTTCAGAACTCAAATCTCATGTGAAGTATGTAATGTTCCCTTTTTCTTCTCCCTTATTGTTTCCCTATTCCCTTGAGCCTTCTTCCATCTTTGAATGAGGGGCTTCCTTCCGTTTATTCTGTATATGTAACCTTTGTGCAGCTCTCAGCTCCCTTATCTTATGGAAATGTACCCTTTGCAGCTCTGTAACCCTGTGCTTTTTCCACTGACCTCTTAATTACTAAAATTTTCTAAACCTATTTCACCCCTAAAAACTCCTTTCACTGGTACTATATGACAGATTACCAGTAAAAAGTCACATAGAATTATAATAATATGTATACCTGCAATATACATGGAAGAAAACCAAGCGACTTTCCCAAATGGCCCAAGAAATCATCTTAAATACTATCCTACAGCTAAAGACAAGAGATTTTGAGAGGAGAGAAGCTAGTTATAGGAGGTTTCCAGGAAACGAACAGTAAACAAGAGTATGGTTGTTAAGCATATTTAAGTGCTTGTCTTCTCCAGTGATAAGAGTTTTGGTGTCCAGAGCTTTGGAGTCATCCTTCACTTCCTGGTACCTAGGGGGAAATCCCTTAAAATTGGAGATTTCATTATAAATGTAAATAACCTTTACAAATAGGTAACTCCTACTCAGTTTTCAGAGAGTCTTTTGTGTTTGCTGCTTCTTAATAATCCAGCTAAAATAATCCTTATGCCAGAAAATATCAGGCAATCAGGCTAAGGCTGATATGATACATTGACTTAAATTCCACATTTATTTGACATTTTTGAAGAGACAAAGCTAGTGTCTTCATTGTTTTGATTATATTCTCATGACTGACTGAGATTAAACTTTTATGGCAAGAAAAATTCTTATGTGCAGCGTTATAGTTCCTAATATGTCCTATCAGGAAGCACAGCAGGTAAGAATGCCAAGTTATTAGTGATGCTGAGTTTAGTCATCTGGTTATGATGGTCTTCATGTTAAAGCTATCTTTCTCCCTCAGTAATTAACAAGTAACCTGTAGATGAGACTTTGAGACCATGTAAATATCTATTCCTTTATCAATCTTTCCCACACTAGTTCTGCATAAAAAAATACACACTTTATGTTTCGTTTGTGGAAAGCCTTCTGAAAGGGCTTCTCCAAACAGCTAGGGCAGTGAAAAGCACTGTGTAAGACAGCAGCATCACAAGATGAAACAGAAACCATATGTCTTTTGCAGTATTATGAGATAGTGAATGTGTTCATTTGTTTTATGCATTACAAATTTACAGAATTTTTTGGACTGATACCTGGATTCTTTGACTGCTGGAGTAAAAGAATGAATCCACAGACAGAAGGTGGTATAGAAAACGTGGAGATTTATTGAATAACAAGTACAGATTCCCACGTGGGGAGAGGGAAAGAGACCAACAGAATGTACTCCTGTGTAGGGAAGGAGAAAGGGTCCCACCGACTTCCTATTTCCATACTTTATAAAGGCTGCTGTTCCCGTGTCCTTATAACTCCTCTGATTTGTCAATCTTCCCTTTCAAATTGGTTACTATCGTGACTCCTGAGGCCCTCCTCCCTTATTGTCCTGCTATTCCTTCTGGGCTTTCTTTCTTCTTTATTTTTAAAATACAGACCTCTTTTTGGCTACTTCCAGTTCCCTTGTCTTGTAGAAATGTAACTGCACCTGGATTCCTTGTGTTATGGAAATGTACCTTCTCCCAGGCTGTAGCCCTGTGTTTTTCCATGGACCCTAATTCTGAAAATTCCCTAAGCCTGCCTATATTACCCTAAAATTCTTGTTTCAGTACATCTTATTTTTATCAAAATAGTCAGAAATTAATATTGCTCTTCTTTTCACAAATATTAGGCCATGCATGCAGCCCTTTGCAACTTCTCTATATTCTTCCAAAATTTTGTCTAAGAATAGCAGTCTTGTTCGATTCCAGTCAAGGGCATATGCCTTAGTTGCAGGCACATCCCCAGTAAGGGGTGTGTAGGAGGCAGCTGATCGATGTTTCTCTCTCATCGATGTTTCTAACTTTCTATCCTTCTCCCTTCCTCTCTGTTAAAAAATCAATAAAATATATTTAAAAAAGAAGAATAGCAGTCTTTTACAAGCACATAAAGCTAGAAATTATAGGGATAATTGGTCTATTTCTATGCAAATCAATTATTCTTATGTTAACACTTTTACTATGGTACATCCTTTCTGTATAACTTCACTTCCAAATATGTTGTATTAATCTTTTGCTGGTTCATATTTCATAAGATTCAAGTTACTAGTAGTTAATTCAACCATATCATTTGGCTGCTGCTACTAAGATTTTAATAAAAAGAATCTGTCAGTTCCCAATATAAATTAGTAATTCCTTTTATTTTTCCTTTGTACACACATAAATGACATTGACTCACAACTATGTGGATAAAAAAAGGAGTTCTATGAAAAGTAACCTCAAACTCAAATAGGAATTTTTAGGGGTGAAAAAGGCAGGTTTAGGGAATTTTTAAAATTAAGGGGATCTATGGAAAAAACACAGGGTTATAGAGTTGCAAAAGGTTACATTTCCATAAGACAGGGAGCAGGGAGCCAGCAGAAGTTACATTTCAATAAGACAAGGGAACTGGGAGTAACCAAAGGTCTATATTTACAAAATAAAGAAGGATGAAGAAAGCCCAGAGGGAATGGGAGAACAATGCGGTTGGAGGGCCTCACACTTCCTATGTGAGGTTTGACCTTTGAGTTCAGTAGTTACTATAGTAACCAAATCAAAAGGGGAATATTGACCAGTATGAGGGGATATTGAGACACAAAAACTGAAGCCTTTATAAACCGTGGAAGGAGAAACTTGATGGGACTCTTTCCCTCTCTCCACGTGGGAGTCTGTGTTTGTTCTCCAATAAATTTCCACCTTTGGTATATTATTTTCCATCTGTGGTTTCATTCTTTGACTCCAAGGGACAAAGAATCTGGGAAGCCATCCTGCCCAGGGGAACACTGTAAATATTTCTCTCTTTTCTGTGTCCAGTGTGGCCAGAGAGTGTTCCAGTTCCTGAGTAGGGGCTGCTGGGCACTGAGAAAATAAAAGAGGCAGACACAGAGATGGAAGGAAAAAGCTGAGGCTGGGTGGGACAGCTGTCCTCTGATGGAGAAGCAGTGACCCAGAGCTGATACATCAAAATACCAGGAAGTTTTACTAAAACAAAGGATATTATATACATTCATGTGGCTTCTTTGTAATCATCATTTCTAGAGGGGGTGGAAGGGGGGCAGGATAATTGTGTTTGTTCCTGATGCTTCGCTGGATTTAGATAATGAAACCTACCCCCTGGCTCCTGAGCTGAAGGTCAGGCTGACTGCACACCTGCCTCTGGCAAGATGTGTTTCTAGGACATGGCTCTACCAACACCACTGGATTTAGCTGACAATAATTAAAGAAATGTTCATATGTCTTCCCAGGTGCTCTCTACAAAACAATACATGTTTGTTATAGTAATAATAATAAGGATAGAATACAAATATAAAAAATAAGAAATTGGGTGTGACATATTAGAGAGTGGAATAAAGTGTGAACGCCCTTAAAAGAGATGTGCATGTAAGAGATAAAAAAGTTTGTACCCCACATGTAAAGACCAGATAGCATAACACCTGGGACCTGCTGATAAGGCACACTGAAGACACACTGAAGATGTCTGCTTGAGCACATAAAAGAGGGCAAGCTCCAAAGGAGATTAGAGCCCCTTGTCTGCTCCTCCACAGACGGTCGCTCTCCGCTCCCCTTCCTGCATCCTGCCTGAACTCTGTGCTCTGCCATGGACCCTGGGTCCGAATCGTGAGCCACAAGCCGAGGCCTCTACATGACGCCGAGCAGCAGCTGCAACGTTCAACGTCCAGTGTGTGTCTGTCGGTGCAGATCTCCGGGTGGCCTGCCGAGGTCTGGAAACCACCAGGACTCTGGTAGATAAACCGTGTGTGATTTGTGCATTGCCTGTCTGTCTCCTGTGTAATTTATGCTCGGCCAATATTTAATAAGTGCCTTGAGTCATCCGTATAAGTCCATTCTATTGGCAGAGGATACTCTTGGCCACCTGTGCTTGTGTCCTTAGATAAATTCTGGGACAATGTTCCAGTCCAAAAATCCCCTATCAAAAGGGTTATCTAATTGTTATCAGGGAAGTTGAGGTATCTCTTTCCCCACTCAGTGCTGGGGATGGAATCCTTGCGATATCTCAAGAAAAATAATTCTGGGGACTACCATGGGAGAATAAGTGATTTTTATTCATGTAGAATTATATATCTGTGCTTCTAAATTCCTATTCCAATTGGAGAAGTATAATTGGGGTTTCAGTAGAGCTAAATGCAAAGCTAGTGTCTACAATTTCTGTTCCATATTGAAGCTAGGTCCAATTTAGCATCAGACTAGTCACAGACCATTAGTCCATTGCATGTAAGGGTCCACATTGAAATGGAATTTTTGGACTGGAACCCAGATTCTTTGTCCACTAAAGTTAAAGAATGAATCCACGGACAGAGAGTAGTATAGAAAAGGTGAAGATTTATTGAAGAACAAGTATAGACTCCCACATGGGGAGAGGAGAAGAATCCCACAGAGTGGACTCACAAGTGAGGAGAGGAAAAAGGGTCCCACTGGGCTCCCTTTCTCTATGGCTTATAAAAGCTGCAGATCTGGTGCCTTGCCATCCCCTCTGATTGGTCACCATTCCTTAGGGCTCAAAGGTTAAACACCACATTGGACATGGGATGCCCTCCTCCCTCATTGTTCTTTTCTCTCTGGCTTTCTTCCTTCTTTATTTTGTAAATAAAGACCTTTTTGGCTACTTCCAGCTCCCTTGTCTTATGCAAATGTAACTGTTGCTACTCCCTGTACCTGGCTTCCTTGTGTTATGGAGATGTACCTTCTCCCAATCTGTAGCCCTGTGTTTTTCCTTGAACCCCAATACTAAAAATTCCCTAAGCCTGCCTATATTCCCCTAAAATTCCTGTTTCAACATGGCTATGGGCCACACGGGAGAATGCAGAATGGCCGTGGGCCACACAGCAAGAATTCAGTAAGCCATGAGTCAACAAAGAGCACAAGAGGAACTAAGAGTGAATTCCTTTGTTTAGGGGATTAAATATCCCAATTTCATGCCCTTGTCCTGGCCATGCCCATTCTGGCCAATTTCCTGTTCCCAGGTGTGATTGACAAAAAGCACCTTTGCTAGTCCTGCTAACATTTTTGGATATACATTTATTTTCCCACTGTCCAGTCCCTTCCCCTGGTGATCTGCACGGAATAGATCCATGACTTTCTGGGGATTATAAAGTTTGAGCTTCCTAGTGAAGCTGCCAAATAACATGCCTATAATATTTGGCCTTCCTTTTACTTCTTTCCTGTTATTAATAACAAGGTTAATTACAACAGTATCACAATAACAAATTTCTAACTGGCCAGGTCGTGGTAATTAGTCATGCCGCAGGTATATAACTTCTTTAATAAAAGGTTGTCTTTTACTTAAACAAGCCCTGTCCATTGTTTTTGTGCGTCTAGGACTAACACACCTTGGAAAAAAGGGTATCCACCCTCAAAAGAAGCTATCTGTAATCCAATTCCTATCTTTCTTTTTCCTACCTTCAGTTGATCTTCCATACATTTTCTCCTTAATCTCAAAACATAAAAGAAACTGCAAAACTGTTATTCTCCAAAGCATTTGAGATCTTGCTTCCTCACAATTATCATTTTGTTTTGGTTCAAATAAACTTTTCAAATTTTTTTTCTATATATATGGACATTTCTTATGTTGATAGCTGAAATTATAGTTCTAATATGATTCCAAAAATGTACTTTTATGATGCCTACATTTTCACAGTATGGGTGCTCTCAATCCTCTATGAAACTAGAAAGCTAGAATTAATGGACAATAACAATCCCATGGCCTTAGAGTGTTTTTATTTTTTCTTACATGAATAATCTAAGAAGAAATTAAAGTACAATATTTCAAATATATTTAAAATCACAATAGACACATGGTTTCTGAATGCAATTCAAGAGCATTATGAATCAATAGGTCATTTTATACTGCTATTATAACATTCTGCTGTATTTCCTTTATTTCTATCTATGGAATTTATCATTTTTAATGTATTGTTCTAATGTTTATGTAAATCTTAAATAAAAATTATGTACTGTTAAAAACAAGACAACAGGCCCAAAATGGAGTTGCTTATGCTAAGTTTCCCTTACTTAGTTACTGTTTTGGCTCACCAGGAAATGGAATCTTAAACCAATCAATCAGGAACTGCCTGATCAGCACTAGTTAGATTTGCCTTATACAACCCAGCCATCCCCTAAAGGAAATTGACCTTTCTATAACCAACTCACTTTTTTTTTTCCTAATATAACCTTTTTGTTTTGACTCCCTTCTGTCTGTAAAAGTCTGTCATTTTATACAGTTCCTCAAATCTCTTTTTTACCTTCCATATTAGATGCTGCATGATTCAAAAATTATTGACTAAAACCAATAAGACATTTAAAATGTACTCAATTGAGTGCTGCTTTTAACAATCTACAAATAATAATATTGTCATTTAATATATATAGTATGTAATAATAAATCTGTGAATAAAACATTGATATTTCGTGAACATCCTTTTCCTCATCAACCTTTCATCATATGAGGATGTTGAAGAAAAAGGGGCCACATGATAACTTGACAAGCTCAGGGAAGGCCTGCATGGTGGTCTTGCAAACTCAGAGACCTAAAGTAACCACAAGGGAAGTTCTGAAATTAAAGCTTTAACTAAAAATAGTTTATGGTGGGTAGTCACATCCTGAGCCAATATCTTACTTGACAAAGATCAATTTTGATCTTTACTGAGCCTAAGATAACATGTGAAATGTCAGGGTAACTTGTAACTTTCCTTTTTATGGACCCCTTGTGGTACAACCAAATGGGCCTTGGCACCTGGACAGATACCACAAATTCCTTCATAGTTATTGTTATTATGTTAATTGTTGACTGTTAACTATCTTATATCCACCTAAGTAAAAGAAGTTTGTGTCCATTATTTTACTTTTTATCCAATTCCAGAGGTTTCCCTGCTTTGCTTTCTCCCACCTCCCTAATATTGCACCAATGAAGTTTATGTAACCTACTTACATCTCTTTTTATTGTAATGAATAAAACAAGGTGCAAAACTGCCATTCTCTGAAGCATTATCCCAGTGCTTGGCTCAAATAAACTCACAAAAATTCTTTACAAGTTTAATGTTTTTACATTAACAGTGATAAACATATTTTTGCCCTGAACATCCATTACTGTCCTAATTCTATTTCCCAGTCATCCTCACTGCTGGATTATAGAGAAGTCATTGTCTGTTATGAAGGGAAAAACAAATATCTATGTATATGAAAGGCTAATATGCTAAGTGTCCCTCCTACCATCCAATAGGTCACTATGATGCACACTGACCACCAGGGGGCAGAAGCACAATGCAGGAGCTACCATGTTGTACACTGGCCAGCACCATGGACCTGGTGCAGACAAACAAACTCTTAGCTTCCCCCAAGTGGAACACAGACCCTGCCACCACTCCAGAGCAACACCCCACTAAGTCACAGCCAACACTGTCAAGACCTCATGGTACAAAATGGGGCCCACAACCCAGCCCAGCATGGAAATAGTAGCTGTGGGCTCTGGGTAATGACATCACAAAGCAATGCCTGTCTTCCTCTCTGCAGCAACTAGCCTCCTTGCAGCTTCTTAAGCCCAGGAATACAGATGGAAACATTTTACACTTTAACCAAATGTCTGTGATGCATTTTCCTGTGCCTCATTTCATTTTATCCTCACAGAAGTCCTGAAATAGTTAAGTAGGAGACTCATTGGAATCCTTTTTCTTTTCATTATCTGGAAAACAGAGATTTAAAAAGCTTAGAAACTTGACCTGACTGTAAAGAAGAAATAGTGGACCTTAAAAATGACTTCAGATTTTCTCACTGCACAGAATATAGTCAAACACTGTTGCAGTTAAGTATTTTAATCTTTATTTTTCCTGCATGATCTACAATAACAATCTGCTTCATGTTGATATTAACTGCTGTGTTGCTGACAATTACCTGAAAGAGAAGTTGGGGTGCTTCGCTGGGCTAGAAAAAGTTTTGCTAAATCAGAAAGCAGGTCTAATTAAGCAAGCTTATTCTATAAAGCTCTTGTTGGCACCAATGTCACATGTGTGTTTCGATCTGTCATTGTTGATCATAAGTTTGGTTGACACTTCAATTATAGAGAAAGGGCAAATAGCGATATTAAAATATTTCTTCTAATTAATTTCCTTTCAATGTTCATGAATTTGTGCACTAGACCATTAGTATCTAAATGAAAGAGTAAGTTAAACCACTGAAGAACTTTTAACTACACAATAGAGTATTACCAATACAACATAAGTGATTTTTAAGAAACATAATTTTGAAAGTAGGTGACCTGATGACAATTGAGGTTTAGTAGAAATATGCCACCCCAAAATATTGAAAGTGGAGCAGATCATTATTGAGAAAAAGCAGATAGAAGAATCTCTGAAACAGAATAGAAATTACTATTTATACAAGGAAGAGAAGGATGACTCTAAATCTCCAGAAACTCTTATCAATTGAAAATGCACAGCCTTAAATATGCATTTTAAACCTTACCTTTTTTTACTGTCCCCACTCCCCACACCTTTATTTTATCTTTATCTGTAGATGGTATTTAAGGAGATGGTTTTGGCTTTTTCAGGGGTTTTCACTAATTTTTCCTGAGTCTCTCCCATGTATACAGGATGGGGCAAAAGTAGGTTTACAGTTGTCAGTACACAAAACAGAATTTATTCTTGTATTATTATTATTTATTAACTAGGGAGCCAGTGCATGAATTCATGCACCTTTAAAGGAACTGTGGGCCACAAAGCTACAGTGGGCATAGGGGTGTGTCTTGGCTCATCCTCCATGTCCCTGCCTGGCCCCTCCCAGTCTCCTGTTTGCTGGCATCCCCTTTTGGGTCGCTGCTTCTCCCATGCACTGACAGTGCCAGACCTGCTCGCACCCGCTGATGGCATGGGTCGATTGGGGCCAGCACTAGCGGAGGGTGAAAGTGGGGCTGGTGCCATCACTGGGTAGGAGTGGTGGCTGATATGCTACAGGAGGGACACTTAGCATATTAGCTCAGGAGCGGGGGGAGGTGAGAAGCCCTGACGGGTGATTGGGGCTAGCAGCTGTCGCTCATACCCACTGATGGCACCCACCTTCGTCTGGCACCCTCACTTACCTGCTCCATCATCCCACTGCAGCCAATGCCTGCCATGTTCCACACTCTGCTGCCTGCTGCTGATGCCTGCCATGTTTTGTGCATGCCTTCTGGTGGTCAGCACACGTCATAGTGTCTGGTTGTTTGGTTGTCCTGCCATTCAGTCTATTTTCATATTAGTGTTTTATCTATATAGATTAATGCATTAATATCATACAAACAACTGTAAAACTACTTTTGTCCCAACCTGCACATGTTTTTAAAATCTGTTTTTCTCTTATTAATCTTTTATTCTGGGGGAAGACAGTCTCAGCCAAGGTAGAATGGAAATAATTACCTCCCCACCACCATATATAAAACATTATAAAAAGCGTATAAAGTCTCCTTATTCTGTAACCAAAAGGCAGTTTTGCTTGCCTGCTGCAATTAAAGCCAAACTCATGAGATAGATCCCTGACCTGGGAGAATGGTGTACTTGTGTCTCAAAGATCATCCTCCATTTCTGGCTTAAGCCTGTAGTTCCGTTAGGGATGAGGGCAGAGCTTTTTTTCTCTATCCAATTATCTTCCTAGCTTTTGGCACCCTGGGGTCCATTCAATTTTCTAGCTTTAGGTGCACTCAGTGTAGGAACCTTGGCCAATGACAGAGACTCACAGGCTCCCTGACTGTCTACAGCAAGCATGTCAAACTCAAAGGCTAACACAGGCCAAATAAACATGGTTTAAGTTTATGTGGGCCACACACACACACAAAAAAGCTTCAATTTTCATAGAAATGTAGGTTTATTTCAATAGAGACATGCTGAATAGATTGGGCTGAAATAAATGAGTACTTGTTAACATAAAATAGGACATTTTAATAAAAATGTATATTTTTTTCTTGAAGATTAACTTACCAGATACTGAATAACTGCACAAATTAATAAGCGTAACACAAATAAACCTATTTTTCTTGTTCTTCTAAAGCGAAATATTTCCTGTTGCGCACACCAAAAAAGTTAGTCCTAGACTAATGACGTGGCAATTGGCTGCTAAAATATTCACTGCTAGTATTAATGGAGAGAAATGGTGTGCCTGCACTTAAGGCGTGTAAGGGAAATGAATACAAAACAAATATAGTAATCAATCACTAGTGAACATTGTAGTTTGTTATTAATAATTATGTATAACAGGATATTGTAATGAACTTTTTATTAAAATGTTTCTTATATACCGTTATATGAGCTGGGCTGCAAAAATATTCATTGTGGGCCACAGGCAGCCTACAGGCCATGAGTTTGACATGCTTGGTCTATGATGTCAGTGTCACTGGCTTAACGGAGGGAGGGACAGCAGAACCTGGGGTCACAAAGCCTGGAGACTAGGCAGACCCATGCTGAACAGGGCCCTCATACATCCGAGGAAGCTGGTTGAAGTTTGTGGGGCACCCCTGGACCCAGGCACACGCTGTCCTCTGCACAGTCCAGGTGACTGTGCTCCTCTGATGTGGCAGGCTGGCCTTGCTCACCCTGCCATCAGCTGCCTAAGCTCTGGCTGTCTACAGTAAGACTTCATTGCTTTACTCATTACCAAAGGAATTTGAACACTCTAATTTCAAATCTCTAAGCCTTTCTCCTTCATTAGTGGAGATAAGATTTTTGTCTTTTACCTGAATGGATTATTTGAGAGATGGAATTTTGATGTTTAATTTTACGTTTCTGTGATCAGTAGCATTTCCAATGGCATATGAAGTACTGTAATGTTTTGTGAATAATATGCCAGGTACTGCTATTACCAACCAAGGACCCACAGCCCAATGTGCATAGGAGCCAATACTATGGCACCAGCTTTGGGGAAAAAAAAGTTTTGTGTTTTTTTTAAAAAATATATTTTATTGATTTTTTACAGAGAGGAAGGGAGAGAGATAGAAAGTCAGAAACATTGATGAGAGAGAGACATCAATCAGTCGCCTCTTGCATGCCCCACAGGGGAGATGTGCCTGCAAGCAAGGTACATGTCCCCAACCGGAATCGAACCTGGGACCTTTTAGTCCGCAAGCCGATGCTCTATCCACTGAGCCAAACCGGTCTCGCCAAGAAAAAGTTGTTATTGCTAAGTCAATTTGCAAGGAATTAGGAGGCAGGCTCAAATCTGTCTCACTGATCTGGGGTCTGGACGTTTTAAGGATTAGGGCAAACAGGTTTGTATGTGTTAGTGATAGTGGGGCCAGTTTTGATGAGAGGGTTTTGAAATTCGGTCACTCCAAAGGACTTCTAATCTGGCAGAATTTAGTCAGTTCTACAAAGTCCAGATTTGGTCTAAGCACAGGATCTGCCTTACTGAAGAACCTCTTTCTTCATAAAGGGCTCCAGTTGCCACTTCTGTTACTTGAGCACCATAGACTAAAGATTTTTGGTTCCAGGATCATCCTGAGGACAGGAGTAGCATATGCCTATTGCTTTTTCTGAAAAGTAACTCAAGTAGTACATTAATCACCAATCTGCTTAAAAGGAACAAAACTGGTTTTATGCTAGACAATGTAATTTGTGTCTTGTTTCATCATGAGATTGCTTTATTATGCATTTCTTTATGATCTTATCTAAATTCATGCTTTGGCATATATTATTGGAAAATAGATCTTGTGTGTATTTCTCTTGAAAATGGCTTTGATTTATACAGAGAGAGTAAGAGAAAGGGGCAGGGTATGGCTTCTAGGAGCAAGTGCCTCTACTTTTAATATGGTTGCCTGTCTAAATCTTTCTCCTCAAGGCTCCTACACCAAAATTACATGTTGGCAGAACTGGCTGTGCCTATGAAGGCTTAAAGAAAAAGCTTACTGCCACCATTGCTTTGGATTAATGATCTACAGCTCTATAGGGATAAATCAATGAAAGGATAAAAAGAAGGAAAGATACTGGGTCAGTCCTTTGAAATTGCTATTTTTTGTGAAACCCATTACCACTGACATGACCATCTAAAATAAGTACTTATTACTCTCCATCTAGTTTCAAGTATAAACTTAAAATCAGTGGAATGATTTTTACTGCTTCAGAGAAAATTATTACAAAAAAACCAACTTCCTTTAGCAAGTATTCAAAAGCAGCTTGCACTATCTGTACCTATCCAACTGCTTAATTTAATAACTGGTAGCAAGATTATTTGCATATATCTTCATTTACACAAAACAATTATTATATTTATTTAAATATTTTAAGTCATTTTTAAAATAATTGATTTGAGAGAAAGAGAGAGAGTGAGAGAGGAGAGACATCAAATGTTTACTATAACTAGCTAGTATTTTTAAAAATATATTTTATTGATTTCTTGCAGGGAGGAAGGGAGAGGGATAGAGAGTTAGAAACATCGATGAGAAAGACATCGATCAGCCGCCTCCTGCACGCCCCCCTACTGGGGATGTGCCCACAACCAAGGTACATGCTCTTGACCAGAATCGAACCCAAGACCTTTCAGTCCGCAGGCAGACTCTCTATCCACTGAGCCAAACTGGTTTTGGCTATAACTAGTATTTTTTGTTGGTAGGTTCAGTCTATGAAGACAAGTAAATTTTAATGCTACTGCTATACTTTTTATATTAATAACAGTACAGCTCATCCATGAAGTTGCAATGTGCAAGAATGTCTCTATCACATCTGAGGATATTAAAAGTCATTTGTTAGTTATTGTGAATGCTGCATTTATTTGCAGCTAGGGTTCAAAGTCTAGAGAAGGGGCTGACACACAAATAAGTATACTAGACAAAAAATATAAATTTAGAAGGCATGGGAGAGCCAGGTGGATAACTTCCCTCTAGTGGAGAAGCTTGCTGAAACCCAGGATGCATCATCTTTTATTTACTTAAACATTTGCTCTTTAAGAATCCAAACAGGCATATCAAAGGTAAAGTCTGGTAAACAGTAAAAGGATTATCAGGTTAGGGCAGTGGTTGGCAAACTGTGGCTCACGAGCCACATGCAGCTCGCTAGCCTCGGTTTGCTGCTCTGTTGACTAATGAGTTTGCTGACCACTGTCTTATACTACCCTTTACCTCTTTGCACACCATATGCCACAATTGCCTAATCCTCAGAACTTCCAAATACACGGTAACATTTAGTCTAGTCCAGTGGTTGGCAAACTCATTAGTCAATAGAGCTGCAAACCATGGCCCGAGAGCTGCATGTGGCTCGAGAGCCCCTTTTTGCAGGCCACTGGATTAGAGGATTACCTTCAGCCATTTTGCCAACAGCAGGGTAATATAATGCTGATTTTCAGCCTTGCTGAATAACAAAGTCCATTAGCCTTCTAGCCTATTTCTCGCATTTATACTATTGTTGGTCTTTGCCTCCAGCAGTTACTGATAAAAAAAAGTTTCTATTTATTTATTTATTTATTTATTTATTTATTTATTTATTTATTTTTAATGGATCAAAAACATGTATAAGTTTCCCTATCATATATAATTGCTATTTTTGTTTCAATGTCCTTGAGTAGGGGGAACAGGAATAGAGTTACAGCTACCCTTCTGGGCATTGCAATATCCCAGACTACATACTATCTGCACCCCGAAAAGTTACTGTTGTTGATGAACATGAACATTTCTAGGCTAAGTGTTAATGAACTAATTTAGTTCCTTAAAATGGTTTTTAAGTTTGATCTAAATGTGCCTAAGTCACTACAAGTGCATATCTTCCAATGATTGTACTATAGCAGAATAAGAAATTAGAACATGTCTGTAGACCATGTAAAATTTCCATAAGTATTCATCCTGCAGAGAAATATATGCCCATTTATCAAAACCATACATTTATATAAATTATTTTCACACAATTCATCTGAGTTATTGGATATCTGATAATTGGGTGAAGTAAGCGATGATGATAATTTCTATAAAACATTTGAGAAATTAGAAAACCTCCTTTAATATCTACTTTCACTATTTTAAAACATTAACTTTGATTAATATCTAGCAGTACAGCCCTAGCTAGTTTGTCTCAGTGGATAGAGCATTGGCCCACAGACTGAAAGGTCCTACTTAGGTTTGATTCTAATCAAAGACATGTACCTTGGCCCTGGTCGGGATGTGTGCATGCAGGAGGCAACCAATCAATGTGTCTCTCTCACGTTGATGTTTCTCTCTCTGTGTCTCTCCCCTTCCACTCTTTCTAAAAATCAATGGGAAAATACCTTCTGGTGAGGATTAACAAAACAAAACAATATCTAGCAGTACATATTTCCAAGAATATATGCATATGGGAAAATTCTGTAGTTATTTTTTAATGTAATTAAAAAATCTATTTTTAATGTAGTTAAAAAAATTTTTAGGAATGAATTGTGGCAAAATTGAAAAACGTATTTCTTAAACATATTTAAGTTTGGGCAAAAGTTTGTCAATATATGTATGTGTAAGTATGTGTATATATGTATACTCTTAATGTATATACTTTTTGGCTTAATGGATACATATAAATAAACCAGTGACCCGACAAACGAAATCTGTGCAAGGGGCTCAACCCTGGCAGCCATGCAGCTTGGTTTGGCTCTTGCAGCCCCAGCTTCGTCCAGAAGGTCCTCTGGAAGGACTTCTGGTCTAATTAGCATATTACACTTTTATTATTATAGATATGATTACAAAAATATACAGAGACAAAACATAAATATTCAGAAAGCTACACAGATTACTTCAGAACAACAAATAACTTTGCCTTAGCTCCCAAAGAGTAGAACTTTTATATATGGTAGGATGTGATGGTAATACAATCATTATGGTAATGCAAGTAATGCACCCTCACAATGCCTAATAAAGCTGAACTGAGAAATTATTTGTAAACTATAGGAACCATTAGCTGTTCTGCCATTTACATCTTTAATGGTTAATTCCAAAGACTCTGAGCAGAGGCAATAGCACTAGATATATTATGTGAATCAGCATCTGCAACCTGCTGGTAACCAAAAGCTAAAACTCCTACTGTGATGGCATGAAGCTATATAAGCTCAGCATGCTCATTCTCATCAAACCATTCTTTAGAAATATGTAATGTACTTATTTTAGAAGGCAGCCATGAACTAGCTAAAACATAAGCTAAGTAATTTTATAGCTTATGTTCATTTTATCTCTTAGAAGAGTTCAGAATGTTTTTAATGAGCATACAAGAAGAAGGGATCGTTATCTTTTGAAATACCTGGAATCAATCTATTCTAATGCGAGATTTTTTTTTTTTTTAAAGAAACAGTAACTTAGACTAAGGTCATAGCTGGCCATACAAGTTACTAATGGAGGCCATCAACACTGCTTTAAAATGGAATTTCCTGCTAGAGTTTCTTATTAGGATGTATTTCCTCAATCACCTGGTTAGATATCTGAAATCTTATTATGTAATGTGTGTTCTCATTAGTTAGAGCAATGCTAAAGAAGAATTTTTTGTTGGCTGTGAATTACTAGCTTAAAGATTTGAACTATTTACACGTAAGCAAGGGAACAACTGGGCTATAATAAAATGACCACAGAGACTTCGGAAACCAGGTCTGGCATCACTTTCATAAGGAGTATGATTGCAGAGGGTGGGGTCATTTGGGGTTCCCTGGTATTGGAGAACGGGCTCACAAGAAAAGGAAAAAGTTAATTAACCAGGAATTGTGATTCATCAAGTACAGCATAAAACAACCTTAACTTATTTAATATTTCAAAGTTACATGATCTCTTTCAGAATATTCCTGTTTGTATGCAAGTCCAAAGATACAAAAAATATACAAACTTTATATTACTTTGCTTTATACATTTTAAATAAGATGTCAATGAAACCCATCCAAAATATATCTGCTCAATATCAATAACAGATTTGTAATGGTAAAATTGCTGACAGGTTTCCATCATGTACCAATTTGAATACCTAACTCAGGCTGTGGATATGTGAGAGGCATTAGAAACATCAAGTGTTAAGGCTCTGTATGTACTTAAGCACAACAAACAGAAAAATAATATTCTAAATATATGTTTCAAAACATCTTACAGCCTGCCCTGCCTGGCTCAGTGGTTGAGTGTTGACCTATGAACTATGAGGTCACAGTTCAATTCCTGGTCAGGGCGTATGCCCAGGTTGCAGGTTCAATCCCCAGTGAGGGGTCATGCAAAAGGCAGCCAATCAATGATTATCTTTCATCATTGATGTTTCTATCTCTCTTTCCTTCTCCCTTCCTCTATGAAATCAATAAAAAACATCTTACAAATGTCTGCCTACCTTAATAGTTAATAAAATGAAAATTTTATTTTCAAGTATTGACAAATTTTGAATAAATTTCTATCATATATTTTCTCAAACAACAGAGCATAAAATGAAGTACTCTAACATATAGTATCTAGTAAATAATTTGAGGTTAAAAGTGATTTCTGAACTTGAAAAACATGCAACCACTGCTCTTCAGCTTGAATATAGTCTAAAATAGAGAATCGTAGGATCTTACTAATTTATGGAAAACTGAAATAAAGATAATTTAAAATAGAATAAAGGAAGGTGTCATTGCAAGCATTAAAGTAGAACTACCTTTAGTATTTTTAATAGGGGAGAAATTAATTTAACTTCTTTCAATGGAAACTTCTTTCTATAGATGTATCTAATAGTAACAGGAAAGCAGTATGTCTAACAAGGCACTGGAAAAGGTCAGATTCCAATATCTAAAACATCTTCAGTATGAGCTGCTGGCTATAAAATGCAGTTGAAGACTGATTCTCATAGTTACAGGTGATAAGTTTTTAAGATCATGGAACTAACTTTTGCTGCTGAACTTGAATATCCTATATAATAAATACCTAATATGCAAATGGTTGTTCCTCCCTCACACCCTTGAGTCCTCGCACCAAGGCCCATGGACCTGAGGCCGAGTCAGGGGACCTGAGTTTGTGCCCCTGCCCCAGCGCTGGGTCTGGGGGACCTGAGGCTACACCCCCACCCAGCACTAGGGTTGGGGGATCTAAGGCTGTGCCCTTTGCCCTGGACTCAGGCAGGGGGACCTGAGGCTGCACGAGGGGACCTGAGGCCATGCTCTCCCACCAGCATAGCTTGACTGGGGACCTGAGGCTGTGCCCTCTGCCCTGCTAGGCTTGACAAGGGTGGGGCCAGCTGGGTCTGGGTCTTGTGCAATTTAGAGGTGCACACGCGTGGACTTGATTCTGGGTCCGGAAGCCCACCCCAGTCTCTGACAGGAGGGAGATTTTCACATACATTTTACTAATTTTCTTTTTTTTCCCATTTCGTTATTAAGGTATTACATGTGTACATGTCTTGCCATTGCCTACCCACAACCGCACTCCCATACATGCCCTCACCCCCCAGTATCTTGCATCCATTGGTTATGCGTATATGCATGCATATAAGTCCTTCGTTTGATCTCTTATCTACCCCATCTCTCCCTAACCTTCCCACTGCAATTTGACTGTTTAATACTTTAGTGTCTCTGTATCTATCTTTTTGTTCATCAGTTTATAATGTTCTTTATTATCCATAAATGAGTGAGATCATACGGTATTTTTCTTTCATTGACTGGCTTATTTCACTTAGCTTAATGCTCTCCAGTTCCATCCAGGTTGCTGCAAATGGTAAGAATTCCTTCTTTTTTATGGCAGCATAGTATTCCATTGTGTAGATGTACCATAGTTTTCTAATCCACTCATCTGCTGACGGGCACCTAGGCTGTTTCTAAATTGTAGCTATTGTAAATTGTGCTGCTATGAACATAGGGGGTGCATAAATCCTTTCTGATTGGCATTTCTACTTTCTTAGGATTTATTCCTAAGAGTGGGATTGCTGGGTCAAATGTGAGTTCCATTTTTAGTTTTTTGAGGAAACTCATACTGTTCTCCACAGTGGCTGCACCAGTCTGAATTCCCACTAGCAATGCATGAAGGTTCCTTTTTCTTCGCATCCTCCCCAGCACTTGTTGTTTGTTGATTTGTTGGTGATAGCCATTCTGACAGGTGTGAGATGGTACCTCATTGTTGTTTTGATTTGCATCTATCAGATAATTAGTGACTTTGAGCATGTTTTTATGTGTCTCTTGGTGTTCCTTCTGTCTTCTTTTGAAAAGATTCTATTTAGGTCCATTGCCCATTTTTTTTTTAAATGTCAACAGCCTTTTATTATTTACTTTAAAAGCCATTTTCTAGCAACAGAGAACTTCTTTCTTTTATTATTAATTTTTTATATATATCTCCCTATTGCCCCCCTCCCTCCCAGGCATACCCCAACCCCCCAGTGTCTATGTTCATTGGTTATGATTATATGCATAGATACAAGTCCTTTGATTGATCTCTTATCTACCTCACCTAACTTTAATCTTCCTGCTGTAATTTCACAGTCTGTTTGAAGCTTTACTGTCTCTGTATCTATTCTTTTGTTCATCAGTTTATAATGTTCTTTATTATCCCCCAATGAGTGCGATCATGTGATGCTTCTCCTTCATTGACTGGCTTATTTCACTAAGCATAAGGCTCTCCAGTTCCAACCAGGTTGCTGCAAATGGTAAGAATTCCTTCTTTTTAATGGCTGCATAGAATTCCATTGTGTAGATGTACCACAGTTTTCTGATCCACTCATCTGCTGATGGGCACCTAGGCTGTTTCCAAATTGTGGCTATTGTAAATTGTGCTGCTATGAACATAGGGGTGCATAAATCCTTTCTGATTGGTGTTTGTAATTGCCCATTTTTTTAATTACATCATTTATCTTCCTTTTATTAAGTTGTATAACTTGGCTGTAGATGTTGGAGATTAAACCTTTATCAGTGATAACATTTGCAAATATGTTCTCCCATACAGTAGGCTTTCTTGTTGTTTTGTTGATGGTTTCTTTTGCTGTGCAAAAGCTTTTTATTTTGATGTAGTCCCATTTGTTTATTTTCTCTTTAGCTTCCATTGCCCTAGGAGTAGTATCAGTGAAGTTCCTTCAGCATGTCTGAGATTTCACTGCCTGTGGATTCCTCTAGTATTCTTAAGGTTTCGGGTCTTATGTTTAAGTCCTGTACCCATTTTGAGTTTATTTTTGTGTATAATGTAAGTTGGTGGTCTAGTTTCATTTTTTTGCAAGTATCTTTCCAATTTCCCATCACCATTTATTGAAGAGACAGTCTTGACTCCATTGTATGTTCATGCGTCCTTTGTCAAATATTGAGCATAGTGGTTTGGGTTGATATTTGGATTCTCTGTTCTATTCTATTGGTCTATATGTCTGTTCTTGTGCCAGTACCAGGCTGTTTTGAGAACAGTGGCTTTGTAATACAGCTTGAAATCTGGTAATGAGATCCCACCTACTTTATTCTTCTGTCTCAGGATTGCTGTGGCTATTTGGGGTCTTTTTTTATTATTCCAGATGAATTTTGGAGAATTCTTTCTAGGTCTGTGAAATATGCCTTTGGTATTTTAATGGGGAGTGCATTGAATCTATAGATTGATTTGGGTAGTATGGACATTTTAATGATGTTGATTCTCCCTATTTATGCATATGGTATGTTCTTCCATCTGTTTATGTCTTCCTCTATTTTTTCAGTGTCCTGTAGTTTTCCACGTATAGGTCTTTTACCTCCTTAGTTAAGTTTATTCCTAGGTATCTTAATTTTTTTGGTGCAATGGTAAATGGGATTTCTTTTTCAGTCTCTCTTTCTGTAAGTTCACTATTAGTGTATAGAAATGCCATAGATTTCTTGGCATTAATTTTGTATCCTGCTACATTGCCAAATTCATTTATTAAGTCTATTAGATTTTTGATGAAGTCTTTCGGGTTTTTTTTACAAACAATATCATGTCATCTGCAAATAAGGACAGCTTTACTTCTTCTTTTCCAATTTGGATGCTTTTTATTTCTTCTTATTGTTTAATTGCAATGGCTAATACTTCCAGTACTATGCTGAACAGGAGTGGTGAGAGTGGGCATCCCTGTCTTGTTCCTGTTCTTAGGGGAAATGGTTTATTTTTTGCCCATTGAGTATGATGTTTGTGAGTTTATCATAGATAGCTTTTATTATGTTGAGGTATGATCTTCTGTTCCCACCTTGTTGAGAGTTTTTATAAAGAAAGGGTGTTGGATTGTGTCAAATGCTTTTTCTGAATCAATTGATATGACTATGTGATTTTTATTTCTCAATTTGTTTATGTGATGTATCATGTTTATTGATTTGTGGATATTGTACCATCCTGATAATTTTCTTTCATCTCTCACAATTCTATTATAAAGGGCAAATAACAATATTAAAATATTTCCTCTAATTAATCCCATTTTAATGTGCGTGACTTTCGTGCACCAGGCCACTAGTTTATAATAATAAAAGCATGATATGCTAATTAGACTGGACAGCCAAGCAACCTTCTGGACTATCTTCTGGACAACCTTCCAGATAAAGCTCTGACTGTGAGGGCTGAGCACCTTGCACGAATGTTATGCATTGAGCCTGTAGTTAGAAAATAAAACCCGTAATGTATAATAAACCTTGAAGTTAACTACCACCACTGTAGTTCTATACCTCCCTACAGCACCATTCTGATTTACTTGTCATTATGGTGTCCAGAACAAGCCACCCCAGAATGCACCTCAGTGAGATACAGATTACTTTGAGCTAAAAGTAATTTTAGTTTTATTTTCCAAAGAAACTTTTACTCCCTCCCCCTTTTAACTACCAAGAAGAATTTGAATTAAAAGCCTTAACATTAGAAATCATCAGAGATAACTTCTTTTGACCTATCTATAGAACATGGCAGATTTCTATCTGCTATTCTTACCGTCCTGCAATGGCTCTTTGAAAGATTATCTCATTCCAAACCTCAATTCCTTTTTTCTATCCCTGAATCTCTCTTGCATGTGTTGCCTCTGACTCTCTCATGTATGTAGGGTTCCCATACATATGTATATATTCAATTTGATCATTTTCTCTTGCTAATCTGTCTCATGTCTCAGCCAGAAGAACCTTGATGATAGAGGAAAGTTTATTCTTCCCCTACACCACCAATCTGGCTTATTTATTTACAAATCTCTCTACTACTGCACTTTCTCATTTCATAGTCACCTTGCACATAAATATTGCATCTCTTCCATCTGACCGGAAGCTCTTCATTGTTTAATATCAGCACACAGAGCCACCTTGATTCATCTGACGTGTGCAGAAGGACAGAAATACCTCTAGTTTCCTTGCTTTTGAAAAAAATATCGTAGATGAAAATGATTGCTGCAGCTCATAACATGAAAGCTAAAGGTCTATTTTTTTTCAAAATCCTGAATTGAGTTATAAGTATATATTAAATATAAAATAAATGTCCAGGATATTTGTCTCTGCTAATAGTACTGAGATTGGTGAGAAATGGAAGGGGACACAGGTGACTCCATCCTGACTCTAGGATGTGTGCTTACCTGACTACCAACATAGCCTATTATAAAAGCTTCCACCAGTGCCCCTGTTTTTATGTAAGAAACATCCAAACCTGTAGAGAATTTTGATAAGAGTTTATTTGCATCAAACTGATGACATTTGTCAGGGAGCAAGATTTCAAATGCTCCAGAGAATAATAATTTTGCATTTTTCTTTTTATTTATTTATTTATTTATTTATTTATTTATTTATTTATTTATTTATTTAAATCTTTATTATTCAGCTTACATTTGTTTCTCTTTTTTCCCCTCCATAACACCCCTACACCCAGCTCCCACCCTTTCCTCTGCCCTTAGCTCCCTCCCATTGATCTCATCCATAGGTGTATGATTTTTGTCCAGTCTCTCCCTGTACACCCCTCACCCCTTTCCTCCTGAGAATTATCAGTCCACTCCCTTTCTGTGCTCCTGATTCTATTATATTCACCAGTTTATTCTGTTCATCAAATTTTTAATTCACTTAATTTTTAGATTCACTTGTTGATAGATATGTATTTGTTGTTCATAATTTTTTGTCTTTTACCTTTTCCTTCTTCCGCTTCTAAAAGAGTACCTTTAAGCATTTCATATAATACTGGTTTGGAGTTGATGAACTCCTTTAGCTTTTTCTTATCTGTGAAGCTCTTTATCTGCCCTTCAATTCTGAATGTTAGCTTTGCTGGATAGATTATTCTTGGTTGTAGGTTCTTGCTATTCATCACGTTGAATATTTCTTGCCACTCCTTTCTGGCCTGCTTCTTTTCTGTTGAGAAATCAGCTGACAGTCGTATGGGTGCTCCCTTGTAGGTAATGAACTGTTTTTCTCTTGCTGCTTTTAATATTCTCTCTTTGTCTTTTGCTCTTGGTATTTTAATTATGATATGTCTTGGTGTGGTCCTCTTTGGATTCCTTTTATATGGGGTTCTGTGTGCTTCCTGGACTTGTAAGTCTATTTCTTTTACCAGATGTGGGAAGTTTTCAGTCATTATTTCTTTAAATAGGTTTTCAGTATCTCGCTCTCTCTCTTCTTCTGGCACCACCACAATTCTGATGTTGGTACACTTGAAGCTGTCCCAGAGTCTCCTTACAGTATCTTCACATTTTTGGATTCTTTTCTCTTCTTGCTTTTCCAGTTGAGTGTTTTCTGCTTCTTTATATTTCAAATTTTTGACTTGATTCTTGCCTTTCTCTAATCTGCTGTTAGGACTCTGTATAATATTTTTTATTTCAGTCAGTGTATGTTTAATTTCTAGTTGGTCTTTTTTCATCTCTAGTTGGACCTTTATCATCTCTAGTTGGCTCTTTTGCATCTCTAGTTGGTTCTTTTTCATCTCCTCTTGGGACTCACTAACTTTATCCAACTTTTCTAGGATATTCTTGAAAAACCTTTTAAGCGTGGTTTTGAACTCTATATCCAGTCGTTTCTTTTCTTCCATTTCTTTTGTTTGTGATCCTTTCCCATGTCTCAGCATTTTCACTATGCCGGGAGAAATTCTGTTGGATTCAGCCTTATGATACCAGACTTTCAAAACCTCAGAAGCCTCTCTGTTGAGCTTGGGAGGGGTGGAGTCTCAGGGCTTAAGGGACCGCCTTGCCTTCCAGTCGCCCCGCCCTCCACGGCCCCTGAGTCTCATGTGACTGGATAATCGCTGGAGCAGTCCTTGTGCATGAGCCAGCAGTGCCTCTAGACCTCTGCCTTTCCAGCTCCCCTGCACACCAGGACCACTAGAGTCTAGGTCTCCAGGGTTTCGCCCGAAACAGGGGCTTAGTGGACTCAGAAGTGGCACAGTTGGGAGGGTCTGTCTCCTGCCCACTCTCGAAAGCCAGCGGCACAATCAGCAATCTGTCCTCCGCTCAGTGCCGTGTGCGGTCGACCAGACCTCTTTTGCGACTCCCCTAAATTTCCGTGCACCTCTCCCTTTTCACAGTCCAAACTCACCTCGTATGAGTTTCGGCTGGATCTGGGGTTAAGTGTCGTAAGATAAGGGGTTCAATGCCGTTGGGAGTCTCTGTTTCCCTCCCGCCAGAGAAAGCCAGCCAGGTTTGCAGTCACTCGCTCTGTCCACGCGCATCTCCGTACCTCAGCTTTTTGCAGCTCCTCTGGATTTCTGTGAGCCCCTCTCTTCTCTTTCCTTCTAGCTGTAGAATTTACACTCAGCCAGCTTTCCTGTGGTTCTGGAGGATGTCCGTTCTGTCTTTTAGTTGTATTTTTGAAATTGTTGTGTGAGGCAGCAGTGTAGGTGTTTACCTATGCCGCCATCTTGGATTCTCCTGCATTTTTCTTTATGCATTTGAAATTAAGGAGGGAATGTAAGGAAGATTACATGGAGGTGGAAGAAAGCAAGACAGGGATGGGATTACAGGATATTTAATAAGATTATGTCCTTATTTTATGAGTGTTTATGCCTTTGATGGGTATTACTTTGGGCATCTCAAAGCTATCTTAACCTAGATGCACAAGAACAATGGACAGGGCTTGCTTAAGAACCTTTCACTAAAGAATTTATATGTCTAGGGTATGTCTACCCATCATGACCTCTCCAGTTAGAAATTTATGATTTATTACAGTATCCCCTTTTCATCCACACCTGCCATCCTATTCTCTTCTGACCTACTATTTCTCTAACACTTCTCTACCAGACTAATTTTATGAAAACATACCATGAATCTGTCAATTTCTTGATTAAGAACTTAAAATAGCTGCCTAGTGCTTACTAATCAATTATAGCAACAAACTAGCTCAATAATCCCTACTTAATGTATTTCCTATGGTCCAGCCCCTAATAT
This sequence comes from Lasiurus cinereus, assembly GCA_011751065.1. Classification (NCBI taxonomy): domain Eukaryota; kingdom Metazoa; phylum Chordata; class Mammalia; order Chiroptera; family Vespertilionidae; genus Lasiurus; species Lasiurus cinereus. Next base: position 12,503,160 of record JAAGEH010000029.1, read on the forward strand.
TCATTATCTCCAAGCCCATTGCCAAGTTGCTTTTACCTATTTCACTTTTAGGCTTGCTTAAAAGTTTTCCTGACCTGTTTCCTCCATCTTCCTGATCCTGTCCAAACTCTGTATTTTGAGCATGTTATCTCTGGTAAAGTAATCTGTTTTTTTTTTCCCTTGTACTCACTCTGTAGTTATAAGAAAATACCACACATGCTAGTAACTGAGTTTTCCGAATATTTCAAATGGTTATGGACCAATTCCTTTGAACACAACTGAAGGAGAAGGACAAGTACTGTATCTTATACATTTGTGGCACTATATGAAACTCAACACAGAATATAGTCATTTTTCTAAGCTTCCAATTTTAACAGACATGACACTAAATTTTAGCTTCTTTCCTTTACAGGTATTATATCTCCAAATTACAGCTTTTTTTATAATCAAAATGGGCATAAGAGCTAGTCTCATCTCAGGATGACTTTTATGCAAAATTTTCAATGAGACTGTATGGCTGACAAATAATGAGTAGTCGATAAAAGTATTACTATTAACTAGAGGCCCAGTGCACAAAATTCGTACATGGGGGTGTGTGTTCCTCAGCCCAGCCTGCACCCTCTCCCATGTGGGACCCTTCGAGGGATATCCGACTGCCTGTTTAGGCCTGATTCCAACTGCTCGCCTGCCTGCCTTCCTGATTGCCCCTAACCACTTCTGCCTGCCAACCTGATCACCCCCTAACCACTCCCCTGGCAGCCTGATTGATGGGTAACTACTCCCCTGCTTGCCTAATTGCCCCTAACTGCCTTCCCCTGCAGACCTGGTCACCCCTAACTGCTCTCCCCTTCAGGCTTGGTCACCCCTAACTGTCTTCCCCTGCAGGCTTGATTGCCTCCAACTGCCCTCCCTTGCAGGCATAGTCCCTCCCCTGCTGGCCATCTTGTGGCAGCCATCTTTTGTCCACATGGGAGCAGTCATCTTGTGTGTTGGAGTGATGGTCAATTTACATATTACTCTTTTATTAGATAGGATAGAAGCCTGATGCATAGGTGGGGGCTGTTTTGTTTGCCCTGAAGGATGTCCCAGATCAGGGTGGGGGTTCCCTCGGGGCATGGGGTGGCCTGGGCAAGGGGACTGTGGTGGTTTGCAGGCCAGCCACACCCCCTGGGAACTCAAGAGGAGGCCCTAGTATTTGGGATATATTTATCTTCTATAATTGAAACTTTGTAGCCGTGAGTGGACTCCAGGGCAGGCCAGGGCATGCGGAAAGCTTGGCTTCCTCCATCACCTGGGAAACCCAAGCCTCCTGCTTGTTCCATGGCTGCAGCCATCTTGGTTGGTTTAATTTGCATATATGCTCCTGATTGGCTGGTGGGCGTGGCTTGGGAGTGTAGTGGAGACTCCATCAATTTTCATATTACTCTTTTATTAGATAGGATTAGCCTCTAAGGACAAAATGGAAAGCATTGTTGTTTGAAAGCCTGGCTCAGTATCATGTGAAAAGAGACTTTTACCACATTCCCATCAACAACGTGCAATACATACATACTAAGTTGCTAAAAGATGTTTTGCAGACAAAATCTTACAGGTGTGAGAAGAATGGATATATATCACTCAAACATCTCCATAGAAAAATTATGATTCTCAAAATCAGCCCAGCCTCCCCTCCACCATCTTGAGAGTGACTCACTTTTGAAGCTAAGGGAAATGTTTAGAAGGCATTTGCCATTGTTCAGGTCAAAGCTGTCAAGAATTAGAACTGAATACAGGAGGTAGCATTAAGAATAGACATAAGGAATGAAGCCAGAAAAGACAATAAAGGAAGAAATAATAGAATTTGCTGTTCCAGAAATATTGCTTAGCATAGCTAAGAGATTAGCACTAAGCTAATAGAAATATTTCTTCTCTTGATTATAAAATTCAAAAAGTTTCCTCAGAATACTGTGACATTCAAGGTTTAGACTAGAAACCAAGGTAATAAAGAAATAAAAGACAGCATTCACACTGTCAATTAATAGTACTAAAAGTAAATGTCAGTTCTGGGTGTGAGCAATATCTCTTTGAAACCTTGTAACATCTCTAAGATATAGTCATTAATATTACTTCCTATTAGAAAGGAAGAATCAAGGCTTGGCTTAGAGAGGTTCAATAATTTTTCTAAAGTCACATAGCTGGTAAATATCAGAGGCACAACTCTGGGTCAGTCCTATTCCAAAGCCAATTGATTAAATTTCAGTTATTCCACTTTCCTGTGGTGTAATATGATTTGCTCAAATGGAAATGGTGATGTCACAATCCTTATGATTTCTTCATTTTTTTCTCAACTTTATCTGTATGTGACTTTAAATGCTTTCCTTTTATGCAAATCTTTCAAGCAACAAAACAAACAACAAACATTTATTGGGAGTTACTGTCTGCCAGAGATAATTATAGGTGCTTTTTCTGCATTTTTTTAAATCTTCACAGTTAACCTTTGATGCAGGCATTATCATTATACTCATCATCATTATTGCGATCATCATAGCCACTATCATCATTATCATTCACACTTAATAAATGAGGAAGCTGATGCACAGACAGGGAAATGTTGTTGTCAGCCGTGGCACCAGAATTCAAATCCTGGTTAGAATTTCACTCTAACACAATGCAAAGATTATCTTGTCAGGCTTTTGTCTGTTCTTCTTTAGTTGTTTTTTTTAATTATTATTTAATTTTGCCTTGTTAATTTCAGACCATTATTCCAGTCTGTCAAGAATATTCGAACTTTTATTCTCTCATGCATGTTTTTAGCATCTGCAAATTTGACATGTAAATAGAACTTTCCTTTTTTCTGGCTTTAGTAAGGACAATAAAAAAATTGTACATATTTAACTTGAAAATGTGACAATCTAAAATATATATACATTGTGAAGACTACCAAGTAAAGTTAATTAATACATCCATCACCTCATATAGTTAACATCTTAAGGACACAAGATCTATTCTTTTAGCAACTTTCAAGTATATTATACAGTATTAATAACTATAATCCTCATACTGTATATTAGAGCTCCAGAATTCATTCATCTTATCAATGAAAGTATGTACCCTTTGACCAACATCTCCGCAGTTCTCCCCACAGCCCCTGGCAAACACCATTCTAGTCTCAGGATCTGTGAGTTTGATGTATTTAGATTGCATATATGTGAGATCATACAATATTTGTCTTTTTGTAACTGACTTATTTCAGTTAGCATAGTTTTCTCCAGATTCATCCATAGTCACAAATGTCAGTATTTCCTTCTTTTTATAGATAAATAATATTACCACATATATATGTATGTGTATGTGTGTGTGTGTGTGTATCCCATATATATATATATCCTATCAAATGGAAGAGTAATATGCAAATTGACCACACCTCTGCTACACCCACAAGCCACACCCACCAGCTAATCAGGAGAAAATATGCAAATTAAACTAACCAAGATGGCTGCAGCCACAGAGAGAGCAGGAGGCTAGGGTTTCCCCAGCAATGGAGGAAATCAAGCTCCTGCAGCCTTGGCCTCCACTCAAGGCTACAAAGTTTCAATTATAAAAGATAAATAAATCTCAACAAAAATGGCAGCAGCCACAGAGATGGAGAAAGCAGGAGGATTGGGTTTCCCTTGGTGATGAAAGAAGCCAAGCTACTGTGGCCCTGACCTCCATTTAAGGCTACAAAGTTTCAATTATTGAAGATAAATAAATCCCAGATATTAAAGCTCCACTTGGGTCGCCAGGGGCATGGTTGGCCTACAAACCACCACAGGCCCCTTGCCCAGGCTGACCCATGACCAAAGGGAACCCCAAGCCTGATCCGGGACACCCTTCAGGGCAAACCAGTCAGCCCTCACCTGTGTACCAGGCCTCTAGACTATCTAATAAAAGAGTAATATACAAATTGACTATTACTTCAACACACAAGATGGCTGCCCCCATGTGGACACAAGATGACCACCACTAGATGGCCAGGAGGGGAGGGAAGTTAGGAGGGATCAGGCCTGCAAGGGAGGGCAGTTGGAGGTGATCAAGCATGCAGTTAGAGGTAACCAGGCCAGCAGAGGAGGGAAGTTGGGGATGACCGGGCCTGTAGGGGAGAGCAGTTGGGAGATATCAGGCCTGCAGGGGAGGGCAGTTAGAGGCAATAAGCCTGTCAGGGAAGCAGTTAGGCATCAATCAGGCTAGCAGGGGAGTGATTTAGAGGGTGATCATGCTAGCAGGCAGAAGTGGTTAGGGGCAATCAGGAAGGCAGGCAGGCGAGCAGTTGGGAGCCAGCAGTCCTGGATTGTGAAAGGAATGTCTGGGCAGTTGGACATCCCTCGAGGGGTCCCAGATTAGAGAGGGTACAGGCTGGGCTGAGGGACGCTTGCCCCCATGCATGAATTTCATGCACTGGACTCTAAGAGAGATATAGATATAGATATAGATATAGATATACATACACATATACATATAGATATTTGGATATTTGGATATTTGGATATATAGATATTTAGATATATAGATATATAGATATATAGATATATAGATATATAGATATATAGATATATAGATATATAGATATATAGATATATAGATATATAGATATATAGATATCTATACTAATAATAGAAGAAAATGCACATTGTCCAGAACACCATCACATAACAACTGATAGGCAGGCTGTGTCCTGCCCCCTGCTCAGGCAGCTGCAAGGGCCGGGGCAAGTAGGATAGGATACAATAGGAGGGGTAAGAAAGGAAAGGGAGAGGAAGGCAGGCCTGCATGCAGACAGGCTGAGAGGAGAAATAGAAATACAGAAAGGGAACAAGAAAAAGATGCAGGAATGGAAAAGGGAGGAAAATGAAGGGCTGCACATGGGAAGGGGTGGCGACTGTGGGGGTGGGATGGAGCAGGTGCACCTGGTGAGGGGGCACAGGCAGCCATACCCAGATGTGGGAGGAGGGTGGTGGCCCCTGGAACTGGCATTGGAATGGAGGGGTGGACGGTCCTAGGCCTTCCAGACGGAAGTGCTCCTGCTTCATGGCAGCACCATCCAGGCCATGTGGGCCTTTGCCACCCTCACTGGGCCAGGTGTCTCATGCTGGGATAGGAGTCACAGCTTACCTGGGGCAGAGTTGCACACTAAGGCTGGACACTAAGTCCTTGAGGGCTGGATCCCCGAAATACTGGCCAGGGTTAGGTTGGTGGTGTGTTTAGTGTACTTTGTTGACTAGAAGTTGGGGCATCTCAGGTAGGGAATGGGAGGAAGACAGCAGCAGGGAGGCAGGAAAAGGGGCGCAGCAAAGGCCTGGCTGGGGCTGGGCCCTGGGCTGGGGATTAATGCTCCCCAAGCAGGAGCTTTAATATCAAAGTGTGCTCAGGTGAGGCTGGAAGCAGGTACCAGAGAGGAAAGGGGAAGGTTTCATCTCCTCTTGGATCTCGCTAAATTTATCCATCTTTTCTAGGATATTCTTTCAAAACTTTATAACCATGGTTTTGAACTCTATATCCAGTCGTTTGTTTTCCTCCATTTCTTTTGTTTGTATCTCTTCCTTTGTCTCCACATTTTCACTATGCCGGGAGAACTTCTGTGTTGGATTCAGCCTTATGATACAAGACTTGCACAACTGCAAATTCTCTCTGTTGAGCTTGGTATGAGTGGAGTCTCAGGGATTAACGGACAGCCTTGCCTTCCAGTTGGCCCTGCCCTTCATAGCCCCTGGGTCTCATGTGACTGGGTAATCACTGTAGCGGTCCCTGTGTACTCTTGCACAGTGCCTCTAGACTGCTGCCTTTCTGGCTCTCCTGCACTCTGGGACCATATGAGTCTGGGTCCCCAGGGTTTTGCCCAAAACTGGGGTTTAGTGGAGCTAGAAGTGGTGCAGTTGGGAGGCTCTGTCTCCCGCCCACTCATGAAAGCCAGTGGCATAATCAGCAGTCGGTCTTCTGCACACAGTGCTGTGTGTGCTACCAGAGTTCTGTCCTTTCGCGATTCCCCTAAATTTCCATGCACTTCTCTCCCTTCACAGTCCAAACTCCCCCCATATGAGTTTTGGCTGGACCTGGGGTTTAGTGCTGTAGGATAAGGGGTTCAATGCAGTTGGGAGTGTCCCTCTCCCTCCCGCCAGAGGAAGTCAGCCAGGTACTCCGGCACCCGCTCTCTTCACGCGTGCTTCTCCATACCTCTGCTTTTTGCAGCTCCTCTGGGTTTCTGTGAGCCCCTCTCTTTTTTTCTAGTTGTAGAATTTCCACTCAGCCAGCTTTTCTGTGGTTCTGGATGATGTCCGTTCTGTCCTTTAGTTGTAGTTTTGAAATTGTTGTGTGAGGCAGCAGTGTAGGTGTTTACCTATGCCACCATCTTGGATTCTCCTCTGTGGATACTTATTTTATCTGTTATTTCTATATTCTTTTTAAAAACATATATTTGTATTGATTTCAGAGAGGAAGAGAAAGGGAGAGAGAAATAAAAACATCAATAAAGAGATAGAATCATTGATTGTCTGCCTCCTGCATGCCTCACAGTGAGGATCAAGCACAGAACCCTGGCATATGTCTGGACCAGGAGTCAAACCATGAATTTCTGATTCATAAATCGTCGCTCAACCATCTAACCATGCTGGCCTGCTATTTCTTTATTCTTTAGTTACCTTTCCTTTTTACTAGCCAATGAATCATCATGCTATTCCCATTAAAGTTAATGCTCTATATAGTATAAATCTTTCCCTGTTCAAATTATAGTTAACTCCAGAACAGCATGGGGGTAAGGGGTGACATCCCAAGCACAGTTGAAAATTCTATATACCTTTTGACTCTCTAAAAACTTAAGATACATAGTTGATTAGCACATGTTTTGTATTATATATATATAAATATATTACATACTGTGTTCTTACAATAAAGTAAGCTAGACAAAATAAAATATCATTAAGAAAATCTTAATGGAGGAGAACCAAGATGGTGGCATAGGTAAACACCTATACTTGCTGCCTCTCACAACCACATCAAAATTACAACTAAAAGGCAGAACAACTACCACCCAGAACCGCAGGAAAGCTGGCTGAGTGGAAGTTCCACAACTAGAGAGGTGAAGAAGGCACATTGAGACTGGTAAGAGGTGTGGAGGGTAGAAAGTGCTGACACCTGGATGTGTTGCTCTTTTAATCAGGAGAGAGATACAACCTCCTGCTTTCTCTGAACTACAGTTCTGTACAAGACTCTGGGGGATCCAGACACATACACGGAGAAATTGAACTGTCTGGCATGGGAACAGGAACATGAGGGGAGCTTTCTCTCAGAGGTGTTCACAGCAATCATTGTTCCTGCATGGGAGCATGGGATGTGGAGACCCAGGGACCTCTCTGCTGCAGGGCTGACTGGCAGCTTTTGCTGTTTGCTCTGCCCTAGTGATTCCCACAGACACTGCCCCATCCAATTTACAACTGCACTCAAGCTGTGCGCATCAGCTTTTACATATAAATGGCCTGTTCTTTCTCTGCCTAAAACCTGTCAAACTGCAGCTGGGTCAGAAAGCCCCAGAGCTTCCAAAAGAAGGCCCAAGGCTAGGTAACAGCAGCTAGCCTTGCTTCACAGCTTGGCCTCATCTGGGCACTTCCAAACCCCACACAAAGAGGAGGAATCTGCAGGTCTCTCCTTAGCTCCTGCTGGACAGTCACAGTAATGGGCTGATCTTGAACCTCCTTGCAGATTCAAGAGCCAATATACCCAGTGGTCAGTGTGAGACCATACTGGTTTACAACTCTTCACATCCATAAGAGACACATACAAGGGGAAGACTCAATGAGCACCAAAGCCCCACTGAAGCCAGTCCTTCCCCATAAGGGTGTCTCCTGCACAAAAGATCTTCCAGTATAGATGCAGCTGGTCATTACAGCCAATTGGCCTGGAGGTCAATTCCTCCCAGTGATACCAACAGCAATCAAGGGTTAAGTACAACAAGATTGTGGACACAGCCCACAAAGGGGTACACCAAGAGCATCAACCTCAGGTGACTGGGGAAGCTGAGCCACTGGGCCCTATAGGACACCTACCACACAAGGCCACTCTGTCAACTCAAGGAGACTTAGCAGCTACCCAGTACATAGAAATGAACAGGAAAGCAGTCAAAATGCAGAGACGAAGAAACAAGTCACAAATTAAATAAATGGATGCAAGCAAAATACTGGATAAAGAGTTCAAAATCATGGTTATAAAGTTACTCAAGAATCTTCTAGAAACCTCTAAGAAATTTAGTGAGACCTTCAAGGATATTGAAAAAGACCAATCAAAAATTAAGTATACACTGACTGAAATAAAGAATAATATACAGAAATTCAACAGCATACTAGAAGATCACAGGAATCAAGTCAAAGATTTGAAATAGGAAGAAGCAAAAAACACCCAACCAGAAAAACAAAAAGCAAAAATAATAAAATAAATATGAAGATAGTGTAAGGAGCCTCTGGGAAAATTTCAGGTGTACCAACATCTGAATTATGGGGGTGCCAGAAGAACAGAGAAAGCAAGATATTGAAAACCTATTTGAAGAAATAATGACTGAAAACTTGCCCTACCTGGTGAAAGAAATAGACTTACAAGTCCAGGAAATGCAGAGAACTCCAAACAAGAGGAATATAAAGAGGACCACACCAAGACACATTATAATTAAAATTCGAAGGGCAAATGACAAAAAGAGAATCTTAAGAGCAGCAAGAGAAAAACAATTAATTCCTTATAAAGGAGTATCCATATGACTATCAGCTGATTTCTGAACAAAAATTATTCATGTTAGAAGGGAGTGGTAAGAAATAGTCAGTGATAAATAGCAAGAACCTATAACCAATATTATTCTACCCAGCAAAGCTATCAATTAGAATTGAAGGTCAGATAAAGAGCTTCATAGACAAGAAGGAGCTAAAGGAGTTCATTTCTACCAATCCAGTATTATATGAAATGCTGAAGGGTATTCTTTAAAAAAGAGGAAGAAGAAAAAGATAAAAAAAAATTATGAACAACAAAGTGACAACAAATACATAACAAACTGGTGAATGTAAAGAATGAGGGGCATAGAATGGGAGAAGACTGCCAATTCTAGGGGGGGAAGGGGTTGTGGGGTTGCGGGAAGAGATTGGACAAAGAGCTTACACCTACGGATGAGGTCACTGGGGGTGGGGGGCTTGGAGTGGTGTGGGAACTGGGTGAAAGGGAGCTATGGGAGGAAAAAAGAGGAACATCTGTAATAATCTGTACAATAAAGATTTTTATAAATGATAATAATTACACAAACCTCCCCAAAAAGAAAAAAAACCCATAAGGAAGAGAAAATGCATTGACAGTATTTACTGAAAAACAATATGTGTATAAGTGGACCCAAATAGATCAAACCTGTATGGTATTGCTTCTCTCTCATTTGGATCCAGACTTATACACAGTTGATATAAGTAGTGGTCCTGTTATAGGTAGAAATGGACTTGTGGGCTGCAGTGAGGAAAACAATTTTCTGAGGCCCCCACAGGATGATGGGGTTTCATGGAAAGTTTTATTGATAGTGTATAATTAAGGAGGTTCCCCTCCAAGGTCCCGTCTCTGTTCATCTTGCCATAGAAAAAATCCGACCATGTCTTTAGTACAGCCAGAATAAAGGCCACTGCCCAGAGTTTCTGCTCCATGTTAAAGTCCAGTCCAGTCCAACATCCTATATGTGAAGTCAACACAGCCATGGGCCATGTGGCTGCTAAGGCCACATGTGTATGAAGAGAGAATCTGTGAACATATGTTCAAGTTTGGCTTACAGAGCAAGAGAGAACAAGAGAACCCTAGCTGGTTTGGCTCAGCAGATAGAGCGTCAGCCTGCAGGCCAAAGAGTCTCAGGTTTGATTCTGGTCAGGGTCATGTACCTTGGTTGCAAGTTCTTCCCTGGCCCTGGGCCCTGGTGAGGGTTCCTGCATGAGGCAATCAATCAATGTGTTTCTCTCACATTGATATTTTTATCTTTGTCTCTCCTTCTCTCTTCCACTCTCCCTAAAAAACAAGGAAAAAATATCCTCGGTGAGGATTAACAACAACAACAAAAGAAAGCAAGGGAAAGGAAACTCTTTGGAGGGTTTTAAAGAGGAGCTTCTTCAAGCTAACAATAACTTTCCAAGATTTCACGTGCTTCTGATGGCGTGCACCCCTTAGCCAATTCATTTTTCCCAGGCTAGGCAGACAGGCAAGCTCTTCCCCTTTGCCACCCAACTTCTACTGTGCATGTGCCTATTTCCCACTTCTCCCCTCAACAATCCAGTACCTGATGAGGGAAGGGAAGGATGTTAATCCCTTTGGAGGAGCAATGCTAGGTGAAGCTGCAGTTTCCTGGTGAAGCTTCCCAGGTGAACATGCTTGCAATATCTGACTTCCCTTTGCTTTCTTCCCTTTACCTTCTGTGCTCATCCTCTGTGACACCCCCCCTCACACACACACAACATATTAACTAGCTAATTACAATGATAACAGTCCCAGAACATAGATTCTAAAGGACAGGATTTTGGTTTGGTCATGACTTTGGGCTTGGGCACACTACTGAAATACTTGCCAATGGGAAATGAGATGCTAGGAAACAGCATGCTGCGACCTCACTGTTAATCAAGCTATCACTTATGGTTGATTGTGATGAAAGCCAAATGAAACTTGTGCTTTGAAAATCCAAGTGCCTGCTGCACAAGATTATGATGGCAGTAATGACAGCTGAAAGGACCTGTGATGGGATAGATTCACTTGAGTTCTACTAGAGTGATCACAAAGAAAAAATGACAAGCTCAAAATTGTCAAATCCCAGCTCAACTTATAGTCCAAGAATGAAAGTGTTTCCTTGTTAGCCCTAAAAGAAGCTCTTACTTCTGATAGTTGTAGGGCTGATGTGGCTGAAAATCAAATGCAAAACTGAAGAGTGGGTTACTGAATTAAAATGACAGTTAAAGTCACAGGCTTGCCAGGTTTTGTTAGGAACAGAAACAGAATATTGGAAACTAATTATAATTGTAAGAACTATTAATCATGTTCTGTTAGCCATAATGGTTCTGTTCTGATTAGAAAGCACATTTTCACTTGGCTGGGAGTTGTATGCCCTGGGACATGGGAGCTAACATCAGAATGCAGTCCATCCTCCTGTCCTGAGAACTGCCTATCATTATGGAAAGATTTATAACCTCATGGCTGAGACAATCTAGCCTCAGAATCACCTGCTCTTTACAATCCCAGCCTCTATTTCCTGTAATCTGGTCCAGAGGCATCCATAGCATCCGGAGGCATCCACCCTTTGTGACACTTCCCCCTCAACCCCAGCCCACATGACTTGTAACCTGTAATGATTATCCTGTGCCCACACTTCCATACCTACTTTCCCAAGTAATCTTTGTCCTCCTACCCAATATAAGTAGCTGGCTTATTATGGTGGAGTGCAGAGAAGATTTTTGTGGATGACCTGCTGCGCTCTCATCCTGCCGGCAGTATTGGAATAAACACTCATATGATTCAATCCTGTCTATGCTGAATTGGCTCAAGTAGTGACAGGCAGCCTGGGCCCCTTGGTTGTCTGGTTCCAGTTTCTGAAGTGAAAGTTTGGGTACCGACTGCAAAAGAATGGGATCTTGGAAACTGCAATGAAAACAGTTGGATTCATGTGAAAGAGACCAGTCTTGGGCTTTCTAAGCATTCATCACAAAAGCTGTGGATGAGAGCCAACAAGCCAAGGTTGGGGGTGCATGTGATAGTAGTAACCACAGGCTACAGACTTTATTTTTACCTTTAGTGCTCTTGAACATACTCAGAGGTGGGAACTCTCACCTTATAGGATCAATTTCAGAAATCTGTCAGTGGATAAGAAAAGTCTTAGAGAGAACATCTCTTGTGAGATGAATGGAGGAAGAGCCTAGAAGACAGAGAAATGGGAGAGAGGGGTACTGGGGAAGCCCAGGTATGAGGGTATTAATAAATCATAGAAAAGGTCAATGATGTTAAGTACTGCAGTAATACTATTAGCAAAAAGACTGGATTGCCCACTGAATTTGTCCTTGGTGACATGCAAGAGTAGTTTGAATAGAAAGAAGTAGAGGGTGGAATGGGAGATGAGCAGACAGAAATGAAGATTGTAGTTAAATTAACTCAGCTGTACGAAATTACTCCCTTTGACTTTGCTATATATTTCTTCAACTGGCACAGTTATTCTGAAACACTAGAAGCATTTCCTTACAGGTAGAGAACAAGGTCAGATTGCTTAACACAGAATTCAACATAATTATGGATATTTTACCATAAAAAGGAGATGATTATAATGATGATGATGCAGCATAAATGGCTGAGATGAAGGTAAACAATTATCAGTTACCATTTTATGAGAATGATAAACTGTTTACTTTAAAAACCTTGAAGAATAACTGAAAATATACTAGAACTAATCAGAGAAGTTCAGTAAGGGAACCAGATGTAAGATGAAATGGAATTAGAGGTTGGACAACTAAGTTGTCTCAGTAGATGAGGCAATCTCATTGTCCAAGGAAAGAATTGGTCAAATATATTGGTATTTATTTTCTATAAAATTGAAAAATACGGAACCATCAAAAATTATGACTTAGCCCTAGCCAGTTTTGCAAGGTGGATAGAACGTTGACCTGTAGACTGAAGGGTCCCAGGTTAAATTCCGGTCAAGGGCACATGCCAGGGTTGTGGGCTTGATCCCTAGGAGGGGATGTGCAGGTGATTTATACTAGCAATAACTAATTTAAAATAATACTGAGAAAACATTCTCACAATGCTTATGCATATAAAGGTAAACTTAAATAAATAGAAAAAAAATTTATTTCTTGAGTGGGAAAACTCAATATTTTAAATATATCAGTTTCCCCCAAAGTATATATGCGTATATATTCTCTTCCCATTTCAATATCATAAAGTCATTTTGCTTGAAACAGAAAAAGTTATTCCGTTCTTCCTCTGTTCTACCTGGATAAGTACATGGTGAGAAGAGTCAATAAATCTGTGTAATGGATAGCATTGCTCTAATATTTTTATACCAAATTGCAAAAAGTAATATAAAGTTGTAATTCAAAAAAAGTGAAACACTGGATAAGTTAATGTATCATAAGCAAATCCTTTTATTTTTTAAATAAATTTTTATTGATTTCAGAGAGTAAGGGGAGGGAGAGAGAGATAGAAACATCAATGATGAGAGAGAATCATTGATCAGCTGCCTCCTGCACACCGCCTACTGGGGATCGAGCCTACAATCTTGGCATGTGCCCTTGACTGGAATTGAACCTGGAAGCCCTCAGTCCACGGGCTGATGATGCTCTATCCACTGAGTCAAACCAGCTAGGGCATAAATAAATCATTTTAAATCACCACAGATGCTTAAAGTTATTCAATAAATAGTATTGGAGTACTAGGGATAATTTAAGGAACAGATATTGCTACATCTCGACCCCACAGCCTCCATAAGAATAGATTTCAAAATTCCTCACTAATATAAATGTGTATGCATATGAGTATCCTTTAAGCTCTAAGACATCAATCATAAGAAAAATATATAGGCCAGTTTAAAAATAAATGTCAGTAAAAAGCTACTGATTGTGGTATAGGTATAAAACTCAGTAGATGAGACAACCTAGTTGTCCAAAGAGAGAACTGGTCAAATATATTGGTATTTGGGTATATCTATAAAATTGAAAGATACGGAACCATCAAAAATTATGACTTAGCCCTAGCCAGTTTTGCAAGGTGGATAGAACATTGACCTGTAGACTGAAGGGTCTCAGGTTCAATTCTGGTCAAGGGGACATACCAGGGTTGTGGGCTTGATCCCTAGTAGCGATGTGCAGGAGGCAGCTAATCATTGATTCTCTCTCATCATTGATGTTTCTAACTCTCCCTCTCTCTTCCTCTCTGAAATCAATAAAAATATACTTTTTAGAAAATACAGACTTAGATACATTTGTGTAATCCAAAGATGACCAGTATGCATTGTTAAAGAAAATAAAAATAAAAATAGGGTTAGAGTATGTATGTACACATTTTTGTAAAAATGTGTATATTCATTAATATATGTTTAGAAAAAATTGGAATGCTGATAATGATTACATTCAGGTCCGATATATAATCTCTCCCTTATATTTTTGACATAACTTTGCATTTAGATGAAGTAACACATTTATTTTATAAATGATAATAATACATTGTATAGAAACCATTTTTGTCCATTAACAAAGACTGCATTTTAGATAATCTGTAATTTAAAAAATTGTATTAGTTAGATATTGCTGTATAATAAATTTAGCTCAAAACTCAATGGCTTAAAAAAATCAGTTACTATCTACCACAGCTGCTATGGGTCAGAAACTTGGGGGTGGGACAGATACTTGCTTGCTTTTCGCTTTGAGTCTCCTGTGAGGTCTCCGTCAGGACTCAGACTGCAGAGCTGCAGTCATCTGAAGGTTTGACCTGGACTGAGAGATCAGATTCCAAAGTGATTCTCTCACATGTCTAGGAAGCTGGTGCTGGCTCCTGGAAAGGGGCATTAGTTCCTTTCCTCCTGGGTTTTTCCACAGGCTGCTTGTGTGTGCCTGCCAGCCTCTCCCACAGTAAATAATCCAAGAACACAAAGGAAAATGCGGCCATGCTTTGTATGACCTAGACTTGCAAGTTACATACTGTCATCACAGTATCCCATGGGTTACATGTTTGCCCTAGTCCTGTGTTCGGCAAACTGTGGCTCTTTGGCCCCTTGAGTGTGGCTCTTCCACAAAATACCACGGCCTGGGTGAGTCTATTGTGAAGAAATGGCGCGAGAAGAAGTTTAAGTTTAAAAAAATTGGCTCTCAAAAGAAATTTCAATCGTACTGTTGATATTTGGCTCTGTTGACTAATGAATTCACCAACCACTGCCCTAATCAACTGGAGAGGACTACATAAGGGCATGACTATCAGGAGGTGAGGATTATTGAGAGCAATCTTGGAAGCTAATATAACTATATCAAGAAAAAATAAAAGAATAAATTTATAAAAATCATAATATATAGAATATTTATGTTGTATTAGCATAACAAATTAATGGGTCTTAGCAGCAACCAAAGTGATTAAAAGTGATCTTTAATTTTAAAACTAATATTAGGTAAATAAAGATGTATACAAATATGCATATAGGCTATTAACTACTATTTAAACTGCTTAGTGGATAGAGATTGAGGTACAATAAAGACATTCAAAGGATAGGATTTTGAATAGATAAAAATTTTCCCTTTTTAATTTCCTTTACTGTGGCACTACTATTTTTTAACACAACACATATTTAAAGCAGAGAATATTAATAAGTATACTAGATTTTAAATCACTGAAAGTTAATGTTACTTTATAATTGAAATATGGATTATTAATTCAGCAATATATAAAAATATTTTAAAAATACAAAATTCTCCAAATCAATGGCCTGTAATTTACAAAAAAATCTTACAAGCATCAAAGAGCAAACATAAAATAAAAATGCATATAAAAAACAATCTAGAATATGTTTCTGCACATATTAAGGATACATGTCTAACAAATGGCTTATTAAAAATATGACATGGTCTCAATCTAAAAATCTACCTGTAAATGTCCTCCCTCACTCCAAACTCCTTAAAGAATAATTAAATAATTTTGGAATTAGGCAGTGGGAGTAAGAAAGCCTATTACTTTGCCTTGACACTGGAGACAAAGATGAAGGTGAATATCTTTTCCCCTTCTCTGAGTCCTATGTAAGAAGCCACAGGACTAAAAAGAGGTTCTAACCTCAAATTTCAATTCTGGAAAGTAAATATCATTTTATAAGAGCCACTATTCAAATGCCAACTTAATATTCTTCTGCACTTGCTAATTTTATTTAAACTTAACAACGTTAGATTATCCTAGCTAATAAAGGGGAATATGCTAATTGACCATCACTCCATCACAAAAATGGCTGCACTCACAGCTGAGGCCAAGTTCCCTTAAGGAGCCTTAACGAGCAATCAGCAGGGACCTGAGGCTATGCTCTCTGCTGCCCTCATGGGGCTTGACAGGGGACCTTAGGCCTTGTCTCCTGCCCTGGCACCAGGTCTGGGGACCTCAGGCAACACCCCCACCCCAGCCAGGGCACCTGAGGCTGCACCCCGCTGCCTGGCAGGGCTTCACAGGGGACCTCAAGGTGCATTTCACATCCTCAGGCTGCTCCCTCGCCCCAGCACCAGGCCAGGGGACCTCAGGCCACACTGCACACCCAGCAGGGCTTAACAGGGGACCTCAGGTCTTGCCCCCCAACAGGCAGGGCTTGACGGGGACCTCAGGCTATCCCCCCACCTTAGCACTAGGCCAGGGGACCTGAGGCTGCATCCCCTGTCTGGCAGAGCTTGACAGGGGACCTCAAGGTACATTTCCTGTCTTACTGGTGGGCTAGGAGACCTCAGGCTGCTCCCCCTGCCCCAGCACCAGGCCATGGAATCTCAGGCCATGACCCCCACCTGGTGTGGCTTGATAGGGTACTTTAGGCCGTGCCCCTCCACCCCAGCACCAGGCCGGGGACCTCAGACCTCACCCAGCACCTAATGGGCCTTGACAGGGGATCTCAGGCCATGTCCCCCTGTGCTGGCACTGAGTCAGGAAACCTGAGGCTATGCCTCCTGTCCAGTGAGGCTTGACAAAGGTAGGACTGGCCAGGTCTGGATTTAGCCCAATGTGGGCGGGAAGCTGGATCTGGGTTTCATGTGATTTTGAGACACATGTGGGTGGGCAGGGACTTCACTCTGGGTCCCGTGGTGAGCCCTAGTGTCTGACAGGAGGAAGGTTTTCATATACATTTTACTAATTTTCTTTCATCTCTGACACTTCTATTATAGAGAAAGGGCAAATAGTAATATTAAATTATTTCCTCTAATTAATCCCCTTTTAATGTGCACGAATTTCATGCATTGGGCCACTAGTTTTTGAAATAAGTTTTAAAAATTCAACTTTGTAACTCTTCCTTTATGGTTCCTTGATTATTATCTAAAAGTAGTAGGAGGGCCCCAGTCAGTTTCCCTCAGTGGATAGAGCATTAGCCCATGGACTGAAGGGTCCCAGGTTCATTTCAGGTCAAGGGCATGTTCTTTGGGTGCAGGCTTGAGACAACCAATCTATGTTTCTCTGTGTCTCTCCCTTGCACTCTAAAAATCAATGGAAAAATTAAATATTAAGTAAAATATTAATAAATAAATAAAGGTAGTAGTAGGAAAATACAAATGACAAGTATTTCAGGAGTGAGAAAAGGAAGAATAATAGTACTACTGGTACACTTAGGCCTCTAAGATCATGAAGAGCATACATGGCTTCAGATATAGTTACACTTGGTGCTCTTCTAACGCATAAATTTCATGCTAATGTTAGAAATAAGGTGAGCCCCAGACTTAGGGGTCCTGGTAGAACACAAAGGATACTTGGGAGTCAGACAGCAAGGCAATATCTTTACTTCTGCAGGAAGGTGTACAATCAACAAAGAGGCTGGTAAGCAAGCACACCCAGTGGACAGATTTTATCTCGGATGCAGTCTGCCCTGCACCCTGATTGGTTAAAGCTTGGGTTCACATTCTAGAGTGATTGGCCAATTCAAAGGCCAGGGAGGGGTTGACATTTGCATTTCTGGTAAATAAATGAAACTTTAGCTTCTTAAATGGTGGCCTCCTGGTGAATTGCAAGTCATGCAAGTTAAAAATGGTGACTGTCTTTCAAAATGGCTGCGCTTAAGCTAAGGAACTTCCTTCTTTAACAGAAAAAATTAGTGTGAGAATTATGAGAAAAGGTTGATTCTCATAATTCTCACACTAGCAGCCTAAGAAAGTTTAAATAAAATGTGGAGCTAAATAATATAAAGAGATTGCTTTCAGCTTCAGTCATATGTATTGCACTACTAGGCAAAACATTTTAGTTTCCATTTTGTTATTATTTGACACTAGCAGCCCTGCACATGAATCTGTATGTGAGTAGCTTGGTGCCACTTGTCTCAGCTGCTGGCCACCTGCCCACCTCTGCTGGTAGCTCTACGTTGCTCTTAGCTTGCTGCCCCACCCTCCTGCAGCTCTCTACCTGCTGCCCTGCCCTCCTGGAGCTCTCTGCCCACTGCCTCGCCCTCCTGTAGCTACCCCCACCCCTTATTCTCTCCCCACCCATAGCTTGCTGCCCTGCCCCCTCCTGTAGCTTTTTGCCACTTGCTTGTAGTTTGCTGCCCACCCTTCTGCAGATCCATGATCTGGTTGGTTGTTACACCTCCAGGCAGATAATTAGCATAATCCTCTCTTATTATATAAGATGAGCTGGTCAATTTGTTCTCTTGTCATAGAATTTTTGGAAAATATCTTGGCAATACTTTGCTCTCATACAGAGTTATAGAATTTATTCCTGTTTTATAGCCCTTAAAATGTGGTTATTGCCCTGAAGTAACTATATTTTTTATTTCACTTAATTGTAATTAATGTAAGCTTTAATTTAAATAGTCACACTGGCTAGTAGTGACCATATAGTGAAGCACAAATCTAAATACTAGCTCAGAAGACCTGTGAGTGGCCTACATGGGAGGGGCTTGAGTGATTTAAAGTAAACAAACCAGTCCAGGCATGATACCAAAACACACAGCTGCAATTGCCCATGAGCACTTTTGATTGTACCCAAACCTGGTGCAGCACAGAAAAGGAAGGGTTACAACTAGAAATAAATCAAATCCTTTACTGCTGAATTCACATTTTCCTGCTGCACAGGTCAACCAGAAGATTACTCACTGGCTATTTACATTTCCATAAGAAAACAACAGACAACTTATAGCGAGGACATTTGAAAACACTAGAAACTAGATAATCAATCTGCCTTGCTGGCACAAAATCAGTGAGCAAATTCTCACAGAGTGTGCTGTCTCTGCAGGGTTTTTTATGTTCTACTCACTGTCTGGCTGAATTATACACTCCTATACAGGAAGTAAATCTCCTTTTAAATGCACAACAAAAATAGAATGATTTAGAATTTGAGAAACTGTAATACTCACCTAGAGCATTGTCAACAAATACTATGTGGTTTTTGTTTTTAATTTTAATTTTTAGATTTTATGTGCACTTTGTCTAGCTTTCCCAATGTTAATATTTTGAGAAGTGAGAAATTTCATAAAATTTTTATTTATTTTATTTTTTAAATTCATTTTTTAAATTTAAAGTTTGTATTAAGGTAATTGTAGATTTACATGCAATTATAAGAAACAATACAGATATATCTAATCTAATATTTTTCCAGTTTTCCTCAAGGTAAGATTTTACAAAACCATAATATCCATATATATAAAAGGCTAATATGCTAAATATTCCTCCGCTTGACTGACTGGTCACTATGACACATACTGACCACCAAGGGCCAGATGCTCAACACAGGAGCTGCTGAACTGCAATGAGTTGGTAGTGGCTGTTCTCAGGTTACAGACCCCAAAACCAGAGAGGAGAGAGCCCGATTCCTCATGGGACCATGTGATTCCACCTTTCATGGTAGGTTATGTTGTTGTTGGGGCACTGTAGGCCCTGAATCTGGTTTATTGCACACTTGCATTTATGTTCCACACCCTGTACGACAGCAACTTTGCAGAGTGCCCTCTCACACTCCAGGACCCCTGGGGAGATATCAGAGAGCCAGTTTTGGCCTGATCCCTGCAGGCCATGGTGAGGGACTCCACCTGCTGGAGGGACCCCACTCATTCCACAGAGGCTAGGGAGGGACCACAGGAGATTGGCTCCAAGGCATGTCAGGCCTGTTTCACCCAGTCCTGCCCCACCAGCCACCTTCTAATTAACTTCCTTTCAATATGCAGGAACCCGTGCACTGGGTCACTAGTAATATTATAACCAGCATGTTGACATTGATATAATACACTGATATTATTCAGGATGCCTTTTTACCAATACTCATTTGTGTGTGCATATGTATGTGTATTCAGTTCTATATCATTCTATCACTTGTGTAGGTTCATGTATCCACCACTATGATCAATATTTTGAACAGTTCCAACATCACAAAGATCTCTTCTCTTGCCCTTTTAGAACCACACACATTTCTCTTCAGCCTCACCTCCATATCTAAGCAATGATATATCCTCCATTTCTAAAATGTTATTGTAATCATGTTATATAAAGGTATCATATACTATATAAGCTTTTCAGATGGACTTATTTCACTCACCATAATCCCCTGGATATTTTCCAACTTGATACATATACAAATAGTTATTTCCTTTTCATTGCTGAGTAGTAGTCCATGGTATGGATGTATCACAATTTATGCAACTATTTTCATATTGAATGGCATCTGGACCATTTCTAGTTTTTTAATATTATGAATAAGCTGCTGTGAATATTCATTTTTTGTGTGTGAACATAAGTTTTAGTTTCTCCAAGATGAATGCCTATGAGTATAATTGGTGGGTGATATGGTAGTTACATGTTTAATTTAATAAGAAAATGTCAAACTTTTCCAGAGTGACTATGCTAGTTGCTCCACATCCTTACATTTAGTGTTGTCATTATTTTTTATCTTATAAGGTGATGATTTAATCATCTCTCATCAACCAGCTTACCATCGCCTACACACATCATCTTCTTGATATAGCTATATCATAATTTTGTTTGGATCAATATTCTGCTTTTACATATTTATATCAATAAATAAAACTTTTAAGCCATGTAATGTTTTATTATTTTTATTTTCATGCATAACTTTTTCCCAAGAACTCCTGGTCAAGGGGATAATTTGCATATTAGTCTTTTATTATATAGGGTATACACTGAGTGGCCAGATTATTATGCATTCAGAGATCATAATTATCTGGCCACTCAGTGTATAATTTAAAAAAAAGAGTAAACTTCTGATAAATTGTTGCTGAGCCACCCAGAACAATGGGCACAAAGGGAAGTTCAACAAACAAACTTTACTGGTTCCTGTCTACCACACTTCATTTGTATTATGCTACTAGTGGCCCAGCACACAAATTTGTGCACATTAAAAGGGAATTAATTAGAGAAAAAATTTTAATACTGCTATTTGCCCTTTCTTTATAATAGAAGTGTCAGAAATGAAAAAAATTAGTAAAATGTATATGAAAATCTTCCTCCTGTCAGAGTCTGGGGTGCACCATGGGACACAGAGTCAAGTCCCCACCTACCATGTGTGCCTCAAAATTGTATGAGACCCAAACCTGCCCCCCCCCCCCAATTGGGCTAGAACCAGACCTGGCTGGGCCCACCCTTGTCAAGTGCTGCCAGGTGAGGGGCACAGCCTAAGGTCCCCTGGCCCAGTGCCACAGTGGAGGATAGAGCCTGAGGTTCCCCAGCCTGGGCCAGGGTGGGGGGTGCACTTTGAGGTCCTCCGTCAAGCCTCACTGTGTGTGGTGTGCAACCTGAGGACCCTGGCCTGGGGTGAGGGGTGCAGGCTGAGGTTCCATGGCCTGGTGCTGGGGCAGGGGTAGCAGCCTGAGATCCCCCGGCCCAACACTGGGGTTGGGAGAACACCTTGAGGTCCCCGGACAAGCCCTGCTGGGTGGGGGTGTGCAGCCTCAGGTTCCCTGGCCTAGTGCTGGGGCAGGGGTGTGCTCTGAGGTCCTCCATCAAGCCCTGCTAAGCAGGTGCCATGGCCTGAGGCCCCCCAACCTGGTGCCATCTGGGGGGGGGGGCGTGACCTGAGGTCTCCTGTCAAGCCCTCCTGGGTGTGGGGAATTATTTGAGGTCCCCTGGCCTGGTGGGCCCAGCCAGGTCTGGTTCTAGCCCAATTGAGGGGGGGCGGGCAGGTCTGGGTCTGGTGAGGGGCATGGCTTGAGGTCCCCCTGTCAAATCCCATGTGGTGGGAGGTGCAACTGCAGGTCCCTGCTGATTGCTCTTTAAGGCTCATTATGGGAACTAAGCCTCTGCTGTGGGGCTGTGGGTACAGCCATCTTGTGTTATAGAAACTCCCCTGCCTCTGCTGTGGGTGCCTCCATCTTTGTGGCGTAGTGATGGTCAATTTGCATATACCCTCTTTATCATATAGGAAGGTTAAAGCTCCCTTTCTTTAAGTAGATTTTTCAATTTGAATCCCTTTAAGCAGGTAAATGGGAAAGGCCCAAAATTTGTTCCTGAGTCTTTTGTTTCTTAAAATAACTAGCTTAAAATAATCAAAATCCAAAAAAGCATGTTTTGGGGGGACATTTCCTTCTTCCCTTCAACTTCAATTAAAATTTACACTTAGAGTAGATAAAAGCCTGCAACAATAACAAGAAAATGCTAGCAACAAATCAAGGAGGTTTAAATATATTTACTATGGGCAGTGGTTTTAGCTTTAGGCTTGGTGAACTGGGGGAGATCTATGTTGAACCTTTCTTTAGTTGATGACAGTACCAATAGAACATGGGAACAAAATTGTTCTGTATTTTATGTAAACCACTATATCTTTAGAGTCTACATAGAAGTCAGACTTGGGCCAGTCTTCATGAGAGTGGACAGAAGACAATTTTGAAACCTCTTTGGAATTTCCAATTTTTACAGGAGGACTTTGCATGGACAGTGGCTTTGGTTAGTCAAATTTCCTGGGCAGCTGTTACCCTTTCAGCACTATAAAATTGCCCTGTATAGGTGTTTAAGGACATGGACTGGCTTTATATTATGATATTGAAACTGGACAGTGAATGGGTTTGGGATGCCTGTCACTACTTGAGCCAATTAAGCAGAGACAGGGTTGAATCATGTATGAGTGTTTATTCCAATAATGCCAGCTGCATGGGAGAGCAGCAGGCCATCCATGAAAATCTTCCCTCCCTGCCCTCCCCCTCCCTGCCCACTCCCTGCTGCCCCCTCCTTGTCCCACCCTCTGCTCCACCTCCTACCCTTTCAAGCATAAACCAGATGCTTATATTGGGTAGAAGGACAAAGATTACATGGGAAAGTAGGAATTACAGGCATAGGGAAGTAGGCAAGGTATACAAGGTCTAATAGTTACAAGTTACAGGTAGTAAGGCTGGGGGTCCCAAAGCGCAGGTACCTCAGGGACCAGATTGTGCTGGCAACAAGGTTGTTAATCTTTCTATGAAGATAGGCAGTTCTCAGAAAAGAAGAATGGACCACATTCTGAGGTTAATTCCTATGTTCTGGGGCCAGGTCAGAATGTGCTTTCTCTAACCAGAACAGAACAATCATAGTTAACAGAGCATGATTAATGTTTCTTATAACTACATATAGCCCCCACTGTTCTATTTTTGCCCCTAAAAATATCATAGCAGTGATTAGAATAAAAATCCAGCTAAGTTCCCACTTGTAATGCTAAAATATATAGAGTTCTGAAAATGATGCAGATGCTTTTAATGTATCAATGCATAAGAATTTGCAAATAGTAATAATTAACACCACTACTTCTATTGACAACTACAATTCCAAGAAATTCTTCAACTGGTCCTTATATTCAGGGAAACTTTAAAATGAAGTAATTTATTTAACATCTTGATACTGTGAGAATCTTGTAAAACAGTTGTGCGAAAAGTTTCAAAATGGTATTTAGGTTTTGAAGGATGACTATTTGGCTGGCAGATGGAAGGCCAGTCCCCTCAGAGTGAAAATCAACTGCAGTGGCAAGAAAATGAGAGTACTAAAATACGATAGTTTTATTTTAAAAACTATAGGGAAAATGGGGATTTCCATTTAGTTTTTAAAATAAGAAACAAAAGAAAAGCAATTTCTCCAGTCCTTGGTGACAAATTATTAAAAGTCTGTAGAAGTGTGATACAGTTATGATAAGCATATTTAAGACTGGCTAGTGTTGCTCAGTGGTTGAGCATTGACCTATGAACCAGGAGGTCAGGGCTCCATTCCTGGTCAAGGAACATTTATGGATTGCAGGCTAGGATCCCCAGTAGGGGGAGTGCAGGAGGCAGCCAATGGATGGTTCTCTCTCATAGATGTTTCTATCTCTTCTTTTCCCTTTCTCTCTCTCTAAAATCAATAAAAATAAAAATAAAGTAGTTGGTTTAAGGTAGGGAAATACCACTCACCTAATATGTTTTGCAACCCTAAGACCATCACTGCAGATGAGGATGAGGAGAGAGCAGGGACTGGGAAGTATGAATCTTGGCCTGTTGGAAAGGTGCTCATCTAGCTATGAAGATGTTTGATCTCAGTCTTCTGAGGAGCAGCTTGGTTTCACACACAAAGAAACAAAAGTAGTTAACAAAGTTCCTGAAATCTCTATACTCATTGTGTGGTTCCTGGACCTGCAAAATTGGAATCACCTGGAACCTTAATACTAATAATGTTACAGAAAACCGGAAAAAAAAAAAACAAGCCATACTAAAAGAAAGGGAGTTATATTTTATTAAGGACAGGGCCAGAAAAAAATGTGCCTTTCAAATTCTGGGACCCCCTACCTGGAGGAAATCTTTTCTATTTATACTTTTCCTAGCTCTTTTGACTCCCAAATTTGGAATGAGACTTCCGGGCCTTCTGGGAAAGAAGGCCTGCATGCGGGAGAAGGGGCCATGAGACCATATCTAAAGGCCTGGCCTGGTGTCAGCACTGACAACTCTGTCTGGGGTATAGTCCACGGCCTCTCTGGAATGGGAGGAGTCTTACTTTCCTTATTATTTAAGCAAGCAAGCGTTTACAGAAGCCAAAATAGCAGGGTTAAAATTTCAAACAGCAGTTTTTGTATAAGATAGATGCTTCAATAAAAATTCATAGGCCCTGCCCCAGTTCTATTGGAACAATCTGCATTTTAACAAAAGACAAACAGGTTTTGCTATTAGAATTAGATATTTTAGAAATGTTAGCCTACTAGAAGGGCCGGACTCTATTTCCATTGAATTCTTCCATTACTGTTGTATCTTGAAGCTTTAATAGACCCTGTGGGCCTCTCATTTCCACTGCTCTTTAGGCTTAGTCTTGAGAAGGGTCCAGGGAAAATGCCCCCCACCAATGCCATCTTAAAATTCTGCCAGGCCATGGCAAAGTGAAATGTCTGGGATTTGGGCTTCTGTGGCATGTTTTCCAGCCATTCTGATGACACCTGCGATGCCGGAGTTCTCTCACCAGATACCTGCTTTCTTCAGTTGAATCGCCAAATCTCGCGCAGTTTGGGTGACGCGCCTTTTAGGCGCGTGAGCGTCCGATGGTTGCCTAGGGACGGCGTGGACGCTAGTACTAGGAGTATCGGGTCCATAACCGTTGGTGGCTACTTAGAGGGCAGACATGTATACGCCGAGGGGCTCCCTGGTCCCTCGAGAAGTGGAGACTCCGAAGGAGTTACAACTGCGAGTGACTCCGGTGGAGGTGAAGTTTCAGGACACGACGGCGGGGAAGGTGTACCGCCAGTCAATTACTGTCCACAATCTTGGCCGCAGCAACCAGAAGATCCGGTTTCTGGAGCCGGTCAAACCACAGGTAACACACTCAGGAGTGCTCTGAGCCGGACATTGGAGGACCGGGCTGATACCACCTCCTAACTTGGGTACCTGCTTTGTCCTGGGGAGTAGGCACCTGGCTCCTTGTAGGAATAGGGAGCAGGATTGGGCTTCCCGAGGAACGGTGATTTAGGTTTCTTTATGTTTGTGCTCTCATCTTTGTTTGCTTATTTGTTTGTCCATTACTGAGGGTTGGGAACCAGAGTGGGGAAATTCGATGTAGACTCCCAATTTCTTTATTCTGGGCTTGGAAAGAAGGGAAGGGGGGTCCATGTCTGTCTCCGCTTAGCCCAGAATCTATGCCTCATAATACTGTAGAAGTATGACAACACACCTTTGAACCATAAAGTGCCTGAGTACTCCAGATATTATAGGATAATGGGAAGGTTTATTTTTCACATTTTAAGAAATATTTGTTGAACACCTACTATATAATAAGCAGTTGGTGTGTGGAATGCAAGATGGACATAGCTCTGCCCTCAGAGGACTTAGAAACTCACAAGGTGTCAATAAAGGTCTAATCATCAGCAAAATAAATATTCTGAAGGTTATCCCCACCTTTTGACTTAAAAGTTGACAGAATTCATCTCTATCTCACTTATTTTAGAGTATGAGGATGAATGGATGGTTATTAGGTTACTATAACCACCCATTATCAGGGATACTTTTGATATAGAAAAGGTGAATAAGAATTTTTAATATGCACGTGATAAATAACATTTTTTTTTCATTTTGTTGTTAAGCTTACATGTATTTGTTTGCATATACATTGAAAAATGTACCACAGTGATTAGGTGGGCAATGAGAAATAGGACTTTCATGGTCTACTTTTTACACTTTTAAAACCTTGATGTACTGTTTATCTACATTAATGTGCCCAAATTTTGAAAGTAAGTCCTGATGAATTTATATATATATGTATATGCCCATGTAGCTCCCACTTGGATCAAATCAAAATATTTCTAGTACTCTGGAAGGTTTCCTACAGTACCTGGGGTAATCACCCCATGGAGATGACCACTATACTGATTTCTAACACTATAGATTAGTTTTGCCTGTTCTTGAGTTTCATATACATGAAATCACACATTTTTCATTTTTGCATTTTGCAAGTTTTAATAATAGTAATGTGTTTATTTTGTAATAGGACATCGCAAGTGACTATTAGTTGCTCATTAAATAAAAAAGTACCCATTCCTCCCAATACTATATGATTAGGGGGAAAGTTTATTATTTCACCACCTTATTACATATTTATTGAACAATTGAATGTACATCTGAAAATACTTTCTTTTAAACCTCAAGCTGGCAGTAATCCCAGGTGTGGGCAAATACTATATTATGTATGTCTCCTAGTTTTTATGCAGATAGAACAAGGACATCATTTTCTTTTGGTTTGTATTTAGAATTAAAAAGAAAAACTATTTAAACCACAGGTCTTGACATTAATAACAGAATGGTCAGACAGGCTTACCTAGTTGGAGGCCAAAGCTATGAGCCCATTACATTGTGAATTTATCTTTGTTGCAAGACTGTGATATGCATTCCAGATCCTTCATAGGTATATTGGGAAGTGGGGAAGAGGTAGATTAGCAAAAAATGCATTCACTGTCTTGTAGGATAAAAGAAAAATAAGCTTCTATGTAGAGAGCATTGTTGTCACCATAGTATCATCATTAGAAAATAGATCTAACACATGGTGGTACTTGTTTTTTACCCAGGCTCAAGATTGTGCATTGTCTATGTAGTGAGTATCTACTATGTGCCATATGAAGTGCTATATACCATCTACTATGGGTTGCTGGTAAAAAAAATAAAGAAAACACACTTTTGATAACACAATCCTGACTTGTATTGCTTCTGGTTTAGTCAAGCCAGTTTTACTTGTACTTGTCCCCTTAATTACATGCTTCAAACTTTTTAATTTTATTTTTGACCCATGTTTTCATTCCCCCTCCTGCAAGAATCACCCCTTTCAAAATTCCACCCATTTTTAAGGGTCAATGTAAATTCTCATTTTCTCTAACAAGTACCTATATATATAAAAGCTTAAGCGACCGAACGACCAGTCAACTGCTTGCTATGATGCTCACTGACTTGATATAGCTCTTGAAATAATGTATACCCCTAATTATAGTTGCTCACATTATTCCTCATTAGGAGTTAAGACATGTAATTTGATTTTTTTCTCCCATTGAAGTTCAAACTGGCTTTTCCAAGTGTGGATAAAGAAATTGCTTCTGGACTTCAGATGACAGCTACGGTAGAATATCATCCTAATAAAAATGAAGATATTTCTGACCACCTACTTATTGCAGTAGGAAACAAAGCAGTAGAGATTCCTCTTATTGGGTATGTATGCTTCACATTTCATACTGACAGTTTGAACATTTTTCAAATAAAAATTAGGGTCAAAGGGTTTATTGTATTTATAGTTTATTTACAGTTTAACATACAGGACAAATGTTTAGCAAATTTGGTTTAAAACAAAAGACTAGTTTGCTGGTATATTTTTATTAAGATAACTTAAAAACATTAACAATTGCATGTATTCTTTTTTTCTTGATCTCACATCCTATTTTATTTCCCCTATATTTTTTGGTACTTATAGACAGAAAGATTTAGTAAAGAAAGCTCTAGCCTGGTGGTTGTACAGTGGTTGAACATTGAGCTATGAACCAGGAGGTCTTAGGTTCAATTCCTGGTCAGGGTATATGCCTGGGTTGTGGGCTCCATCACCAGTTGGGGCCATGCAGGAGGCAGCTGATCACTGATTCTCTCTCATCATTGATGTTTCTATATCTCTCTCTTCCTTCCTCTCTGAAATCAATAAAAATATATAAAAAAGAAGAGAAAAGAAAGCTGTATTTGTCTACCAGTTGCAGAATTAATATTGAAATATTAATATGATGTTGGTATTAGACATATGCCATTTTATTTTTTTCCTTGTTTTTTTTTGTATTTTTCTAAACCAAATTTAGATCTGTAATTATTTTGGTTCTCTGTGTTGTTGGGAATTTCTGATTTTGCATATCATCTCATTCTGCATGGGAATCAAACAGTCGGTACACATTAGAAAGCAGACAAGCTATTAACCTATTACAAATATGTAATTTACATTTTGCATTTTATTTTAAGTAGGGCCATTTTGGGTCCATTCTGCTTATTGACATACCTATGACTAGCATTCAGATTTGGTTGCTTGTGCTGTATATGGAGAGAAGTGTTGAAGACACGTCTGCTTTTGAAAACAGATTTTATCTTATTCCCATAGCATGTTCTTTCTCATCAGAGGCCAGCTGCTTACCAGAGTTGCAATGTAAGGAAAGTGCTGCACCCTTAACGTGTAATGGACAGTGCTGAAGGGAGAAGTAGTGGGCGAGCATGCTCTTATATTTCTATTTTTTAAAAAATGCAGTTGATTGAAGATTCATATGCAATTATAAGAAATAATTCCTCATCCATTTCCCCCAGTTTCCCCCAATGGTAACATTTTGCAAAATGATAAGACAATACCACAACTAGAAAATTTACATCGAACAATGTACCTACTGTATTCAGATTGCCACAACTTGACTTAAACTCGTGTGTGTGTGTGTGTGTGTGTGTGTGTGTGTGTGTAAGCTTTTAAATTCTATACAATTTTTTAACTGTGAAAGATTTTATATCTACTACCACAGACAAGATACTGAGTAGTTCCAATACTACAAGGATATCTCCTTTTAAAAAAATTGTTAATCCTCACCCAAGGTTATTTTTTTCCATTGATTTTTAGATAGTGAAAGGGAGGGAGGGAGGAGAGGAGAGAGAGAGACATCTATGTGAAAGATACCCATTGATTGGTTGCCTCCTCCACATGCCCTGACTGTAGTCAGGGATTGAACCTGCCATCCAGGTATGTGCCCTTGACGAATAATTGAACCCAAGACCCTTCACAGCTCAGGCCAATACTCTAACCACTGAGCAAACCAGCGAGGGTCTCCTCCTATTACTTTTTATAAGCATACCCAATTTCCTTCTCCTCACAAACACCACCCCTCAACTGGAAACCTCTAATCTGTCTTCTATTTCTTCTTCTTCTTTTTTTTTTTTGTCTCAAATATGTTATATAAGTTTCGGGATTGACTTTTTTTCACAGCAAAATTCCCTGGAGATGCAACCAAGTTGTGGAATATATCAATAGCTTGCCTCTGTTTATTCTTTTAAAAAATCTTTATTGTTAAGAATATTACATATATCTCCCTTTTACTCCCCATTGTTCCTTCCACCTGGTTCCTGCCCCAACCCAGACCTTCACCACCCTTTGGTCTGTGTCCATAGGTGATGAATATATACATATAAGTTATTTGTTTAATCTCTTCCCATACCCCTTCCACTCTTCTCTCTGAGATTCATTAGTCTGTTCCATGTTTCCATGACTCTGGTTCTATTTTATTCATCAGTTTATTTTGTTCATTAGATTCCTTGTTTATTTGTTTTGATTTTAGATTCAATTGTTGAGATATATGTATTTATTGCCATTTTGTTCATATTTTTATCTCTTCTTCTCCTTTTCCCTCTTCCTCTTCTTAAATAATTAAATTTAACATTTCAGGTAATACTTGTTTGGTGGTGATGAACTCCTATAGCTTTTTCATGTCTGGAAAGCTCTTTTTCATATCTGACCTTCAAATGTAAACAATATCTTTGCTGGGTAGAGGACTCTTGATTGTAGTCCTTGCTATTCATCTTTTTGAATATTTTTGCCACACCTTTCTGGCCAACAAAGTTTCTGTTGAGAAATAAGCTGACAGTCATATGGGTACCCCCTTGTAGGTAACTAACTGCTCTTCCCTTGCTGCTTTTAGGATTCTCCCTTTGTCTTTAACCCTTGGCATTTTCATTATGATGTGTCTTGGTGTGGGTCTCTTTGGGTTCCTCTTGTTTGAGGCTCTCTATGTTTCCTGGACTTGTAAGACTATTTCTTTCACCAGGTAGGGGAAGTTTTCTGCTATTATTTCTTTAAATAGGTTTTCAATATCTTGTCTCTCTTCTCCTTCTGGCACCACCATAATGCAAATGTTGGTATGCTTGAATTTGTTCCAGAGTTTCCTTATATTTTCTTCATATATTTGTATTCTTTTTTCCTTTTTTCTTCTTCTGATTGGATGTTTTTTGTTTCCTTATATTCCAAATAGTTTATGTGATTCTCAGAATCCTCTACTCTAATGTCAAATCCCTATAAATTATTATTTATTTTACTAGTAGTTACTATATGCTTAATTTCTGACTAATCCTTTTTCATGTCTTTGAAATTATCACTGAGATCCTTAAAAATCTCACTAAGTCCCTTGAAGTTCTCATTAAAATACATGATCATTCTTATAACCATTGTTTTGAACTCCGTGTATTGTAGTTGGTTTCCTTTCATTTCACTTAGTTTTTTTTTTTTTTTTTCTGGAATTTTCCTCTGTTCTTTTATTTGTGACATGTTTCTTTGTCCACATTTTGGCTATTTCCCTGTGTTTGTTTTATGTATTAATAGCACTTGTAGCTGCTATGTTTCTTGGAATTGGTAGAGTGCTCTTGTATAGTAGGTGTCCTTGAGGGCTCTATGGTTCAGCTACCCCAGTCACCTGAGCTAGGCATTATATGTATGCTCCTATGTGGGCTGTATGCACAGTCTTATTTTAGTTGAGCCTTGATTACTGTTGGTGTCACTGGGAGGAATTGCCCTTCAGGCAAATGGGCTATGAGGACTATCTTTGGTTACGTTAGAAGAGCTGCTGTGAAGGAGATACCCCTATGGAGTGGGACTTGCTTTAGTGGGGCTTTGGTGCTCAATGAGTCTGCCCCTTGAGTGTGTCACTCATGGATGTCTAGAGTTGTAATCTGGTATGGTCTGAAGCTGTCCACTGGATGCACTGGCTCTGAGGCATTCCAAGAAGTACAAAGTCAAAAACTGCCTCTGGCTACCCAACAGGAGCTACAGAGAAATCTGCAAATGGCTGCTACTTGTGTTGGGCTTGGAAATGCCCTGGCTAGGTCAAGCTGTGAAGCAAGGCAGGCTGCTGCTAGTGCCTAGGCTTGGGTCTCGTATTGAGAGTTATGGGGAACACTGACAGAAGCGGTTGTTTGAGAGACTTTAGGAAAGTCTGAAGCCTGAGCCAGGATAGGCTGTTCATATGGAAAAGTTGCTGCAAATAACTTGAGTGGGGCTTCAAATTGAATGGGGTTGGTTGGGGGTCTCAGGGAATCACCAGGGTGAAGTGAACAGTGTAGGCCAGGTTGATGGAAACTGAGATATGGCTGCCAGTCAGCTCTGTGGCGGGGGATGTCACAACATAGGAACGGTGACCTCTGCTAGCATGCCTATCTGGAAGAATTCCACTTCCAAGTTCTTGCTCTGAGGCCAGACAATCCAATTCCTACCTGTAAGTCACTGGATATCCCCCAAGCCGCTACCCCAGCACTGGATCTCAGGAGGAGCGATTCTGTGTAAATTTGTGGACTTACTCTTTAAGGGGAACTGCCTGGGTCTTCAGCAGCCCTCTTATCACTCAGCTATAATCCCTGCTGGGTTTTACAGCCCAAAGTTGTGGAGATTTCTCTCCCAAGCTCTGGAATCCTGGGCTGGGTGTCTGGTGTGGGGCTTTGACTCTTGATCCTCACAGGAGGCTTTCGTAGCTTAGATATCCCTCCCAATTAAAAAAAACACACCAAGAAACATAGCAGCTCCAAGTGCTATTAATACATAAAACAAACACAGGGAAATAGCCAAAATGTGGACAAAGAAACATGTCACAAATAAAAGAACAGAGAAAAATAAACACCATGCCTCTGCCCCTCCTACCAGTCTCTATGTGCTTTCTTCTTTATTTCTCTAGTTGTAGGACTTCCATTCAATCAGCTTTCAGGTAGTTCTGAATGATGGTTGTTCTGTAATTTAGTACTTGTAATTTTGATGTGGTTGTAGGAACTGGTAAGTACTGCCATTTACTTACACCACCATCTTGGTTCTCCTTTTTATTCTTGAGTACTAATACATATATTAATATACCACTGATTAACTCATTAACCTGTTGAAATGTTTTAGGGCTGATTCCAACTTTTGGCTATTACAAATAAAACTGCTATGAACATTCATGTACAAGTTTTGTGTGAAAATAAAATTTCATTTTCATATGCTAGATAAGTTGTTGGCAAACCACAGCTCGTGAGCTACATTCAGCTCGCAGCTGCAGTTTGCCACTCTGTTGACTAATGAGTTTTCCAACCACTGTCATATACTACTTTTTACCTCTTTGCACACAATATGCCGCAATTGCCTAATCCTCACAGCTTCCAACTACACAGTAACTAATGAGCAAACTCATTAGTCAACAGAGAGGCAAAACACGGCTCACGAGACACATGTGGCTCGTGAGCCGTGATTTGCCGACCACTGTGTTAGGTCATTTGGTAGTTGCATGTTTAGTTTAAAAATAAATTCCAAATTGTTTTCAGAATAGCTGCATCATTTTACATTTCAGTGAGCAATATATGAGTAACCTGCTTTTCTACATCTTAACTGGCATTTGTTGCTGTCAATGCTTTTTAATTTTCATCATTTCAATATCAGAGCTTTAACTTGGATTTTTGTGTTTTTCCTCCAATCCTCAGTCCCAAACCAGCCAGTTCTACCTTCTCACCAACTTTTACTATTCTCCTTTGCTTGCCTCTTGCACCATCGTTAGCATTTATAGTTCTATTTAGTGAAGAGGAACATGGAAAAATGTTCTGGTCTGGAAATCAGATGTTTGTATTATCTAGTGTTCCCAAAGTGCTCCAGTAGAGAAATGATATAATCAGTGACTTTGAACACATTTTTTTCATGTATTTCTAAAAACTATGTCCCTCTTGCATATTTAAAATTTTTGAAGGTTTATCATTATGAGTTTCAATACTTGCAAAGATGTAAGTATATAAAAAAACCCTAATATATAAAAACCCTGGGTTTTAACAACCAGTAACCATGGGAGGCTGACCAATTTGAAGTCAGTGCTGGCTCCACCCCCAAGAAAGCAGTGAAGAGCAATCAGGCAGGCAGGCAGAGAGGTTAGGGGTCATCAGATAGGCAGACCAGTGGTTAGAGGTGATCAGGTAGGCAGGCAAGTGGTTAGGGGAGATAAGGGAGGCAGACTGCCCCTCATCAGGCTGGCCCTGCCCCCAAGAAAGTAGTTAGGGGCAATCAGGCAGGCAGGCAGAGTGGTTAGGTGTGATCAGATAGGCAGACCAGTGGTTAGGGGTGAACAGGTAGGCAGACCAGTGGTTAGGGGTGATCAGGTAGGCAGACAGCCCCTTGCCAGGCTGGCCCTGCTCTCAAGCAAGCAGTTAAGGGCAATCAGGCAGGCAGGCAGAGTGCTTAGGGGTGATCAGGTAGGCAGGCCAGTGGTTAGGGGTGATCAGGTAGGCAGACAGCCCCTTGCCAGGCTGGCCCTGCTCTCAAGCAAGCAGTTAAGGGCAATCAGGCAGGCAGGCAGAGTGCTTAGGGGTGATCAGGTAGGCAGACCAGCAGTTAGGGGCAATCAGGTAAGCAGATGGCCCCTTGCTGGGCTGGCCCCACCCCCCAGCAAAGAAAGAGGGAGGCCAAGGCCAGCGAAGCCATTGCATCCCAGCCTGTCACTTGCAGAGGGAGGCCACCAGTGACAAGGGAGGGGTCAGCGCTGAACAGATGGCAAGCAGTGGCAGCAGTGGGGGTGGGGCCAGTTGCCTGAAGCCCAGGGGAGGAAAGCCCTGATAGGCCCTGATCTCAGACCAGGCCTAGGGACCCCAGTGGGTCTCAGATTGTGAGAGGGTACAGGCCAGGCTGAGGGACCCTCCCCCACACCACGTGCATGAATTTTAGTGCACCAGGCCTCTATTGTTCTATAAAATGTTCTACATGCCTTTTTCAGATGGGTCCAGTAAAATTGGAAACAACAGTAATTTGTAAATTGTTGAAAATTTTACCTCACATTTTCTCTTCAAATTTGTATTTCCATTCCATTTCTCCCAATTGCATCCTATCCTATTGTATTACCTTATTTTATTTTTAGAGAGAGAAGAAGGGGAAAAGGAGAGAGAGAAACATTGATTGGTTGCTTCTCCTATGTGCCCTGATTGGGAATTGAATCTGCAACCTTTTGGTGCATGAGATGACACTCTAACCAACAGAGCCATACTGGCCAGGGCTTAATGTATCACATTTTTATGCTTAGCAGTTTTATACTGATCATCAGCAATTAACTGTGCATGTAAATTTGCATGTAATTTACACATATGTACATATGAACATGTGCATGCAGTATGTATGCAAATATGTATAGAAATAGATTTACTGTAATCATAAAAACATTAAAAATTTTATGAATTATATTAATCTAAATTTATCCTAACTACATATATAAATTACTAAGTGATACTTTTAAATTAATATTTTTCCTTTTAAAATTGAAATATTATTGATGTATAACATTCTATAAGTTAATGGGATGCATTGTGTTAATTCAATACATTTATATGTTGTAACATGATTACCACTGTGGCATTAGCTAACACTTCTATCACATCACAGAATTATCATTTCATTTGTGATGAGAGCATTTAAGATCTAATCTCTTAGTAACTTTCATGTATATATCACATTATCCTATACAATCCTATATAATAAAGACATAATATGCAAATGGTATTTACAGGCTCATGCCCTCACGCCAGAGCTGGTGGATCTGAAGCCAGGCCATGGGACCTGAGGCCACTTCCCTGCCTGGAGCCAGGCTGGAGGACCTGACACTGCAACCCCCACCCAGGGGGGCTTGACCAGGGACATGAGGGAGTGCCCCCCACCTGGTGCCGGGCCGAGGGACCTGAGGCTGCACCATCCTTCCTGTGGGGCTCGATGGGGGTGGGGCTGGCTGGGTCTGGGTCTCCCATTATTTTGAGGCACACATGGGTGGGCAGGGACTTGACTCTGGGTCCCATAGTGTGCCCCACATTCCTGACAGGAGGGAGATTTTCATATACATTTTACTAATTTTCTTTCATCTCTGACACTTCTATTATAGAGAAAGGGCAAATATCAATATTAAAATATTTCCTCTAATTCCCTTTTCATGGGCATGAATTTTGTGCACTGGACCACTACTTAACTATAATCATAAAGCTATGAATTATATATCCAGAACTTAATCATCATCTACCTGAAATTTTGCTCCTTTGACTAACATCTTACCAATTCCTCTACCTCCCAGCCCCTTACAACCACTACTCTCTGTTAACAAGAAGTTCAATGTTATTGAAAATACTGTTCTTAATCAGATGGAAAAGAAACCAATAGAAAACCAAAGAAACTGTTATACATTACTGTATTACCAAGTCCTCACTACTAAGGTAAACTTTGTGTGTGGAGGGGAGGAAGAGAGAGAGAGAGAGAGAGAGAGAGAGAGAGAGAGAGAGAGAGAGAGAGAGAATTCTTACCCTGTTTTTAAAATAAAAGCTGTGTTTGGAGTAGGTTTGTGTTTACAGAAACGCTGTGATGATACTCAGCGATGTCCCTGCTCCGTGTCCTTAGCACCTAAGGCCAATGTGTCAGGACGGGGTCCAAGACTGACCGCTGCTGGCACTGGCGTCACAGCTCATGCAGTTTCCTGGGTTGTGCCTGGCCCGCTTCCTGCTCCGGAGCCCCCAGCACACTGGTGCTCACCTAGCTGTCTCATCTCCTGGGATTCCTCTCTGCTGTGCTGACAGCGTCTTGGGTTTTCCTTGAGTTTGATGACTGACAGCTTTGAGTCATCTTGGTATATGCTTTTATAGACTGTGTCTTAGTTGGTATTTGCCTAATGTTTGTCTCAGGATGAAACTGGGTTACAGGACTGA
>JAAGEH010000029.1:12539575-12640006 GCA_011751065.1 Lasiurus cinereus
CTAGTTCATAAGGTCGATGCTCAACCACTGAGCCATGCTGACCAGGCAAGAAAATATTCTTAAAACACTTTTCTTCATCCAACTAGGGAAAGTTTGAAAAAATGTTTGGCTTCAAATCTTGATATTATTTATGTAATTAGTTAACCTTCTTATTAATTCAATTATGTACAGTAAGACATTTGTAATTTATTTTCCTGTCACAAAATCATAACTTCTTTATGAGAAGAACATGGATGTTACTTAGAAGATGTAGCATATATAGATCAGTCCTGGTTGATCTCTGGAATATCTGTATTTATCCAATAATATACAGACAAATAAACACATCACATCAAGAAGGCCTAGAACACTAGTACATAAGGCATTATATGTGAATGTTTTTTTCAGGTATTTTATTTATGTGCTTTGTGTGTATATATGTATTTTGAGTTTGTATCCTATGTAAAACAAATTACTCAATTCATGTCTCTAAAGGTCAGTTATTACTATACTTATTGGTGCTATTAGCATTGTTAGGTTTGTACTTGAAGCCTAACAAAATGGATTCAAGGCTAAATTCACCAACATTATCCTATATAATAAAAAGCTAATATGAAAATTGACTGAACAATGGAACAACCAGTGTGATGTGCACTGACCACCGGGGGCAGATGGTCATTGCAGGAGCTGCCCCCTGGTGGGCAGTGTGCTCTCACAGGGGAAGCACCACTCAGCCAGAAGCCTGGCTCAGGGATGGTGAGTGCAGCAGAGGTGGCAGGAGCCTCTTCCACTTACGTGGCAGGGCTAAGGATGTCCGACTTCTGGCTTTAGGGCCTAAGCCATCAGTCAGACATCCCCTGAGGACTCCTGGACTGTGGGACCCCTGTGGGTGCACAAATTTTGTGCACCAGGCCTCTAGTAGCCTCATAATTTCCTAGATAAACTATTTAGGCTTTTTAAGTCTTTGTTTTTTTTTTTTAAAATATAGTTTATTGATTTTTTACAGAGAGAAAGGGAGAGGGAGAGTTAGAAACATCGATGAGGATGTGCCTGCAACCAAGGTACATGCCCTTGACCGGAATGGAATCTGGGACCCTTTAGTCCACAGGCCGACGCTCTATCCACTGAGCCAAACTGGTTTCGGCAGTCTTTGGTTTTTTATCTGTAACATAGGAGCCATATAATATTTACTAACCTTTCAGGACTTCTTTAGTATCAAACAGGATAATATAATTGGTGCTTTATAAACTATAAATTATTATTCAAATATAAAATATATTTATGAAACATGTTAGTATTATAATGGATTTTTAGAACATGTATACTACAGATGTCCTACTGTGCACCTTTTAAATCAAACACACACGAAAAAATCAATTGAATCTTTTTGCATTTAGACCTTGTTTTTGTCCCTAAATGATACTTTATATCATTACACCTTCTTTTATTTAATCATATTTGGCATTACCCAAACTATTTTACTTTGTTAAGGTCCATTCCACCCTTTTTGAGGAGGGTCAAAAGAATGCATTTTATAGGCTTAGGTGGAGATTCCAAAGCAGAGTTCCAAAAAAGCAACAAAAATATTAGAACATGTGAGTAGTCTATCAAGGTGAGTACTTGGGAAAATTTACTATATACTTAGATGCATAAAGTCTGATTTCTTTTTTAAAAATGTGTTTCATCTTATTTTCATGTCTTTATTTCATAATTCCTTTTACTGACAAATGTGCCACCAGTAGACCTGGAAAGAAACTGAAATGTCTTTCAAGAAGTTAAGACATAAGCATCTTTATATGTATCCCTGTAGATTTAACCACAAAGTTATAATTATTAAAATTCATTATGTAATCTCTTTCCTCTCCTAGGTTGATTCCAGCCTGTCAATTGGAAATTAAGCCAGATGTTGATTTTGGCACTTTGGTTGCCAATAGTAAAGTATATAGTAAAGAGATTAAAATAATTAACCGTGGCAAGGCTCCAGGTAAATACTTTCTGTCATATAAATGAACTTATACTTTTCAAGGAAAGTTGATAACTATTTAAAAAAATATACCTTGTATAATGAATGGATTCTCTGATTCATATCCCTTCCCCAATGTCTATCTTTTGAAATCTCAAAACAGAAGGCCCTTAAATAGTTGTAAAAGACTGATAGGCAAATTATTCAGGAAAGATGAATCTGCCTACTTATGATTCTGATTAACAGAACCTGACTCCCAGATGACTGGTGATAACTGACGATAGAAGGCAGGATGGTATTGTGGAATTGACAGTCCTTGGAGTCATCAAGAGAGAGAGAGTCGGGACATAGTGACTTGCTATTTGTGTGATCTGATATAAGTAGCTTCAAGGACATTTTCCTTGAGCTTCCTTATTTATAATCTGTGGCTACTAAAATGTACTGTGGTTAATTATGTATGTACTTAAGGTTGTAATATGGTACTTTTCATAGGCACTCAATAAATATTTGCTTTTTTTTTTCTATTGTATTTAACTTTCAATTCATATGATAGCCCCTAGAGGTTCTTAACTTTTTGTTGAAAGAATAATGCTTCTCTGTTCTCCAGACAGGATTATTTCTAGAGATTCTTGCTGTGACCTAAGAGTTTACATAAAGGCATGCATATATGTGCTCATGCTCACTCTTCATTGATGGTATGCATTAGGCATAAATTCACTTATCCCTTTATTCTCATTGGATAGTCAGGACCTGGGGCAGCAAGGCTGTCATTTCTGCCCAGCTGAAATGAGGACTAGCTCCATACATGGAAGGCATTTCTCTCTGAGACTGCTTGTTGGGTACATAAACATGGTCTTAAATCCAAACCCATCTCATAGTAGGTGAGGATGTTCTCTGGGGCTGTTTGATTGAGTAGTGGAAATTATTATGACAAAGGCAATTTGTCACTTTACTGATTTTTTTCCCTTGGGTATCGACAAATAAAGCTGCTAATTGATCCTCATTGAATAATAATACTCATCTTGCTTTCCACGCTTTTGGTTTTTGTGATTGAATATCTGGTGCCTGTGGGATTATAGAATATTAGGCTTATTTTTGGTCTGATTCTGATATTAAGGATAGAGTCTTTCATGGCAAGTGATTGCAGGCTGTGTGGTCTTTTAGATTCTCTGGTTGTATTTTAGAGCGGTGATATGTGATTGAGAGAATTTTATTTTATAATTTTATTTTCCAAAAATCTCTCTTAACAGTTGACTATGAAAAATCCTTTAAAGTTTGGTCATATCCTTTTATATTCTAAAATCTCACCAAATTGTCCAGTTGTATTACATATAAAAACTCTCTGTAAGTAAAAAAAAATTGTGTGTGTGTATATATATACACATATATATGGTTTTATTTTATTTAAATATTTAATATTATTTTACCTAATAAAATAAATAAAATTAAGCCTCAGACTTGGGTCCATACATTTCAGGAAAAGTGATCCACATCAGCTTTTAATATTGTATTAATATTTTATGTATGCATAGAATTTGTAGAGAATGCTACATTTGGTAAATTATAATTGAGAACTGTAAAATGTGAATTACTATTACTTTCAAACAAAATGTTACCAATGAAACACATTTTCTTAGTGTTGACTTTGTCCCTCATATTTAGAATTGAATATTTTTTTCACCATTACCAAAATTTATAGTGTTTTATATTCACAGCAAGTGCCTGTAAGTGTCATAAAGTCCTTATTCCCTACAAGCACAATATATAAATATTCATGAGAGTAATAGTGTATTTTCATGAAGAAAAACATTTAAGCAGAAAATAGATTCAGCAAGCAAAGATGATTTTAATAAATTTAAAAAGATTTTATGTGAAAAATATTTTATAATTTCAGAGTCAAAGATCAAATGTTTACAAATTTATATGTGTACTCAAGAGAACATAAGAAGCTGCAATCAACAGGTTCATGATTTGTATAGCTTTGTTTGTTCTATTTGGTAGTGTCACTTTGGTTATTATCTTTGGTTCGGTATACCCCAAAGTTTATGTATGTAACAATTTCATAATGTTTTATTTTTATAGCCCATTATGAAGTATCTCTCCATGGATTTAGCCAAATGGTGTTTGAACATTTTGTTTCCTCAACCCTTATAAGAATGTTTCCTAAGTTCACTCCTGACTGCAAAGTAGCACTTACTTTTTATTTTTAAAAGACACAGTTCAATCTCTAAGATGTCTCTGCAATTAGTACTTTGTGACCTGGTGAACTCTATGTTCTCTCCTAAGATTTTATTGTTTCTCAATTGTCTTTCAAAATTGAAAAAAAAAAGACCAACATTGTTATTTTAGCTTGCCTTGAATTGCAATCATTTACCTCTTCCCCTCAGTATTCTTGAGTGTTTGAGTAGGCTTTTTCTACTAAAGTTTTATGATGTAGTTCATAGTGAGATCTTTACACACACTTTCTGAGTTTAAACAGCTACCTTAGAATTCATTATCCTTTAGATTTATTTGGGTCATTTGGCACAAAATATATGACCTGTCTCTTGCTCTTAATGCCCACTCTCCTCCTTTCACTGATCATCAATGTCTCTGCTTCACTACCTGGAAATGCTGGCATCATCTGTAAACCAGGAAATTTGCTAAATTGGACCCAACACCTGTGTGAGCCTTGAGATCCTCTCTAAATAGGCAGAGAAATATCACTACTTATTCTCAATGCATATTTTTCTTTTCTTGGAATATGATGCTATGTAATCTCAATATACTTTTCATGCAAAATATGATGCTGGATATATAACACACATACAGAAAATATTTAATTGATTTGCTTCAGTGATCTCAGCATAAGTCCATTAAGCTTTCAATGAAGGATGCTTTCAAAAGTAACCCGTTTAATCACATATGAGCATTCTGAAAGTCTCCAAAACTTAGTCACTTGGAGATAGGTAGAGACTGGTACATCTTTGGTATGCCTAGACACAATGACACTTAAGGGGGGGAAAAGCCTATATAGCAAAGAACAATGGCCTTGGCTGTGTAACTCTTGATTTTAAATAGTATCCTATAAAACTGTTGTTAGCTATATTTTGGAAGAGTAAAGGCAGGGTAATATATTTCACCACCCAATGCCTAAGCTGCTTTTCCAGAGAAGGTAGGGCAACTCTGATGAAGAAAAGCATACAGGTTTGTGCAAAGGACACTTTATCTCAGCCACAGCTACGGGTATTCTCACATCCCATGTTCTCTCCTAGGTCTCATCAGTGGATAGGTTCATATGTTTATTTTACTGGCTTATTAGCAACATGTGACACAGTTGGACACTGCCATCTTCTTGAAAAAAAATTTTTTTGGATTACAGAACCCCTCACTCTCCTGTATAAAATAATGGCTTATAGTAGCTCAGAGTGAGGTCTTCCAGAGCCCAAATCTTGGTTGCAACATTTGCTGGTTTGGAGGCCCTAGGCAAGGGATTTACAATTCCCAAAATCCACAGCCTCACTTAAATATTATAGAAATACTTAGTGCTTGCCCTCTACAGTTGTGGTGGTGACTAATAAAATGCTTACCAAACTCTCTGACATACATTAAGTCTTCAATAAATATTCACTTGATGTTAGAATTATTCTTTTTCTACTGCTTCCATCTTCTCCAATTCTCTTTTGTGGACTGATGTCCATTTTTTTTTTTTTGGACATGAAATGCGAGTGTTTCCTAGGACTTGACATGGATCCTCATGTCTCCACAGTCGACACGCTTTCCCTAGGTAATCACTTCCATTCCTATTACTTCACTGAAATCTACATAATTCTTTGTACTGTATTTCCTCTAGGTTTCTCAAACTTACCATGTCTAAAACTAAACTTCTCTGCTTCTCCCCAAATCTGTCCTTTCATTTTTTTCATAGTCACCACCATGTATTTAGGAAAGTCAGAAACTTGGTAACATCCTTGAGACCTCCCTTTTTTTTTTTTCATCTTCTGTCCCCTTTGTCATTCATTAAATTCTATCTATTCACTTCCTAATTATGTCGGTAATTCTACTTTTCTCTGTCTCATTGCCAACTCTCTACAGCAGGCTATCGTTTTCTCTTGTCTAGTAATTACACCAATCTAAGTTATTTCTATGAATTCTCCTCTTATCTCCTTCTAGTTCATTCTCCACACATTAGCCAGTGTTGTATCTGAAAAGAAAATGAAAATTTGATGACAAAATTTTATCTGTAACTTCCTTCAGTGGTATTTTTCTCTTAGGATGATGTCCTTGCTCCTGTTGTTAGCAATTAAAAAATACAACAGTCAAATATTTCATGATTATTAATGATACTAATGTTATATATGACACAGTAATGTTTATGTGCCCACTGTTTTAATATAATTAGAAGACCGAACAATGTTCCCTTGGTTTTAGGGTTGTTCCTGAATAAGCTTTTGAAACATTACTTAAACTCTTGTCAAATTACATCAAAGTGGTTACAATATAGGAACTATTACACTGACTCAGCCTTAACTAAACTCATGCAGTTTTGTTTTTTTTTCTGGAGAACTGAGTCAATAATGGTTATTTGTTTAAAATGAATATAAATTTACAAATATTTGTTTTATCTTATGACAGAATATAAACTTGAATATTATGCCATTAGCACTTCCCTAAAATAAATTGGATTAACAAATTTTCTTACTGTGACTTTGCCTTTCCCATCAGTTCATTTCTGTACTTAAAAACATTTTATTATCTTTTTATGTTTTCAGTACTTTTATTATGCTAATATTTTATTCTAAGTTAAATGAATAATTTTGGAAAATGTCATCAATTATGATTTAAAATGGGTGAATTAGAAATTTGCAAGGTTGTTTATGTTGGCAGTATGTTCATTTGTTTTAATAATGTATAATGATATTTAAGAAACTTGTGACTGGCTGCTTCTATTTGTTGGACATATTTTGAATACAGCTTTGTGCTGGGCACTATGTAGGTGCTAGGACCATAGAGATGAAAAAGAGTATTTGATCTCAAGGATTGTGTGCTATAATGTAGGTGCCAAATATAATCATAAATTATGAACCATTTATACTTTTAGAAGAAACTTTTGTAGCCTCCTTCTCATATACTAGTTGATTCTAGAAACCCATTTCTTTTGCCCTTTTCCTATGTGAATTGCATTAATTCATCTATAAAGAAGTAGCAGTGGCTATAACTTTGAGTCCTATGGTCAGAAACATCCAGGTGAAAATCCCAGCTCAATTATTTAATTACCAGCTATAGTAATCAAATATTGCTATGTTACAAACCACCCAACAACTCTGTATATGAAAAAAAGGCAATTATTTTTATATTTTTCATTTGTATGATGATTGCCTAGAACTTGACTGTGCTCAGGTGGGTGGCTGTTTCAGGCTGAGGCAGCTGTGTCTGTTCTATTACTACAGGTCTGTGAGTGAGCTGGGTGGCTGTGCTCCATAGTTGCTCATTCTAGGGCACTTGCCCAAGGGACAGCAGCTACTCAAGAAACATTTCTCATTGTAGAACTGCAGTAAAACATCTGGAGTTAGAGCTGGCATGTTGTCACGACTAGCCAAATGCTGTTGGCCAAAGTAAATTACATGATAAAGTTCAAAGTCAAGGGGTAGGATAATGGTAGGATAATGGTAAGGATGCAGAGAAGGGTGGAGAATTGGAGTCAACTATCTAATTTACCACAATAGTTGTGTGTCTTTGGACAAGTAACTCAACCTTTCTAAGTTTCTATTTCATTATTTATGGAGGAACCTATATCAATGAATCATTATGAGCATTATAGAATACCATATGCAAATCTCTTAGCATAAGTATCTGAACACAGTAAGCAGACAATATATTTTAGCTATTAATGAGGGTTAAGCCTTAACACTAGACTCACATATCTTTGGTGATCCTAGAATCTGGACTTAGAACAAAAGCTGTAGTTCTTGGTCTTCAGTAGACCATATACTCTGTAATATTTGTCTATCCTCTACCAAAAGTATGAATGTAATATTGTAAGGATCCAGATGTGAACTACTTGCTCTTGTTTTCCTTAGGTACGTTTACAACACTATACCAGGGCCAATCACCCATTGTAATTTTTCCAACTAGTGGTATTGTGGAGCCCAAATCCTCGAAGATTATTAAAGTGGATTTCTGTGCAGACCAGCCCAGCCTTGTAAATGAAGTGGCTAAGTGAGTGTGTACTATGGTTCTTAATTCTAATATAGTACTTAATACTTCCCTGTTTTTCTCTTTTCAGATATGCGTATTGTCTTTGAATATGGGTTAGCTTCATTGGTTTTTCAGTCATTAGTAATAATTGAGTCTATAATATTTGCTAAGTGTGAGGATAAACAAATAATCTTTTCTGTCAAAGAACAGTTTAGACAACCACCATTTTGGACTGTGTGACTTGTTAGCTGCCATGTTGGCCACATGACTTGCAGCTCCCCTGGGGCAACTATCTTGAAATACCAAAGGCCAACCGCTCCCTTTGAATTAACCAATTGTGAAAGACTGTGTGCCTCAGCTCCAATCAAGAGCAAAGGACAAGTCACATGCATCAGGGATTATAAATCCTGAGCAGACCTCCTGCTTGGTGTGCGCATGTTTCCAGACCATCTGTGCACACCTTTCTACAGAGAAATAAAGATATTTGCCTTGCTGCCTGGCTCCCA
This sequence comes from Lasiurus cinereus, assembly GCA_011751065.1. Lineage (NCBI taxonomy): Eukaryota > Metazoa > Chordata > Mammalia > Chiroptera > Vespertilionidae > Lasiurus > Lasiurus cinereus. Next base: position 12,548,201 of record JAAGEH010000029.1, read on the forward strand.
ACTATGTTTTGTGTACTACCAGCACCCCTGAGTTTGGGGGTCGAGGGGGGGGGGCTCACCTTATTTCTAACACTAAACAAGGGATTCAAAAATGGGAAGAACTAGAGGATGGCATTTGGGTATACATAACAGGAAGTACTAGTTTGGATTTTGTGGGGGTAAGGGGGAGGATCAAGTAAGGGCTCCACTAACGAGGTAATAGTTGAAGCAGACACTCATTGGTGAGTAGGAATTAGCCAGACATAGAGCAGTGGTATGATTTGGGCTGTGTGTGTGTGTGTGTGTGTGTGTGTGTGTGTGTGTGTGTGTGTAGGGGAAGTAGGTGTTGATGATAGGAGTGGGTTAGAAGAGTGATTTTAGGCAGAGCAGCTAGAAGGCTTGAACTCCTAGAGGTGAATAGACAGTGTTACACACTGAGAGATGTGAGGATATTTGAGGCAAAGAGATGGAAGTAAGGAGTGATGTAAGATCAGACCAGGAAAACAGAACAGTGTAAGATCCAGTAAAGGATTTCATAGGATAGTGTTATTTAATGCTTAAGTCTCATTTCATTAGTGGGATGTGCAATCAGTATAATGGGGCATCACCAGTATTAAAACAATGAAGTTGAAAATATCAGAATGCATCTCACTTAGGGCAAATGTTGTTTTATAAAACTGTGTGTGTGTTTGTCTGTACTTCCTACATTACAATGTAAGATATATTTCTTACTGAAGGTCATAGCAAACAAAATAGTTTGAGAAACAGTTGTGAGCTAAGTTCTATTGTGAAGACTGTGGAATCTCAGGAAAATTTTAAGATGGGAGTATCTTAATTAGTTTGTATTTTAGAAAGATTGTGCTAATAGCAGTGAGTACAGACATGAAATGGATAGCCTGACTAGACTCTATAATAATAAAGCAAAAGAGAAATGATAAATGCTTTGTTCAGGTACAGATTGGGAGTATGCAGAGAATTCTGCAGATTTGAGGTATGTTAGAGAGATAGATTTGACTAGATTTAGTGAGTGGTTATAGAAAGAGAAGGGGCATATCTGTGGGAAAAGATCTGAGTTCAGTTTTGAAATTTTGAATTGATTTGATTTGTAGAATACTATAGAATCTATTAGATTTACTTATCTTGAGTCCCAGAAAAAATTTTATTCTAGGTATATTTGAGAGTTGTCAATAGATAAGTTGTCAATGAAATATGAAGTGTTGAAAATAATTTGAGGAGCATAGCATATGAAAGAGTAGGAAAGAAATACCATTAGTTATGGAATTTATAAAATATTTGAATCTTAGAAGAATGAGAAAGGTAGAGTCTGAATAAGTGAGAGGAAAACCTGGAAAATATGGTGTCAAGGAAGCTAAGGGGGAGGAGAGATGTGTAAGAGGTGATATCGATCATGTCCAGTGTGACAGAGACAGAGTGTAAGCTGAGGACCTAGTTTGTGGAGTGGTCAGTTGTTTGTGGTATTTGATGGGGCAAGATTCAAAAGCATTGTATTTGGGCCAGAGAAAGGTACATTTGGTGTGGGGGCCAGTTTCTAAAGGGACTTCAAATTAGTCTGGGAAGTGAAGTTTTATGGGGGGTATATTCATTTCAGCAAAAAGTGGGATTTTGCTGAAATAATTTACTTTGTAGGGAATTGAGTTACAGGCAATCCTCGGGTTACATCAGACTTGATGTACATTGTTTAATGGTTACATCACCATTTCCCACTTATTTATACACACACACATACACACACACACACACACACACACACACTAGAGGCCTGGTGCACAAAATGTGTACACAAGTGGGGTGCCTAGGCTTGGCTGGCAATCAGAGCCTATTAGGGCTGTCTTGCCCAGTCCTGATCAGGGCTGGGCCAGCTGCCAGCCAGGGCCTGCCGGCTGCTGGCTGGGACCTGGGGGCCTGCCTGCTGCCAGTTGGGGCCTGCTGGCTGCTGGACGGGGCCTGTGGGACAGGGGTAGGGATTGACCATGGGGAAGTTGCCTGACAGTGGAAGGTTGGCTGTGGGAACACACTGACCACCAGGGGGCAGCTCTGCATTAAACATCTGCTCCCTGGCAGTCAGTGCACATCATAGCAACTGGTCAACTGGTCATTCGGTCATAACAGTTGCTTAGGCTTTTATATATATAGATGTGCTTTATGTTTTTCATTATTTATTTACCCCAAGTAAAGGTCAGAAATTGTTATCTTCCTTTACATTTTTTTTTCTGTTTCACTTAATTACTGCTGAATATGTGCTCCATATGAGTGACATAGGTGCTTATGTACGTAGGTTTTGACTTATGGTGAAAATCGTGTTATGTCGTGCCATAGGAATGGATCTGTGACATAACCCAAGGACCTACTGTATTAGGATGGGGATGATCCCATACTTCCAATTTGTATCTTATTGAGTAGGATGAGTTAGAAAAGAATCTCAGAATTCTAGAACTAGAGGTATAATTTATTCCATCTAACTCTAGTATTTACAAAATAATTGATGATATAACATACCAATAATTTCTCTTTGGGGTCAGTTCCTCTGATTGTTTCCCAACTTTGCTGTTTCCTGAAGACAGTGAATTAGATGGTAATATGCTGTTCTACTGTACAGATTCAGACAGACAGACTATAAAATAGTCACATGTATGTGAAAGTAACTGTTCTTAGGCCATTGAATTTTAATTATAATGTGATTTTATGAAAGTTATGTTTATATAAATATCTAGGAGAAAGAGTCTTCTAATTTAAAATATATGTATAATTCATTATCTTACAGAGTGAGCTTGCAAGGTCGTCCAGATGTATTTTTGAATATCAGAGTTCGAGTGGTTGAGCAGATTCTTGAATTGTTAAACCTGAGTGGTAATCAAAGGGTGGAATGCATACACTTTGGTTGTGCTTTCTTTGGAACATCGAAGATTGAACATGCAATTCTATACAATAATAGCCCAGAACTTATAAATTGGGTGGCAATAATACAAAATGATTCAGTTGGAGAAGAATTGGTAAGTAAATAGTGTATCAGCTATTTTTTTTTCTTTTCCTTTTAAAAACATTTTACTGTTTAAGGTATTATAAATAGTGGTACTTAACATCTCTTTTATTTTATTCCCCACTGACCTTCCCCAGCCTCCCTTACCCCCTGGCACTTTCTCTGGACCCCCATCCCCAGTGTCTTTAGTCTGTTGGTTGTGCTTATATGCATGATTACAAATCCTTCAGTGGATCTCTTACCCCTCCCCACAACCCTCCACTACCTTCCTGCTGTAATCTTACAGTCTGTTTGATGCTTCTCTACCTTTATCTATTTTTATTCAACAGTTTGTAATGTTCTTTATTATCCATAAACTAGTGATCTGGTACAAGAAATTCGTGCACATTAAAAGGGGATTAATTCGAGGAAATAATTTAATATTGCTATTTGCCCTTTCTCTATAATAGAAGTATCAGAGATGAAAGAAAATTAGTAAAATGTATATGAAAACCTTCCTCCTGTCAGAGTCTGGGGCATACCACGGGACCCAGAGTCAAGTCCCCATCCACCCACATGCAACTCAAAATCGTGTGAGGCCCTGACCTGGCCACCCCCTACCCCATTGGGTTAGATCCAGCCCCGGCCAGTCTCAACCTTGTCAAGCCCTACCGGGCAGAGGGCATAGCCTCAGGTCCCCCAGCCGAGTATCAGGGGGATGGCACAGCCTCAGGTCCCCCGTCAAGCTCTGCTGGGTTGGGGGCATGGTCTGAGGTCCCATGGAAAACCCAGCCATGCAGGGGGGGTGCAGCCTCAGGTCCACTGTCTCAGTACTGGAGAACGGGGTGTGGACTGAGGTCTTCTGTCATGCCCTGCTGGGCAGGGGGTGCAGCCTGAAGTTCCCTGTTAAGCCCCACCTGGTGGAGGGCACAGCCTGAGGACTCTCGGCCTGGCACTGGGGCAGGGGTAGCAGGGCCAGCACAAGGATAGGAATTGCACCTTGAGGTCCCCTGTCAAGCCCCAGCAGGTGGGGGGTGTGGCCTCAGGTCCCGTGGCCTGGCACTGGGGCGGGGGGATGCTGCCTGAGGTCCCCCAGCCTGACGCCTGAGCAGGGGTGAGGAGTGCAGCCTGAGGTCCCCTCGTCAAGTCCTGCCAGGTGGGAGGTCACAGTCTGAAGTCTGCTATCAAGCCCTGCCAGGTTGGGGATGCAGTCTGAGGTTCCCTGTCAAACCTCATGGGGGCAGGGAAGGGCATAGCCTCAGGTCCCTGCTGATTGCTCATTAAGGCTCCTTATGAGAACTTGGCTTCAGATGTGGGTGCAGCCATCTTTGTGACAGAGTGATGGTCAATTAGCATATTCCCTCTTTATTAGATAGGATGAGTGAGATCATGTGACATTTATCTTTCACTGACTGGCTTATTTCACTTAGCATAATGCTCTCCAAATCCATCCATGCTGTTGCAAGTGGTAAGAAGTCCTTTTTTACAGCAGCATAGTATTCATTTGTGTACATGTACCACAGTTTTCTAATCCCTTCATCTGCTGATGGGCATTTAGGTTACCGTATTTTCCAGCGTATAAGATAACTTTTTAACCCAGGAAAATCTTCTCAAAAGTCGAGAGTTGTCCTATATGCTGGGTGTCATCTTATAGGGCGAATATATTCCAAACTCTATATTTTAACTGGAAAAGTTGAGGGTCGTCTGATACGCCCAGTCATCTTATATGCTGCAAAATACAGTATTTCCAAATCTTAGCTATTGTAAATTGGTCTGATAGGAACATAGGGGTGCATATATCCTTTCTGATTGGTGTTTCTGTTTTCTTGGAATATATTCCTAGAAGTGGTATTACTGGGTCAAATGGCAGTTAGATTTTTAAATTTTTGAGGAAATACCATACTGTTTTCCACAGTGGCTACACCAGTCTGCATTCCTACCAGCAGTGAAGGAGTATGCCTTTCTCTCTGCATTCTCTCCAGCATTTGTCATTTGTTGATTTGTTGATGATAGCCATTCTGACAGCTGTGAGATGGTACCTCACTGTTGTTTTGATTTGCATCTCTGGGATAATTAGTGACTTTGAGCATGTTTTCATATGTCTTTTGGCTTACTGAATATCCTCTTTCAAAAAGTATCTATTTAGGTCCTTTGTCCATTTTTTGATTGGATTGTTTATCTTCCTTTTGTTAAATTGTATGAGTTCTTTGTAAATGTTGGAGATTAAACACTCATCAGAGATAACATTGGCAAACATATTCTCCCTTGTAGTGGGCTTTCTTGTTGTTTTGTTGATGGTTTCTTTTATTGTGCAGATCCTTTTTATTTTGATGCAGTCCCATTTGTTTATTTTCTCTTTAGTTTCCATTGCCCTAGGAGCTGTTACTGGCAAAGATATTGCTATGACAAATGTCTGCTATTTTGTTGCCTAAGGCTTCTTCTAGGATTTTTATGGTTTTCCATCTTATGTTTAAGTTATTTTATCCATTTTGAGTTCATTTTTGTGTATGGTGTAAGTTTGTGGTCTAGTTTCATTTTTTTGCAAGTATTTGTTTAGTTTTCCCAACACTGTTTATTGAAGAGACTGCCTTGTCTCCATTGTTTTCTCTTGCCTCCTTTGTCAAATATTAATGGAGCATAATGTCTTGGGTCAATTTCTGGGTACTCTGTTCTGTCCCACTGGTCTATATATCTGTTCTTGTGCCAGTACCAGGCAGTTTGAGAACAGTGGCTTTGTAGTATAGCTTGATATCTGATATTGTGATCGCTCCAGCATTGTTCTTCTTTCTCAAGGTTACTGCAGCTATTTGGGGTCTTTTGTTTTAATTTCAGATTAATTTTTGGAGGATTTGTTCTAGATCTTTGAAGTATGCATTGGTATTTTAATATACACAAGGATTGCATTGAATTTATAGATTGCTTTGGGTAGTATGGACGTTTTAATGATGTTGATTCTACCAATCCATGAACATGGTATATTCTTCCATTTGTTCATGTCTTCCTCTTTCTCTCTCTTTTTATTTAGCATCCTGAAATTTTCTGAGTATAGATCCTTTGTCTCCTTGGTTAAGTTTATTTCTAGGTATCTTAAATTTTTTTTTTTTTTGCAATGCTGAATGGGATTGCTTTTTTAATTCTTCTTTCTGTGAGTTCATTATTGGTATATAGAAAAGCAGTAGACTTCTGGGTGTTAATTTTGTATCCAGCTACATTCCTGAATTCATTTATTAAGCCTAGTAGTTTTTTGATGGAATCTTTGGGGTATCTATGTATAATATCATGTCATCTGTGAATAAGGACAATTTTACTTTTTTTTTTCCCAATTTGGATGCATTTTATTTCATCTTCTTGTGTGATCACAATGGCTAGTACTTCCAGTACTATGTCGAAGAGGAGTGGTCAGAGTGGGCATCCCTAGTTTGTTCCTGTTCATGGGGGAAATGGTTTTAGTTTTTTCCCATTGAGTATGATGTTGGCTGTGGGTTTGTCATATATGGCTTTTATTATGTTAGGTACGATCCTTCTATTCCCACCTTGCTGATAGTTTTTATTAAGAAAGGGTGTTGGATTTTGTCAAACGCTTTTTCTGCATCAATGGATATGATTATATAGTTTTTATCTGTTTGTTTATGTGGTGCATCACATTTATTGATTTGCAGATGTTGTATCCCCTGGATCAATCCCACTTGGTCATGGTGTATGATCATTCTAATGTAATGCTGGATTCAATTTGCTAGAATTTTATTGAGAATTTTGGCATCTATGTTCATGAGGGATATTGGCCTGTAATTCTTTTTCTTTGTATTGTCTTTATCTGGTTTTGGGATTAGGGTAATGCTGGCTTCATAGAAAGAGCTTGGAAGTGCACCTTTCTCTTGAATTTTTTTCAATAGTCTTAGGAAGATAGGTTTTATTTTTTCTTTGAATAGTTGGTAAAACTCCCCTGTGAGGCCCTCTGATCCAGGGATTTTTGTTTTTGGAAGTTTGTTTGTTTATTTTTATTACTGCTTCAATTTCCTACATAGTTATCAGCCTATTCAGATTTTTTGACTTCTCCTGATTGAATTTTGGAAGGTCATATTTTTAAAGGAATATGTCCATTTCTTCTAGGTTGACCAGTTTGTTGGAGTTACTCAGTATTTTTTTGCGATTCTTCGTATTTCTGTGGGGTCTGTTTATATTTACCTCTTAAGTTTCTGATTTTGTTTATTTTGTCCTCTCTCTTTTCTTTTTGGTGAGCCTGGCTAGAGTTTCATCAATCTTATTTATCCTTTCAAGAAACAGGTCTTGATTACATTGATCTTTTGTATTGTATTTTTTTTTTTTGGTCTTTATATCACTTCTTTCTGCTCTGATCTTTTTTATTTTCATCCTTCTGTTCACACTGGGCTTTTCTTGTTGCTTTCTTTCTACTTCTTCAAGTTTCAGAGTTAGATGTGTTATTAACAGTTTTTCTTGTGTTATTTTTGTTGTAGTTATTTATTTATTTATTTGTTTACTTACTTACTTACTTATTTTGAGGTAGGCCTGTAATGCTATGAACTTACCTCTCAGGACTGCTTTCACTGTGTCCCAAAGATTTTGGATTGTTGTGTTTTCATTGTTGTTTGTTTCCAGGATGTATTTTATTTGTTTTTTGTTCTTTTTGTTTAATAGTGTGCTATTCAGCCTCCAAGTGTTTGAATTTTTATAATTGTGTTTACTGTAATTGATTTCTAATTTTATGCCATTGTGATCTGAGAAGATGCTTGATATGATTTTGGTCCTCTTGAATTTGGAGAGACTTTGCCTGTGTTGAAATATGTGGTCTATTTTTGAAAATGTCCTATGTGCAATTGAGAAGAATGTATATTTGGTATTTTGGGGTAGAATGTTCTAAAGATGTCAATTAAATCCATTTGATCTAGTGAGTCATTTAATATTGATGTCTCTTTGCTAATTATTTGTCTAGATGATATATCCAGTGATGTTAATGGGTATTAAAGTCTATAATTGTGTTGTCAATTTCTCCTCAATATCTTCCAGAAGTTTTTTTTTTTTATGTATTTGGGTGCTCCTGCATTGGGCGCATACATGTTTACCAGAGTTATATACTCTTATTATATTGATCCCTTTAGAATTATGAAGTGACCTTTCTTGTCTCTTGTTATCATCTTCACTTTGAGGTCTATTTTGTCAGATATATGTATTGCTACCCCCGCTTTTTTTCATTTCCATTTGCCTGATATTTTCTATCCCTTCACTTTCAGTCTGTGTGAGTCCCTTGTTCTGAGGTGGGTCTCCTATAGATTGAATATATATGGGTCATTTTCTTATTCATTCACTTACTCTGTGTCTTTTGATTGGAACATTTAATCCATTTAAATTTAATGTTGTTATTGATAGGTACTTATTTGTAGCCATTTCTGTACTTTATGCCTGTGTTCCTTCCTTCCTTTCTATTTCTTCTTTTTACAGCATTCCCTTTAGCATTTCTTGCAATCCTGGCTTGGTAGTGATAAACTGCCCCCCCCCTTTTTTTTTCCCCAAGCTCCTGATTTCCTCTTCAATTTTGATTGATAGTCTTGCTGGATAGGGTATTCTTGGATTCTTGGATCTAGTCCTTTGCTTTGCAATACTTTGTATACCTCCTTCCATTCCATTCTAGCCTTGATGTGTTTCTGTTCAGAAATTATTTGATAATCTGATGGGGGATCCTTTGTAGGTAACTAACTCTCTCTCATGCAGCCTTTAAGATTTTGTATTTGTCATGAACATTTGTCATTGTAATTATGACATGTCTTGATGTGGGTCTTTTGGGATTCATCTTGCTTGGGACTCTGTACTTGTGTAACTTTTTCTTCCCCATATCCTGGAAGTTTTCTGTCATTATTTCTTTAAATAGATTTTCTAATCCTTGCTGCTCTTCTTATCCTTCTGGCAGCCCTATTATACACATGTTACTTCATTTTGTATTGTCCCAAAGGGGCCTTAGGCTCTCCTCCTGCTTTTTAATTATTTTTCTCCAGTTGCTGTTCAGATTGAGCTTGTTTCTCTACCTTATCTTCTAACTCACTAATTCTGTCTTCTGCTTCTTCTAGTCTACTGTTGAAACCTTCCATAGTGTTTTTGATTGTAGCTATATCACTTTTGATTTCTTCCTGATTCTTGCATAGGTTGTTGATTTTCTCATCCATCTGGTGTATGAACTGTATGACCATTACTCTGAATTCTTTATCTGTATTATTGCATGCTTCCATTTCACTAATTTCCTTTCTTGGTGACTCCTTATTTTCTTTCCTCTGGAGATTGTGTTGTCTCCGCATTCTGCTTATCACCAGAAGGTTCAAATGTCAAGTTGTGTGGGCCTGGGCTATGTGTAGTGGGAGCTTCGCCTCAGCCAAATGTCACTGATGAGCTCTGACACCAAAATGTGTGGCTGCTGTGGGTTGGTGGGAGCCATGCTCACCCAGGATCAGAGTCACTGGCACTTAGTGTGGCCATGTGTGCACACCTAGAATCAGGGACCACACCTATGCCTCACTGAAACAGAGACCCTGCTGATATGTGCCAAAAATCAGTCCCCTATTGTGTGCCAGGAGTCAGAGTTCCCCTGTGCCCGCACCAAGAATCAAATATCAGATTCTCTGTTCCTTGATGTGGCCTCATGCCGAGAAACAGGGTCCCTATGTGTGCATGTTCCAATAATTGGAGTCATTGGCTCTTAGTGTGAATGCACTGAGAATCAGGGATCCCAGTCACATGTGATAAGAAGCAGAGTCAAGTCACTAGTGCCCAATGCTGCCTCTCACCCAGAGAATCAGGGGGTCAGCTTGGGCGACCGGGTTGCACGGTAGCACTGTGTCGGCAGGAGGCCCAATCCTGTGCTGTGAAAAATAAACTTCCATGTGTGCTTGCTCAGAATTGAAGACAGGTGGCACTGCCGTCCTGCGTGGTCACCAGATTGCATTGTGGGGAATACATTCCCAGTGTCCACGTGCTCCCATGTTCAAATTCCTGTAGCGGCATGGCAACACTGTGCAAGGGCGGGTCTAACAGTTCCTATGCTGCTGCCAGAAGCCTGCAGGGAGGGGGATGGGAAAATTGTGGCCAAGATGTCTGGATTCTTGGTGTCTGTGGGTCTATAGCTGTGGTCACAGGTTTTCATCCCCAGTGGCTCCAGGGTCCCAGTTTGCATCTGAAACCAGACTGGGTGTTGCTGAGGCCAGGATACTAGTCTCAAGCAGCTCTGTTTTTCAAGATGGCCGTGGTGTCTGTGCCTGTGCTGACCATTCCTGGAGTGTCTGAGATGGAAATGGGGCTCTGCAGTCTAAGACAGCCCAGTTTGGTAGCCCCTTGGAAAACCTGCAGGATCTAGCTATTCCTAGCTCATATGCACACACACCACACACGTCCACACACTCCTTTATTGCTCCCTCACTCTCTCACACTCCCTTCCTCCCTACATTCCTGCCAATCACCATCTTCAGAATATAGGTATTACATTTTGAAACAAATTGTTTTGTTTCAAAAACAAGTTGCTTTTTGTTTTGTTTTTAAGAACAAGGAAAGGTTTATTGATAAAGAAGACCTAACTCGAGAATATGGGAAAACTAATTCTCAAATCCATCTTCCCAACAAGCTGTTTAATTATTCTAAATATGTTTTAACATGCAGATAGATAAAATTTTATTTCATATGTCTTCAAGAGTAACCTGAAAAAGTTCAGTAAATTAAACTAACACTGATAGTAATTTATCTGAATTAAATCAGACAAGTGTTTCTTATAAATAAGTGACTAATTGTGGGGTTTCTGCTCTCATCAGTTTTTAAAGTTATTTAAATTTTATGATGTACCTTCATCAAAGTTATGTATGTTACTTTAAAGGCACACATATTCTCTATTTTCTAGATGTTGGAATTTCTATAATTATTTTATGACCTCTAAAAATATTTTGTTAATGTTTTCCATAATACTCTTATATTTCTGATTTATCTTACAGGGTACAAATATTCGACAAAGAACAGATGTTGCTATAAATAATCTTGCCTTCATAAGGCAAATAAAGAACTTGGATATTACCACTTTTATCTCCTGTGTTCCTAATGAAGGGAGATTACCACCTTATCAAAAGACTAAAATTACATTTTGTTTCAGCCCAAAGTAAGCAAAAATCAATTCCATTGTGATGTTCCTTATTAATGGAAAGTACATTAACCATACATTCATCAGACTGGCTTTAACATTAAAACTTGCCAGGAACCAGAAATCGGATTTTTCTTGTTGTGGTTCTAACTATTCCTAACATGCTTACTATTATTTCCAATATTTAAAAATATGATCTAACTACTTCATGTTAAATTAAAAATCTCTCTAGACCTTGTGGAAATGAGGTGGTGGAAGTAAAAGTTTTGGGTTGTGGTTCCAAACAAATTTGTACAATCAAGACCTTGTTGTCCTTGCAGAAATTAGATGATGACCAGTGGCATATGATATGTTCTAGATGCCTCCAAAGAGGATGCAGTGCTCCTGACCAGGCAAAATGCTTGCTGATTGAGTTTCATGAATTAATATTAATCCTATAGCAGTTTCTGGTATCAATCAGAGTTAGTAGCTGAAATTCATACAGTCTCTGAGGACTCTTGCCAATGGATATTTTTCATAATTCTGAGTTCTTACTTTGGTTATTTAGTTTGAAAATGTATTTGGAAATGCTATTTTAAATATATAGTAGCAATTTAAGCTACATTTGAGAGGTTGTAATGTGTGGTGATAATCCATTTAATTGCACATATGTTTACCCTTGTTTGTGAGAAGGCAGGGAATGGGTAATGTGGGAACATTATGGCAATAGTGTCCCTATGTGGGATCCTCTTTCCACGTCCCGCGTGGTTCAGGGTTCCCAGTTCAGAGTCCAGGTTCTGGAGGAGGCCGTATGCAAACAAAAAGAGAGACTAGAAAAGCATTAATTTGGCGATACTGAGGGGCCAGGTGGGAGCCTTCCACTAGTGGAAAGACTGCCACCTTCCTTTGGCCTTGCCATCCCTTTTATTAGATTTTTGGGATACACCCTTTGCCCTGAAGCAGGCAATTCCAATAACAAGTAGATTATCTTTATCAGTAAGGTTTTACATAATTATTTGATGGGGAAGTTCATTGTCTCAATTAGATAGGGAGTGGCTGGCTTTGACCTTTCAGAGCTTCAAGGTTTGATCAGCTTTCCAGGTTTCTCCTCCACTTTCTATTAATGAGATAATAATTGTTTTTTGGCATCCCTATAGTGTTTGCTGAAACTGAGTTGGGTTAAGGAGAGGAATCCATCAAGTAAATGTTCTATTTGTACAATCTATACTTGCCTTATTTATCATACCTTCATACAGAATTTTCTTTGGTGAATCTGTAAAAGTAATACAAAATCTTTAAAATTATAAATATGAATTTCTTTTTTTATTGTGTTACATGTATACATATCTCCCCATTGCCCCCCTCCCTCCCTAAATATGAATTTCTTTTCATGGCAGCATGGTAATTGAGAGTCTAGCATAAACTTATAGATATGAGTATGAAATATTAGTTACATGTTTTCTCAACATTCTATTTGCATTCCTAGGTAATATTTCATATCAGCCTTTTGTGTTTCTATTTGAGTATCCACTGCTAAAAAACTGACTTCTAGTTAAGACAAGTAAAGATTGCCAGTGCGTAGGCCTGTGATGTAATCCATCTGTCTTTGGTCCTACTTCTCCTTCACATCTTTCCTTGCCTTTTCTGCAAATCTTGTTCTCTAAGTTTCTGTTCTGTAATGGGGTGTGGCTAGCAATATGTTCTTTGTCTATGGGAGGAACACTTATGTAACAGAGGTTTGCAATTACATCCTGGAATACGAAGGACTATTTCAAAATACGTTTTTATTGATTTCAAAGTGAAAGGGAGAGACATAGAAACATCAATGATGAAAGAGAATCATTGATTGACTGCCTCCTGCACACCCCATACTGAGGATCAAGCCTGCATCCTGGACATGTGCCCTGACTGGGAATTGAACCTGGGACCTCTTAGTCCATGGGACAATGCTCAATCCATTGAGCCATCACAGCTGGGCAAGAATACTATTTTAGAGAAATGAACAGAGACCTTAGCCAGCAATGAAGTGTGTATAGAAAGAAAACACTTTATATAGAGAGTGACATTGAAGCTGACAATGTTTGTAAATTACTCTTGAAAGTGTTGCCATGAACTCATTTTTTGGGGGATATTTACATTTTGTGGCCTTTTTTTTTGGGCAAATCTCTGTCTGCCCAGTAATATTAAAAAATGGATCACAGTCATATTTTTATTCCTGAACTTTCATTTCTTTACATAGATTTAAGGATTCTGTTGATATTCCCTTGTGAGAGGTAACAAAGTGCACTGTCGTTGCTTTAAAAATAACTGATTATAATTTTTTACAGGATAATTACCGAAGGAAAAAAGGATTATGACCCTTCCCACAGGCAAGACTATGCTGTTTTTTTGAGATTTGACTCTGTAGGAAGTAAGGATGGGTTTTTGAGAGATGATAACTCTAAAACCATCAAAAGTAAGTGTGAAATGAATGTAATAATAAATTTATAGTAGTTTAAATTGTTTAAAAGTTTGTGTATTAATATTTGTAGAGGCAATATAATAAAAATATATAACTATTGAGTAGAATGTAAATAAGATATCTTAAAGTGTCTTCTGAGGCATGTAAAGAAAAAAATCAACCTCAGAATCATTTGCATAGTAATCTTCCAACTATAATTTAGGGAAAATTATTGTTTTTAAATGACATTAGATAAATATGATTTTCTAGAGCAGCAATTTTCATCTGGTGTGCCACAGATTTTTAAAACATGCAATACCTGACTATATAGTCAGGAGCACTGACCATTTATCCCTTATATTTTCAAATAAAAAAATGACAACAGCCAATACAACAATAGCTGTTCAGTGAGAATGAATAAATATTATACATATTTTTTGTCAGAGCAGCAAAAATATATTTTTGATGTGCTGCAGAATTTTTGTCATTAGTTTATGTGTGTCACGAGATGAAAAAGGTTGCAAATCACTGATCTCTAGTTTATAAAAAAAAATAAAAATAAAAAACAACTTGGCTTCTTTTCCTACATAATCATAGTTTGTCTCTTAGAGATTGATACTGTTGTAGAAGATCGAAGAAACCCAAGTGATGCTTAGAGAAATGGAGTTACACAGCTTTATTATGCTGGCGGTCTCTTTATTATGCCCAAATCTGAGCAAACCATCATGGTGGAGGCTTTCCCTTTATACCCTTTTGGTGTCTTTGTCCCCCAAATATGGGTTTACTTCTGGACATTTCACAGGCTTTGCAAAAAGCCCCAGTTGTTGGGGGCTGTGTCATGCCTTATGGCCTGTGTAAAATGTGAGCATTTTAGGTAACAGGTTTTGCAAGACCAGTTTGTGGAGAAAGGGGCAATGATTTAATTATAGGTTATCAAGAATGTACATTAAGATTGCTGGCACAGACTCAGATTGCTAGCCCCCCCCGCCCCCCCCCTCGCCCCCCCCCCCAAATATCAGGGTTCCATTGGAATTAGCTTTTTAGCCTTCTCATTATGGGAACAAATGACCCATTCCATTTTTACCAGATCCTTGGCTCTCAGAATCTATATATAGTAACCGTCAAAGAACACCACCTAAAGCTCTGGTAAATAGGGTTCAATATCCTGTTATAGGATATTGATAAGTGCATATGCTTTATAGGCAACATGTTGAGATGCATTGCACTTTCTACATTCTCAGGTAATATTGGATGGGCTGTAGTGAGCAAAAATGGAACAAGACTTAGAGGTTAGCTTAATAAGACAGATCAAAGAGAAAATAAAGATATAGGCAGGTGAGAGATCAAATACAGAAATATGAGCCATGATAAGTCAAGAGTACAGTGATAAATTTTGTTGAGCAGGGTTGAATTATGTTCTTAGGGCAGAAATTGATTGCTCTGTTATTATTTATATCATGGTTTATGATATTGAGTTCTGCCTGCTGATCATTGTTATAGTATTTGTTCCAGAATTACAAATTTGTCTATTTTGGAATGGCTAGAGATGAAGATGCTAGGTTTGCCTTAAAGGTAATTTAAAGTCTAGGTTTGGCTAGTAAGAGCATCAGTGCAGAAATATAAATGCTTTTATTGGGATTCTCTCTCTGAAAAACTGCTCTATCACCCAATTAGAACATCCAATTTATAATTTCTGCCTTCTTTTTAGTATCTCCAAAAGTTCATGTTTCTGTTATTATCCAGCTTATATTCCACTAGAGACCAGGTACATGAAATTCATGCATGGAGGGAGGAGGGGTCCCTCAGCCCAGCCTGTACCCTCTCCAATCTGGGACCTCTCAAGGGATGTCAGACTGCCCTTTTATCCCCATCCTGGTGGGATCAGGCCTAAACGGGCAGTCAGACATCCCTCTCACAATCCAGGACTGCTGGCTCCCAACTGCTTGCCTGCCTGCCTGCCTGCCTGATTGCCCCTAACTGCTTCTGTCTGCCTGCTTGATTACCCCCTATCCACTCCCCTGCCAGCCTGATTGATGCCTAACTGCTCCCTTGCTGGCCCTATTGCCCCTAACTTCCCTCCCCTGCTGACCTGGTTACCACTAACTGCCTTCCCTTGCTGGCCCAGTCACCCCTAACTATCCTTCCCTGCAGGCCTAATCATCCACAACTGCCCTCCCCTGCTGGCCCAGTCACCCCTAATTTCCCTCCATTGCCAACCTGGTCCCCCCTCACTGCACTCCCTGCAGGCCTGGTCCCTCCCAACTGCCCTCCCCTGTTGGTCTGATCACCCATAACTGCCCTCCCCTGCCGGCCATCTTGTGGTAACCATCTTGTGTCCACATGGGGACAGCCATCTTTGACCATGTTGGGGCAGCCGTCTTGTCTCTTTGAGTGGTGGCCAATTTGCATTGTCCATTATTTTATTCACCTTTTCCCATGTACACTTAAATATCTTGACCCATCTCCCATATTGACTGAGTGGAAAATCTTTAATCTCTGCCTCTTTGTGTGTGCACCTGGGAAGCAACTTGTGATGGAGAAAAACAAAACCGTCCTGTGATGTTTCACTTTTTAACTACAATCACTAACCCAAAGTAGGTTCTTTAAATTGCTTGCCATTTCTGTTGTATTCCTCTATTCATTCATATTCTCACAATTGAGATTGATATCATAAACCTCTTTTCACCTCAAACCTTTAATACTTCCTCCTTCATCTTTACTCTAAATTTATAAATACATTAAGTGATCTAGTAGACATTTTCACTTGCTTATTTACTAGGTATCTCAAACTTTTTATGTCCAAAATAGTACTCCTGGCTTGTGCATAACCTGTCCCCCCTGCATTCTTTCCTGTCTCAATAAGTGGCAATTCCATCACTTCAGTTGCTCAATTCAAAATCCTTATCATCATCATTGATCATGTGTCTAATTTCATATTCTACATTCAATCTATCAGCAAATTGTGTTAAGTGCCCTCAAAAATATATCTTAGCCCTGGCCAGATAGCTCATTTGGTTAGAGCATTATCCTGATACCCCAAGGTTGTGGGTTTGATCCTTGGTCAGGGTACATACAAGAAGCAACCAATGAGTGAATAAATGGGTAGAACAACAATCTCTCACAAACAAACAAACAAACAAATAAATAAATAGAATATATCTTAAATCTGACCATTGCTCACCATCCTTCTCACCAGACATTTGGTTCCTTAGGATGTTTGGAATGTACCAAGCAAATTCTTATCTTAGAGTTTTGTCCTTGCTGTTCTACCTGGAAAGCACTTTTATGAGATTGTCACATGATTTTTTTCCAGAGTCCCTTTATATATTTGCTCAAATGTCTCCCTATCAGAGATGCCTTTTTGGATTTCCCCATATAAAAGAGTAGCCCCAAGATAATGTGCTCTGTCTTACCCTTGTAAGGGCGGAAAAAGAATTTTACTTCTACTCTTCTAAGTTCTTGATTGAGAACCGCTATAATAAAAGATAGATAAACAAGAGAAAAACCTACAGAAGTTTAATAACTTGCATATTCCCAGCATACATGGGAGATATCCAGGAAAACTGAGTAACTCTTTGAAATAGCCCAGGACACCACCTTAAATGCCACCTTCAGCTAAAGACAAAAGATACTATGGGTGAGGAGCCAATTTTGGGAAATTTTCAGGCATACCACAGTGAAAGAGGATAAGATTATTATGTAGTTTTATGTCTATGCTTTCTCCATTGATAAGAGTTTCTTTCCGGTGCAGAGGAAGACACCCTTACAAATGGTTATTTCCTTGATAAAAATGTAAAGTCTCTTACAAAAGGATAACTTCTAGGTTTTCAGAGTTCTTCCTGTGTCTGCTGTTTCTAAAATTACCCTTATGGCAAAAAGGCATAGTTGGGGGGACAAATTCTGCTCCCCTTCACCCTAAGTTACCTTTCTACATAACAATCGCCTCTGAAATGATATATATTTTCTTATTTATTTTATTGTGAATGCCACCTCACTAGAATGCAAATTGCCTGAGAGCGGGAACATTTTCTATTTTATTCACTGCTGTTATCCCCAAGGCCTAGAAGGGTACTGTTAGGGTTTTTGGGCCCGTGGGGATGTAAAAGAATTCACAAGTGAGAGAAAGAGAGAGAGAGAATGAATCACTTAATTTTCACTAAAAGGAAAGGGTCACTGCATTGCCAGGCAAAGAAGTAAACAATGACCTGCTTCTTTAATGGCTGTTGTTGCTAGATGACAAGGAAGGGAGGAAGACTTTTGGGCTGAAATTGAGAAGACATCAGGGGGGGTTGTCTTTGTTAGTTCTTTAGGAAACAGTCCAGACAGGTTTCTTGGGGAGGTGTCTTATCAGTATTTTTCCAAAGTCTGTAAAACATCCTTAGAGCAAAAGTTACAAAGAATTCAAAAAGGGGGGCGACTTGCGTTTGAAAGTGAGGGGAGTAGAGCCCCTTTACTAACTAGAAACTTTCTAGCCCCCATTTTCCGGGGAGGAGGAGGGGTATGCAAGAATGTAGCTTTGAAAGAAGCTTATCTTTGTCTTGCAGTTTGAACAGAGGGGCTGTTTGAATCTTAGGAGCTGACAATCTTGGGGTTTAATTACCAGGTGCTTCTCATAAATTGTGAAAGGCCACAGCAAAGAAAAAGAAAGGCCTTCTTTTTTCCTCCTAACAAGTACTTGGTGCAGAGAAGGCACTCACTGTTTTTGTTGAAAGAAAAATTGAATGAGCACCAGATCTTTCAGATGACACATTTTTGGACTGAGCAAATACTGTATATTTTAGATCCCCAAGACATTTTTTTATATTAAAAAGCAACTATTGTTTTTACAGATGAACAATTTCAGAAACTGGAATTAGCACTGACAGGCTCAGGACTTCCTGTTATAATGCAGTTTAATTCAGGAAGCTTTCTTACTTTCCCAACTTGTTCCTTTGGTGAATGTTCAAAAATTTCATTTATTATGGAAAATCGATCCAAATCACTTCCTGTGATGTACCACTTTAGAAAAACTGCAAATTTTAGAGTTCGACCTGAAAGAGGCAATGTTGATGAAGGATGTATGCAGGTAAGATAATTCTTCTATGCTTTCACATAGTTCAAATATTAAAAAAAAAATTTGCACCAATGTTTATAAAATGTATGTCTTCTGTGGCCTAGTTATGAGTACTTTTGTATTGACACTCACAAAGTATCCATAATTATATAAGTGCTTTTCATCTGCTCAGAAAAGCATCTGACACTATAGGAAATGTAAAGAAGTGCAAAATATAGTTACCATTTCTAAAAATTGTTTTTGTGAGAGAGTATTTGTTTCTCTACTGCCCAAGAGGTCAGTCCCTAAATATCCAGCAGGGTGTCTTGGCACTCCCCGCTGTGGGAGAATGCAGGAATAGGCCCCACAGCCCTTGTTTAGACACTGAAACCCAGGAACAAGTGTGAGATGCTACCATGCCAGCAGGTGCCATACCAGCAAAAGGTGAAAAGGAGGTGGGAGCCCAGTACTCATCCCATTTATCTTTCTTTGACTTATTTCACTTAGAATAATGCCCTCAAAGTCCACCCATGTTGTCACAAATGGCCAGATTTCCTTATTTTTATGGCTGAATAATATTCCATTCTTTTATGACTGAATAATATTCCTCTTTTTTTATTAATTCATGTTGGTGGACACTTAGGTTGTTTTCATGTATTGGCAATTACAAATCATGCTTTGGTGAACATGGGGGTAGATATGTTTTCTTGAGTTCATGTTTTTCCTTTTTTTATGTTTTTATTGATTTCACAGAAATAGAAACATCAATGATTAGAGAGAATTGTTGATTGGCTGCCTCCTGCATGTCCCCTACTGCACAACCTGGGCATGTGCCCTGATCAGGAATAGAACTGTAACTTCCCAGTTCATAGGTTAATAATGCTCAACCAATGAAAACACCGACCAGGCATGTTTTTATTTTCTTTAGATAAATACTCAGAATTGGAACTCCTGGACCATATGGTATTTTTAATTATATTTTCAATTTGTTTGAGAAACTTCCAAACTGTTTTACATAATGGCTATATTAGTTTTCTTCTCAGCTATAGTGTACAAATGTTCCTTTTTTTCCTACATTCTTGCCAATACTAGTTACTTCTTTTTTGATAAGTAGACATTCTTATAGGTGTAAGGTGATATCTCATTGTATCTTTGACTTACATTTCCCAGATGATTAGTGTCTTTGAGTACCTTTTCATGTATCTATTGTCTTCTTCTGAAAAATGTCTATTCAGATCCTCTGCCCATTTTTAAATGGCATTGTTTGTTTGTTTTTTACTATTGAGTTGTGTGAGTTATTTTAATTCTTTTGCATATATTTTCCTGTAGTCCTTTGAACATATTTATAAGTCAACTCACTATATTTGTCACTAAGTCCACCAGTTTTTATTTATTGCATTTTTCCTATGCACTGACCATATTTTCTTATTTCTCTGGGTGTACTATAATTTTTTGTTGAAAACTAAGCATTTTAAATTATATAATTTGACAATTCTGGAAATCAGACAGCCCTCATGACCTATTTTCCTTGCTATTTGTTATTATTTTCTAGTGTCTTTCTTGATTAAGAAAGGTTGTTTTCTTTGTTGTGTACAACCATTCAGATATCAGCATAGTTAATTTGGAAGTTAGCTCATGACTGGGGAGAGATTCTCTTAAATTCTTTGTATCAATAAGTCTCATAGTCTTTGTCAAGAGCCTTTGTGTAAGTGTGTTGGGTGGGGAATTTTTTCAATGTTTTGTCAATTCTTTTTTTGTAGAAGTTCTCAAAGTCAGCTAGAGTTGAGAAATTAGACCTTTCTTAACATTTCCTGGGCAGATACACAGTTCTCTACATGTGTATAGCATTCTAGCTTCCCAGGAATATGTCAGTTTTTCAAATACCTTGTGAATAATTCATTTTGTGTTCCCCTCATTTTCCCTACCCTTCCGTTCCCTCTCCATCCCCTCCCCTCTTCCCCTTTTTTCTTTCTCCTCTGTCCCTCTCCCTCCCTTCCTACCTCTTTCTCTCTGTCTGTCTCTTCCTTCCTTCCTTCCTTCCTTCCTTCCTTCCTTCCTTCCTTCCTTCCTTCTTCCTCTTCCTTCCTCTCTTTCTTCTCTCCCTTCCTGACTTCCTTCCTTTTTCCATTCTGCCTATCCCTTTCTTGTGTTGGTTTAGCCTCTTATTAGCTTTAAACTAGAGCCCTGGTGCATGAAATTTGTATACGGAGGGGCGCTGTCCCTCAGCCCGGCCTGCACCTTCTCCAATCTGGTACCCCTCAGAGCATGTCAGACATGCCTCTTGCAATCCAGGACAACTGGCTCCTAACTGCTTGCCTTCCTGCCAGCCTGATCACCCCTAACCCCTCTGCCTGCCTGCCTGATTGCTCCTAACTGCTCCCCTACTGGCCTGATCACCCCTAACTGCCTTTGCCCTACAACTGGTACCCAGGATTCTCTCCTCTGGCTGGCCTCAGGCACCTAGGACCCAGGCTGGCTTTGCCTGGCTGGCTGCAGGCACAGGGGACCATGGGCAGGTGGCTTCACCTGGGACGCAAGTACTGGCACCTGGAACCATGGGGTGGGCAATTTGTCCCTCTCCCGGGCCACAGGGCCACAGCCACAGGTGCTGGCACCTGGGACTGGGACCGCGGGTGGGCAGCTTCGCTCAGGTCCGGTTTTGTCAAGAAGGATGGATGGTTGTCTGGAAGACATCTTATCTAATTAGCATATTACCCTTTCATTAGTATAGATGGTAATGCTACTCAGGTTGCTATGATGTTCAACAATTACTGCTTATTTTTTTGGAAGGGAGCAAAACTTTTGGGAGAGGGTTGTTCACACAGAGTGAGCTCTAAGTCAGGTCAGTTAAAGGTGTACCCTCATAATAGACTTTTCAGCCAGCTTCCAGATAGGATAGATAAGTGCAGTTCTCTGGGCATGGGTTTTTGAGAACTCCAGAACTTTTTTTTTCCCTCAGTGGCTGCTAGGTTGGTCGTTTTTACAGCTGCCACAGTTGCAAGGCTGTTGTTTTCCAAGAAGAGCACAGAACTAGGAATAGGGGAATGGGATTACAGGAAGTAAAATGCCACTAAATCTTTTATTCTTTTTTTAAAACATTTTTTATTGATTTCAGAGAGGAAGGGAGAGGGAGAGATAGAAACATCAATGATAAAGGGAATCATTGATTGGCTGCCTCTTGCATGTCCCCTATTGGGGATGGAGCCCACAACGCAGACATGTGCCCTTGACTGGAATCAAACCTAGGACCCTTCAGTCTGCAGGCCAATGCTGTATCCAATGAGCCAAACCAGCCAGGGAAAAACCTTTCATTCTTTCAAATATTCAGCCATTTCATTCTTAAATAAATACTCATTGGGTTTTTGCAAGCTTTTAGGTAATTTTCAAATAACTGAAAAGTTGATTTTGACATTTATTCCAGTGGTCTTTTTCTGTTTGTAGAGGAGTAGAATTCTGTAGGACCTTAATCTGACATTATGGAAATGATTAAGTACCATTGTCCTTAATTTTTTCTTAAATAATTTTCTAGTAATATGTATCACAAAGGTTTCTCAATACTGCATATATTTCTAAATAATTCGAATATATCCATGATGAACTAGCTCTCAAAATTTTATAAACTATTTTTTGGATTTTTTTTCTAACAGTACAGTATTATTTTCTTAATCCATCTGGGCTTCTATAACAAACTATCTTAGACTATGTAGTTTATTTCTCATAATTCTGGAGGCTGAAAGTCCTAGATCAGCCAATATGGTCAGGTGAAGGCCCATTTCCTGGTTGCAGCCCATGTATTCTCACATGATGGAAGGGGCTAGGGAACTCTGTAGGGCCTTTTTTTTTTTAAATAAAAACAGTAATTCCATTCAGGAGGGCTCTATTCTCATGACCTAATCATGTCATCTTCTAATTCTATCAGACTGGGCATTAGGGTTAAACATGAGTTCACAAACATTTAGCCTATAATAACTGGTTACTTTTCTTCTTTTTTTTTTAGAAAGTGACATGTTCATTCATTCCACATCAAATTGGAGTCTTTACAGTGAAGCAGTACATAGACTTTATTGGCCCAGTGGCAGATAAAAATTTTCAATCTTTAATGATGAAACCTTTTTATCACATATATTTAGTTTTCAAGGGTGCCTGCAAAATTTCCAACAAGAAAGTTGTGTTTCAAATTAATCCTGGTAAGTTATCATGAATGCTTACCTTTTTTAAAATAGGCTAATAAAGGATTATTCTAATATGCTAATTGTTCAGGTATATGTATATCAAATGTGGACTGATCTAGTGGTTCTTACCTTCTAAATGCCTCAAAATCACCAAAAGATCTGTTAAAATTGATACTGCTGGCCTATATCCCAGCTTTGATTATTAAGTAGGTCATTGTTGGAGCCCAAAGATTGACATTTCTAGCATGTTCCCAGTAGATGCTGATTTTGCCATTTTGAGGGTTACACTTTGGAATACACTAGTTAAATGATCTATGAAATTTGTTGAATATTTTAATGGTTTTTCTATTTTATTCTTCTACTTTTTCTTTGAGTATATAATATAAATTGGCTTTGACCATTACATGGATATTCTTGTTGCTGTTGTTTTATCTAATCCTCAATTATCTTTTATACATTGAACCATATGAAATTGCTGATATTTAACCTTTTAACCTGTATAAATTTGTTTCACGTGGGCCACACAATCCTTCAAGTTACCATGTTTATTTTTTATGCATTCATCATTTTACTACAGTGTTTTGTTTAGGTTTATTTATTAAATGAATAATTTGTATTTTCTGAGTATAGTAGATCCTCAGGTTTTGTATGTAACTCGATTTTCGTTGTAAATCAGAACCCCCTTATCTAAGCACCTATGCCACTCACATGGAGCACATACATAGCAGTAAAGAAGTGAAACAGTAAACAAAATTTAAAATAAAGTTAACAATTCCTGACCTTTACTTGTGGTAAATAAATAACCAGCATAAAGCACACATGTACATACATTGAAATGATGGAACTTTTGTTTAATAAATAAATGAGAGATGGTGATGTAATCACAAAACAATGTACTTCAAGTCCGATGTAACCTGAGGACTGCCTGTGTGTTTATTTACTTAGGAATTTAGCTTTAGTTTAGAACCAATGGTCTAGTGCCATGGTCAGCAAACTGCGGCTCTTTGGCCCCTTGAGTGTGGCTCTTCCACAAAATACCACGGCCTGGGCAAGTCTGTTTTGAAGAAGTGGCATTAGAAGAAGTTTTAAGTTTAAATAATTTAGTTCTCAAAAGAAATTTCAATCATTGTACTGTTGATATTTGGCTCTGTTGACTAATGAGTTTACTGACCACTGGTCTAGTGCATTAACTAATTCATGGATGTCATTTGGAAAGCTGAAATAAAATATATTTAAACATAATTTCCAATTCTTTAAAAGGCATATCCCCTATCGCCACTAATCCTACGGGCCAGTTTGTGGTCAAAGATTTGACAACATACAAGGAATGTGCTCCTGTTGCAATGCTTCAATCAGCTTTGACAACCATTCACAATCATCAGTCAAGTAAAGAGTCAGTGCAAGATGCGCTGATAGCCTTTCCCAATGACCGAATTGCAAGTATCAGGCCTGGAGACCCGGAAAAACATTTCAGGTAACATGTTATATTAAAAGCCTGAAATTTTGAAAGAGTCAATTACCAAAAGGATATGCAGAAGTCTTAATCATATACTGCTGTAATAAACTAATAATGCTAATCACAATAATGATGATGTTGATGATGATAATAATAAAATTTATCTTTTTTTTTTTCATTAGAGATGGTTGTTGAATGCTACTGTATTTGCATAATCTAACCTTTTATCATCTCTTCTCTGTACTTGCCAGGAAGTGACAGGTGTGCGAGATTATTCTTAAAATATGCTGTTGACAATTATAGAATAACTAGTGCCCCAGGGCATGGATTCATGCACAGTGAAAGGAAATTAATTAGAAGGTGGCTGGGAGGGTAGGACTGGGTGAGAAAGGCTGGACACACCCTGGAGCCAACCTCCTGTGGTCCCTCCCTGACTGGCCATACCGGGGGTGGCACTGTGGCTCAAAGGGTGTCTGTGGAGTGAGCAGGGTCCCTCTGGCAGGTGGGGTCCCTTTGCATGGCCAGCAGGGATTTGGCTAAAACCAGCTCTCTGACATACCCTGAGGGATCCCAGATTGCAAGAGGGCAGTTCTTGGGTGATACACCCTAGAATCTGGCTCCCTTGTCTCTGGACCCAGGGTGCATCACCCGAGAACTGCTACTGCCAAGTCACCACAGATCAGCAGCTCCTGCATTGAGCATCTGCCCACTGGTGGTCAGTGTGCATCATAGCTACCAGTCAGAGAGTCTGACCCCTGGTGGTCATTGTACATCATAGCTACCAGTTGGATGGTGAGACAGTTGCTTAGCCTTTTATATGTATAGGTAATAGAAGTAATCACTTTTGGAACTGTATCAAGGCCTCAAAGTCATTAACCTTATCCAAAAGCTTGAATTTATCTAAGATTAAAAAGACATTTAAAATTGTGAAAAACAATTGTTGTCCTCATTGTTAATGGCAGCTTCATCATCACCATCATCAAACATCCTCATCTTCATCCTCATCATCACTATCATCATCATCTTTGTTTCAGCCCCTCAAAGTCAGGTTTCTAATAACATTTTCCAAATTAGGCTAAAACTTCCCTAATTAGGATCATAAGTGATGCTAAACCTCAAGTTAAATTTATCCAAACCTTAAATAAATTACTTCCTTACCAACACTTAGTGAGAAGAAACCCAGGCATCCTGACATCTTTATCTAGGCCATTAGATTAGGAATGGTTTTTACACATTTGACACTGGAATAGGTTTCTTTTCTGCCTGCTTATGTGCTACTACTAGACTTTCTAAACTTGATAATATCCCTCATCTCACTTTCTCTACTTGTCTCTACCTTTGGTGAGGTATTAAGCTCCATTAATTTTACAGCAATACCATTTGATTCATAAGCTATAATTGTTTTATTCTTCACAGTTGGAAAAGTCTGGGTTTTTATATAGTCTGTCTTACTAATTTATTTTACACTTCCATCCATATCAGCCTTTCTCTCTCTCTCTCTCTTTTTTTATTAATTTAATGAATATACCATCTTTATTTATTTTTTTTTCATTTTAATTTTTGTTATTAATGTATTACATGTATACATATCTTCCCATTGCTCTCCTTCCCAGGCATACCCTAATCCCCCAGTATCTTGTATTCATTGGTTATGCTTATATGCATTCATACAAGTCCTTTGGTTGATCTCTTATCTACTGCACCTCTCCCTAACCTTCCGTCTGTAATTTGACAGTCTATTTGATGCTTTACTAACTCTGTATCTATCTTTTTGTTCATCAGTTTATAATGTTCTATATGCTAAGCAATGAAAATAATTTTATGGTTGGGGGTCACCACAACATGAGGAACTGCATTAAAGGTATGTGGCATTAGGAAGGTTGAGAATCACTGTAGCTATATCATCCATAAATGAGTGAGACATGTGGTGTTTTTCTTTCATTGACTGGCTTATTTAACTTAGCATAATGCTCTCCAGCTCCATCCAGGTTGCTGCAAATGATAAGAATTCCTTCTTTTTTTATGGCAGCATAGAATTCCATTGTGTAGATGTACCATAGTTTTCTGATCCACTCATCTGCTGACGGGCACCTAAGCTGTTTCCAAATTGTATCTATTGTAAATTGTGCTGCTATGAACATCAGGGTGCATATATCCTCTCTGATTGGTGTTTCTAGTTTCTTAGGATATATTCCTAGGAATGGGATTACTGGGTCAAATGGGAGTTCCATTTTTAGTTTTTTGAGGAAACTCCATACTGTTCTCCACAGTGGCTGCACCAGTCTGCATTCCCACCAGCAGTCCACTAGGGTTCCTTTTTCTCCACATCCTCGCCAACAATTTCTGTTTGTTGATTTGTTGATGATTGCCATTCTAAAAGGTGTGAGATGGTATCTCATTGTCATTTTGATTTGCATCTCTCAAATAATTAGTGACTTTTAGCATGTTTTCATGTTTCTCTTGGCTTTCCTTCTGTCATCTTTTGAAAAGGGTCTATTTAGGTTCATTACCCACTTTTTTCATTGGATCATTTATCTTCCTTGTATTAAGTTGTATAAATTGGCTGTAGATGTGGAAGATTAAACCTTTATCAGTGATAAAATGTGCAAATATGTTCTCCCATACAGTGGGCTTTCTTGTTGTTTTGTTGATTGTTTCTTTTGCTGTGCAAAAGCTTTTTATTTTGATGTAGTCCCATTTGTTTATTTTCCCTTTAGCTTCCATTGCTCTTGGAGCAATATCAGTGAAGAAGTTCTTTTGGCATATTTCTGAGATTTTGCTGCCTTTGGATTCCTCTAGTATTTTTATGGTTTCCCTTCTTATGTTTAAGTCGTGTATCCATTTGGAGTTTATTTTTGTGTATGGTGTAAGTTGGTGGTCTAGTTTCATTTTTTTGCGTGTATCTGTCCAATTTTCCCAGACCATTTATTGAAGAGGCTGTCTTGACTCCATTGTATGTTCATGCCTCCTTTGTCAAATATAAATTGAGCATAGTGGTTTGTGTCAATATCTGGATTCTCTATTCTATTCCATTGGTCTATATGTCTGATCTTGTGCCAGTACCAGGTTGTTTTGAGAACAGTAGCTTTGTAATACAGCTTGAAATCTGGTATTGAGATCCCACCTACTTTATTCTTCTTTCTCAGGATTGCTGTGGATATTTGAGGACTTTTTTTATTCCAGGTGAATCTTTGGAAAATTTTTTCTAGGTCTGTGAAATATGTCATTGGTATTTTAATTGGGAGGGCATTGAATCTATAGATTGTTTTTGGTATTATGGACATTTTCAGGATGTTGATTCTCCCAATCCATGAGCATGATATGCTCTTACATCTGTTTAAATCTTCCTCTATCTCTTTTTTCAGTGTTCTATAGTTTTCTGTGTATAGGTCTTTTATCTTCTTAGTTAAGTTTATTCCTAGATATCTTAATTTTTTTGGTTGCAATGGTAAATGAGATTGCTTTTTTAGTCTCTCTTTCTCAAAGTTCACTATTAGTGTATAGAAATGCTATAGATTTCTTGGCATTAATTTTGTATTCTGCTACATTGCCTAATTTATTTATTAAGTCTATTAGTGTTTGGATCGAGGCCTTCGGGTTTTATATGTACAGTATCATGTCATCTGAAAATAAGGACAGCTTTACTTCTTCTTTTCCAATTTGGATACCTTTGATTTCTTCTTCTTGTCTAATTGCAATGTCTAATACTTCCAGTACTATGTCAAACGGGAGTGGTGAGAAGTGACCATCCCTATCTTGTTCCTGTTCTTAGGGGAAATTATTTTAGTTTTTTCCCATTGAGTATGATATTAGCTGTGGGTTTTTCATACATGGCTTTTATGATGTTGAGGTATGATCTTTCTATTCCCACCTTCTTGAGAGTTTTTATCAAGAAAGGGTGTTGGATTTTGTCAAATGCTTTTTCTGAATTGATATGACTATGTGATTCTTATCTCTCAATTTGTTTATGTGATGTATCACATTTATTGATTTGCGTATATTGTATTATGTTTACATTCCTGGGATAAATCTTACTTGCTCATGGTATATAATCTTTCTGATGTACTGCTGGATCTGATTTGCTAGAATTTTGTTGAGGATTTGGGCATCTATATTCATAAGGGATATTGGCCTTTAATTCTCTTTCATTGTGTTGTCTTTATCTGGTTTTAGTATCAGGGTGATGCTGGCTTCATAGAAGGTGTTTGGAAGTTTATCTTCTTGAATATTTTGGAATAATCTGAGGAGGATTGGTTTTAATTCTTCCTTGAATGTTTGTTAAAAGTCTCCTGTGTAGCCATCTGGTCCCATGCTTTTGTTTTCTGGAAGCTTTTTGATGACTGCTTCAATTTCTTCCATAGTTATAGGTCTATTGAGATTTTTAGATTCTTCCTGATTGAGTTTTGGAAGGTTATATTTTTCTAGGAATATGTCCATTTCCTCCAGGTTGTCCTGTTTTGTTGAAATAGTGTTGTTCATAGTATTTTTTAGCAATCCTTTGTATTTCAGAGGGGTCTGTTGTTATTTCTCCTCTTTCATTTCTGATTTTGTTTATTTGGGTCTTCTCTCTTTGCTTCTTGGTGAGCCTGGCTAGAGATCCATCAATCTTTTTTATCCTTTCAAAGAAGCAGCTCTTGGTTTTGTTGATCTTTTGAATTGTTTCTTTGGTCTCTATGTTGTTTATCTCCACTCTGATCATTACTATTTCCTTCCTTCTGCTTACACTGGGTTTTCTTGTTGCTCTCTTTCTAGGTCTTTGAGTTGTAGGGTTAGGTAATTTATTACCATTGTTTCCTGTTTTTTTTGCAGTAGGCTTGTAGAGCTATGAACTTCCCTCTCAAGACTGCTTTCACTGTGTCCCATACATTTTGTATTGTTTTATTATTGTCATTTGTTGCCATGATGTTTTTTTTATTATTTCTTCCTTGATCTCTCTGGTTACCCAGTTGTTGTTTAATAGCACACTGTTTAATTTCCAAGTGTTTGATTTCTTTGTATTGTTTTTATTGTAGTTGGTTGCCAGTTTTATACCCTTGTGGTCTGAGAAAATGGTTGATATGATATCTTCTTGAATTTGAAGGGACTTTTCCTATGACCCAACATATGGTCTATCTTCAAAAATGACCCATGTGCACTTGAGAAGAATGTATATTCTGTGGTATTGGGGTGAAATGTGCTAAAGATGCCAATTAATTGCATCTGGTCTTTGCTGGTTTTTGTTTAGAGAATTTGTCCAGTGGTGACAGTGGGGTATTAAAGTCTCCTACTATGATTGTATTGCTGTCAATCTCTCTTTTGATATCCTCCCAAAGCTTTTTTATGTATTTAGTTGCTCCTGTATTGAGTGCATATATGTTTACCAGAGTTATTTCTTCCTGTTGGATTGCTTCCTTTAGTATTATGAAGTAGCCTGCCTTATATCTTGTTATGTCCTTCACTTTGAGATCTAATTTGTCAGATATAAGTATTGCAACCCCATCTTTTTTTCATTTTCATTTGCCTGAAAAACTTATTCCATTTCTGCACCAGTCTGTGTGCATCTCTTTTTCTGAGGTGGGTTTCTTGTAGACAGCAGATATATGGGTCATGTTTTCTTATCCAATCCATTACCCTATGTCTTTTGATCGAAGCATTAAATCTATTTACATTTAAAGTTATTATTTTTTAAAAATATTTATTATTAAGATTATTACATTTGTTTCTCTTTTTTCCCCTCCATAGCTCCCCTCCACCTGGCTCCCACGCTTCCATCTACCCTTACCTCCCTCCCATTGACCTCATCCATAGGTGTATGATTTTTGTCCAGTCTCTCCCTGTACACCCCTCACCCCTTTCCCCCTGAGAATTATCAGTCCACTCCCTTTCTGTGCTCCTGATTCTATTGTATTCACCAGTTTATTCTGTTCATCAAATTTTTAATTCACTTAATTTTTAGATTCACTTGGTGATAGATATGTATTTGTGGTTCATAATTTTTTGTCTTTTACCTTTTTCTTCTTCCTCTTCTAAAAGAGTACCTTTCAGCATTTCATATAATACTGGTTTGTAGTTGATGACCTCCTTTAGTTTTTTCTTATCTGTGAAGCTCTTAATCTGCCCTTCAATTCTGAATGATAGCTTTGCTGGATAGAGTATTCTTGGTTGCAGGTTTTTGCCACTCCTGTCTGGCCTGCATTATTTGTGTTGAGAAATCAGCTGACAGTCGTATGGGTGCTCCCTTGTAGGTAATTAAGTGTTTTTCTCTTGCTGCTTTTAATATTCTCTCTTTGTCTTTTGCTCTTGGTATTTTAATGATGATGTGTCTTCTTTTAGTCCTCTTTGGATTCCTTTTATATGGGGTTCTGTGTGCTTCCTGGACTTGTAAGTCTATTTCCTTTATCAGATGTGGGAAGTTTTCAGTCATTATTTCTTTAAATAGGTTTTCCATATCTTGCTCTCTCTTCCTTTGGCACCCCCAGAATTCTGATGTTTGTATGCTTGAAGCTGTCCCAGAGGCTCCTTACATTATCTTCACATTTTTGGATTCTTTTCTCTTCTTGCTTTTCTAGTTGAGTGTTTTCTGATTCTTTATATTTCAAATTTTGACTTGATTCTTGCCTTCCTCTAGTCTGCTGTTAGGTCTCTGAATAATATTTTTTTATTTCAGTCAGTGTATGTTTAATTTCTTGGTGAGCCTGGCTAGAGATCCATTAATCTTTTTTATCCTTTTAAAGAAGCAGCTCTTGTTTTTTTTTTCCTAGTAGTTATTATACTTGGGTATTTTTTCCTACCTTGTCTTCTAGCTCACTGATGTGATCCTCTGCTTCTTCTAGTCTACATTTGATGCTTTGTATTGAATTCTTTACAGCAGTGATGTCACTTTTTATTTCTTCTTGATTCTTTATAATTCCTCTTGGTTCTTAACTCTTATTGTCGAATTTGTCTTCCATTCTTTTCAACCACTTAATGACCATTTCTCTGAACTCTTTCTCTGGCAGGTTGTTTGCTTATGTTTCTTTTACTTCCTTTCCTGGTGATTCCTGCTTTTCTTTCATATGTGGGCTGTTTCTTTGTCTGCCCATGGTCTTTCTTCTCTTGGTGTCTGGTTATGTAGTTCACTCTTCTTATCCCAGGCAAAATCTGACCTTTTTGTGTGGCGTGTGTAGCTCCTCTGATTCTGAGTGTTTGTGCCAACTGGGGAGTAGTGTTCTGAGTCCTGCAGCTCTTCAGTGGCTGCCGCAGCTGTAGCTTTATAGGCTATTTGGTGGGTGCTGCAGTTGTAGCTTTTCAGGCTGCCTTAAACATCCACTTTCCCCTACAATATGCATGGTCTTTGCCTTTGCGCTGTTGGCTCCTGGAGAAAAAAACCCATGGCACTGGGGCTGCCCAGTCAGGGGAGCTCTGTCCAGCCGTCCCCTACCTTCTCCTGGAGGATAACTGTCCCTTAACTTGCCAACAGATACTCCCAGTGTGACCCTTAGCTGTTCTCTCTTTCTGCTCAGCAACAAGGTCTGGACACATTTATTTGTTCCACCGCCATTTTTTTTCTCTCTCTTTTTCATTTGACAAGTACCATAAAATATAGAAGCATAAAAATGACTAAGATGATAATTTAAGTAAATATCCCATCTAATAAAAGAGTAATATGCAAATTGACTGTACTTCTGCTACACCCACAAGCCATACCCACCAGCCATGCCCACTAGCAAATCAGAGCAAGTATGCAAATTAACCCACCTCAGATGGCTATGGCCACAGAGAGATCAGGAGGAAGGCTTTGGTTGCCCCTGGCAATGGAGTAAGCCAAGCTTTTTGCAAACCCTGGCCAAAGCTTAAGGTAACAAAGTTTCAAAGGCTGTGCAAGCAGAACACTTGGCTCCGTCCCAGGCCACAAAGTTTCAATTGTAGAAGATAAATAAATCCCAGATACCAGGGCTTCCACTTGGGTCACTGGGGGGGCGTGGCTGGCCTGTAAACCACCACAGTCCCCTCTCCCAGGCCACCACTGGTCCCTCTCCCAGGCCACCCCACGCCCCAAGGGAACACCCACCCTGATCTAGGACACCCTTCAGGGCAAACCAAGTGGCCCTCACCTGTGTACCAAGCCTCTATCCTATCTAATAAAAGAGTAACATGCAGATTGATCATCACTGCAACACACAAGATGACTGCCCTGATGTGGTCAAAAGATCCTGCCCCCATGTGGACACAATATGGCCACCACAAGATGGCCAGTAGGGGAGGGCAGTTGGCAGGGACCAGGCCTGCAAGAGAGGGCATTAGTGGGCGATCAGGCCACCAGGAGAGGGCATTTGGGAGGGACCAGGCCTGCAAGGGAGGGCAATGGGGTGTTCTAGCCTGCAGGTGAGGGCAGTTAAGGGTGACCAGGTCGGCAGAGGAGGAAAGTTGGGGGTGACCAGGTCTGCAGGGAAGGACAGTTAGGGGTGACCAGGCCCACAGGAGAGGTCAGTTGGGGGCAAACAGGCTGGCAGGGGAGTAGTTAGGCATCAATCAGGCTGGCAGAGGAGTAGGTCAGGGTGATCAGGCTGGCAGGCAAAAGCAGTTAGGGGCAAACAGGAAGACAGGCAGGTGAGCAGTTGGGAGCTAGCAGTCTCAGATTGTGAGAGGGATATCCGATTGCCCCTCTCTTGTGCACGAATTTCATGTACTAGACCTCTAGTATATAATACAAGAGGAAAACCTATCCCTCCTTGTAATTTATTATACTCCATCCCACCCTGTAGAGGTAGCTGCAAGAGTGTTTTTTAGTGTGTCTTTTAAATTATTTCCTATGCTTACATATATATTTACAGAGATATAATGTGTTAATTTTAACATTTTATTTCTGTCTAAATTATTATTAAGCAGATGATCTAAAAATACCACAATTTTTTGAAGAAGGCTATATATTTTCTATTTATACCATGACCATAATTATTTTTTTCAATTCACTGTTTTTCATACTAATAGAAATACAAATTTTTTTTCCAGTTATGTTCTGGCTAGCAATTAGTAACTGCAAGTAATGAAATTTTTTAGCATATTAAATTATTGATAATTATTGTTCCTGTTTTACTTTTAATGTGCTTTTACTTTTTTAAGTTTTCAGAAGCAAACAAGATATAAATTTTTGTCTAGTTTTTGTTTACTGCAGTATGTCCTGCACTTAGAATACTGTCAGGCATATAGTGAGCACTCAGTAAATATTTTTTAATAAATCAGTTAAAATGCTTTATTTACATTGCAATTTTTTGTCTTCTGTAATTTACACATAAAAAAATCACTTACTCAAAGCCTCAGAGATATATGTTGAAATTAAGTTTTTAAGGAGCTGATAATCACTGAGATGCATTAATAGCCATTTCTTTGTCACTTCAAGCAACTATATATATAAAATCCTAATATGCAAACCAACAGAATGGCAGAATGCCCGCTAGAATGACCGCTTGCTGTGATGTGCAATGACCACCAGGGGACAGACACTCAATGCAGGAGCTGCCCCCAGCCCGCAGACCCTAACTGGTGGCTCCCCCCCCATCTCCCCACCAGGCACCCCACAGAGGGAGGCAACTGGTGGCAGCAACAGGAGGTGGGGCTGGCGAGTGGGCAGCATCAGGCCAAGGCGGGTGTGAGCAGGGGCCCGATCATTCCACTGGTTGCCCCAAAGATCATCCCTGATTGCCAGCCAGGCTTAGGGACCCTACCAGTGCACAAATTTTGTGCATTATGCCTCTAGTTTTCTATAATAGTGTATTCCTATTGAATAACTAGGGGCTACTGTACTCTTTTCCAAGCCCATCCTTCTTGTTACAGGCAGGAACTTCACAAATAGGAATTATTTCTAGGTTCTACAGGTGATTAAGGTTCACAGAGCTGAAAGGGAAATCTTAGCATCAACTATCTTTGAATAACAAGGCATTTGTTACTCTCTTATTGCCTCACACTCTTAATGACTTTAACTCAGTTAAAGCAGTCTGACTGTAAGTATTGAGGAATTGTTGAAAATAAGGATAAATATTATATTAAATTTTATTTGACTCTATGACTATAGTAGTTCTCCCATATGCCTGAAACCATGGATAGTACCAAACTCTATATATGCTAGGTTTTGTCCTATGCATACCTATAAGAACACAGAGATTAACAACAGTCTACACTGAGGAGCCAGATTATTATGATCTCTTAATGCATAATAATCTGACCACTCATTGTATCCTACATAATAAAAGCACAATATGCAAATCAACCAAACAGCTGAACAGTGGAACGACCATCTGGATGACCATCTGGGACCATGCTATGACACCCACTGGCATCAGGCCAGCCAAGGTGGGTGTGATGCGATTGGTCAGGGGCCCTGTCAGGGGCCTGGTCATCACTCCATGATCGATCTGGAGTGGGGTTGGCCGACCAACCTCCTGTGGTATTTCCCCCAAGCCAGCCCCGCTTCCAATTGGCCTCTCCCACCCCATCAAGGGCAGGGCAATTGGCCAACTCCCCCCACAGATCCTCCCCTGGGGCAGTCCTGTCCCCGATTTTCCCCCACCTCATTAGGGGATGGAGCCAGCCAGGCAATCTCCGGCAGCTCCTCCCCCCAGCTGGCCCCACCCCCAAATACTCCATTACCCCAATATGGGTTGGGACTGGCCTGCCAACCTTCTGCAGAACCTCCCCCTGGCTGCTGGCTTCTGATCGACCCCCCCACCCCATTTGGAGGTGGGGCCTGCCGGTCCACTGCCCACAGCCTCTTTCCCTGGCCAGCCCCACCCCTGATCAGCCCCCACCACCCTGATTGGCCTACAGGCCCTTCCCCCAGCCAGCTGTGCCCTCCATAGGCCCCAGTCAGGGGCAAGGATGGCGGCTACTTGCCCATGGTCCCTCCCCAATTCTGCCCCCCATCCCAATTGGAGGTGGGGCCTGCTGGCTAATCACCCCTGGCCTTGATTGGGGCTGGGCCAGCCAGACTCCACCCATGCATGAATTCATGCATTGGGCTTCTAATAACTAAAATAAAATAGAGCAATGATAATAATATACTGTAATAAAAGCTATGTGAATGTGCTCTCTTGTGTTCTCTCTCTCCTTCTCTCTCATAACTGATCTGATAACCAAGAAGGTTACTGTGTGACAGGTGGGGAGCATATGCAGCACGGATACACTGGACAAAGGCGAATTCACTTCCAGGGCATGATGGAGTGGGAAGGCTTTAGGTTTCATTGTGCTACCCGGAAGAGCCTGAAATATGAAACATGAATTGTCTATTTCTGGAATTTTCCATTTAATATTTTTGAACCATGATTAACTGAAACTGTGGAAAGTGAAATCATGGATAAGGGCAGTCTGCTATTATGAGTTCATACTTAATGACTTAATTATTAAGAATGAGAATCTGTTTAATAAATTTGCTAAGACTTGAGGTAGATCAAGGCCAGTTATATGAATAATTGTACTTTTTTTTTGTGTGTGTGTGTGTGTAAAATATGTGGTCGGTAAAAAGGAAAAGCATGAACCCAGTTAGTGAATATGAAATATAACACTAATCAGATTCTGATCTGGTCCTGTCTGTAATCTAGAATTCTTCAAATGGCTTACTTGACTAATTCCCCAAGAGTGGGCAGAGGGTAAGGCCATTACATTTTCTATGATTTGGTTAAGAAGGATACTATAAATATTATTGTAGTTCTCTGTGTAATAATGTCTTGATATATAATAAGATATGAGGTAAAGAACTAGAATCCGTCCTATTCACCATTTTGTGCTTAATCCATGGTATAGGTGCCACACAATAAACATTGGTCAAATAAATGCATATATGAAAATATTAACACAACTTGCTCATATTGTAGGACGATTTTCACAAAGGTTCCAAGGCATAACTATGTGGATACTGAGTTTACATATACTGATTCTGAAGTACAAAAAAAGAAAGCACATGAAGACTATTATAAAAACTACATTGACTCTTTAAGGAATGCACGCCTGCAGAAAAAAGCAGGGAAGAGGTAAAGGTCACTCCCTCAAACAATATGAGACCCCGATTGTGATGCAGATTGTGATGCCTATAGACCCAGATGTTTTTTCTTTACTCCTTAGTTTCTCTTTAGTGTTTTAAATTAACTTTTCACATATGAAACGAGTAAAATCTTGAACTACTTTAACTGCAATGACTTACTTTCTCACCTTTAATTTGGGAGTATCTGGTGTGGGTCTCCCCAGCAGCAGATCCTAAAACAGGAATGCCAGCACATGAGC
The DNA here is from genome assembly GCA_011751065.1 of Lasiurus cinereus. Lineage (NCBI taxonomy): Eukaryota > Metazoa > Chordata > Mammalia > Chiroptera > Vespertilionidae > Lasiurus > Lasiurus cinereus. The sequence goes on from JAAGEH010000029.1 coordinate 12,584,592, forward strand.
TTTTCAGAGAGTGTTCTTTTAGGAGGAATGTGTACAGTGTGAGAGAGGCAGGCTAGGGCAAGGGAGGGAACTGAAGAAGGGTATGTTTCAAATAAAGTTTAAACTCAGCCTGGTGCACAGGGTCTGTTGAATATAAATTATAAAACATAGTTGTTCTTGCCTTAAGCCAAACCGGCTTGCTTTTGTGCTCCATATCAATCATTGACTATGAGCTATTCCTGGGTATGGAGGGGTGAGCATAACTTCTTTGGGGAGGTGTTTGAGAGTGGGGTCTCCTCAGCAGAAGGCATTTATATACAGATCAATACATCAGTTTGCTTCAATGGGGCAGCAATAACATGCAATAGAAGGAAAATTTGAGTTTACAGATGTAGTTTCAAAAGACTTGGCCTCAATTTATTGTTATTATGATTTCAGAAAGGAAGATGTGTATTCATTTGACGATATAGACATAGGATTATATCCAGCTTCACGTATGAAGTCACCTGCACTCTTGCAATCGGATCTGGAAGTAGTGGTCCCACCTGTAATACAATGCGAGTTCAAACCTTACCAACCACTGTGTACCAGGAATATAGAATCCAAGGAAGCAAAGGCTCTAGGAAGAAAGGCATGTGCAATATTTTACTTTTGATTACGCCATAAGAATTCTTAAATTACTTTTTGCTAATATTGAACAATTAATTTTGGAATAATTTGATTTTTCACAGGTTCTCAAAGCCCTTAAATCATCCCCAACCACACTTTCTGAAAAACGTGATTGCAAATTAATTTTGACACCAAAGCAAATTCATCAAGTAATAGTTGGTAAGAATTTATAAATATCTACTAATGTCTTTATTTAACAGATGTATTCAAGTACAATTAATATTCCATAAAATTTACCAGTTTCAAGTATCCAAATCAATGCATTTTAGTAAATTTACAAGGTTATGCAATCATCACCACAACTCAATTTTAGAATGCTGCTATCACCCTCACAACATTAGCCAGATACTCCCTATTCCCAGTCCTAGCCCCAGACAACCACTGCTAAACTTTCTATCTCTAGATTTGCCTGTTCTAAATATTTTGCATAAAATGAATAATACAATGTGTTCTCTTTTATATTGTTTCTTTTACTTAGCTAATGTTTTTGAGGTTTATCCATGTGGTAGTAGGTATACATTTTTTTTTAAATCCTCACTGAAGGATAGTTTTCCATTGATTTTTAGAGAGAGTGGGACAGGGAAAGACAAAAAGAAATAGTGATGTGGGAGAAAGTCATCGATTGGTTGCCTTCTGCATGCACCCCAACCAAGCCCCAGGCTGGGGAGGAGCCTGCAACTGAGGTACATGCCCTTGTCTGGAATCGAACCCTTCAGTCTGCAGGCCAAAACTCTAACCACTGAGCCATACTGACTAGAGCATAGTATACATTTAAAAAAATATCTAAATAGTATTTAATTTTGCCATGGCCAGATTGGCTCAGTGTTTGGAATGTTGGCCCTCTGACTGAAGGGTCCCAGGTTCTATTCTGGTCAAGGACACATACCTTGGTTGCAGGCTCAATCCCCAGCCCTGGTCAGGGATGTGCAGGAAGAAACCAGTCAATGTGCCTCTCTCATATCTATGTTTCTCTCTCTCTGTCTCTACCCCTCCCTTCCACTCTATCTAAAAATCAATAAAAAAAAATCAGGTGAGGATTAACAAAACATAAAATAATAATAGTATCTCTTTTTATCAGAATACCACATTTTATTTGTCCATTTACCATTTGATGGACATTGACCTGTTTCCAATTTGAGGCTATTGTGAATAATGCTGCTATAAACATTCGCATACGATTCTCATGCGAGGATATTTTTTCCAACCGCCCATGTCCCCTCCCCCTGACCAGGCTGGCCGGATACCACTCATGCACGAATTCATGTGCTAGGCCTCATACACACACACACACACACACACATACATATCACTGAGTGGCCGGATTATTATGCATTCAGAGTTCATAATAATCTACCTGGCCACTCAGTGTATAGTCCCAACAACAATGTATTTTGACATCTGTAATCATGAGTCAGGAAACAAGTGACAACTCCTTCTTAACCTTGCAGAGATGTTACACTGTGCCCTTCCCTAGATAATTTTCACCAAGTCTGTTAAAGGATGATTATAGTTAAAGAAATAATGACTATAGTGGTCCGAAGAGGGAATTCCCATTTTCTTCTATGCAGGCTTAGGCTGGCCCTGAGATGCGGACAGAGGATGATTAATTGGAATGGATGTGCTGTCTCCCTCTAGGGGAAAATACAGCACAAAAATACCAAATACCAACTCTGATATTAGCCAGATTAAAGGAGACATCAAAAGGTGTACAAGGGCCAAGGCCAGTTTGGCTCAGTGGATAGAGCGTCGGCCTGTGAATTGAGGGGTCCTGGGTTCGAATCCAGTCAAGGGCATGTACCTTGGTTGCAGGCACGTCCCCAGTGGGAGGTGTGCAGGAGGCAGCTGGTAGATGTTTCTCTCTCATCGATGTTTCTGGCTCTCTGTCCCTTTCCCTTCCTCTCTGTAAAAAAATTAATAAAATATATATATAAAAAAAAGATGTACAAGGTCAGAGGCAAAGCAGGGGAATGTGATTAAATATCATTTACTATGCTTCCATTTTGTGCTACTAAGGTAGATAGGTATTGGACATTATAGTCCCATGAATTTACCTTTTACTATTGGGTGGTAAATGCTCTGCATCTTCCAAACTGGTGACCGACTTGTCAGATGATCAGATCTATTTAAATGCAAAAGGAGCAAAGTTAGAGATTACAGTGTCCACTGCCTATTCTACAACTCCTCTACCAACTTCTCTCCCTTCTACACCTGGTATCCTGAGCATTTTAATAATTGCCCTCTGGGGCAGGGTCCCTGTTTGAGTTTACAAGGTCAGTAACTGTGATGATGGGAATTTTGAATCAGTTGGATGAAGCATGTATTGGGGAGATAGTTTATGAAATCAGCAGGGAGATGTAGGGGAGGAAAATTTTTTCTTCTACACTTTTTGAGTTCTTTAGCTGTTTTAATAATTTAATTGACCTAAGACAAATTAATAGGAGAAAAACAAATTTAGTTTCATACATATGGGAGCAACATCCTATATAATAAAAGGCTAATATGCAAATAGACCAAACTGTGGAACAACTGAACTACCAGTTGCTATGATGTGTGTTGACCACCAGGGGGCATGTGCAGAACATGGTGGGTGTTGGCCATGGTGGGCAGGTTTCCCAGATCAAGGCGGGTGCTCGTTGCTATCATCAGGGTGAGCCTCTGGTGGTTACCGAAAATTCTTTGCTCCTGCGTGCTGTGGTCCTGCCTGGCACTCCCATCTTGCTGCCACTGTAGGCCCCGCTTGCTCCTAATGCTGGTTCTGATTACTTGGTGCCATCAGCAGGTGTGAGAGGTAGCTGCTGGCCCTGATCATCCCTCAGGGCTTCTCCATCTCTTCCTGCTCCTGAGGATGATTGGGGTCAGCAGTTGCCTCTCGCATCTACTGTCAGCAATGGCCCTGCTCACACCCACTGCTGGTGCTGGAGCTGCTGCTTGCACCTGCTGCTGGCACCCAGCACTGGTCCTGATAGCTCGGAGCTGTCAGTGGATGTGAGCAGCAGCTGCCAGCCCCTATTGCCCCTGAGGGCTTCTCCATTTCTCCCTGCTCCTGAGGGGTGATCAGGGCAACAACCACTGCTCACACCCACTGATGGCTCTGACCCCGCTGGCACCAGCCCCAATCATTCCTTGCTATCAGTGGGTGCAAGGGGGGCTGTCAGCGTGTGGGAGCAGCAGCAGTGGGAGTGTGGCTGCCAGAAAACAGGGTAGGGGTCCATATTGGGAGGGGCTGGGTGGGGACAGGGGCGTGGAGGATGGGCCAAGATCTGCCTTGTGCCCACTGCAGCTTTGCAGCCCACAGTTCCTTTCAAGGCTCCTAGTAAAATATGTAACCCAAAGAAAAGTCAGGGAGTTGAGGCTTATATGCCATCCTGAGCTGAGGAATGGGTTAGGAGCCTGGAGCTTCAAAGGAGAGGAGGGTCATTCACAGGACCAGAAGAACAGATGTTTGTCCTGCTACACAGGTCATTCAGATAAAAGTTATCTCTGGTAATAGGTCTTTCTCTGAGCCACAGACCCCTAAGTTCTTTTAGGTAGTCAAGAGAGAGGTAAAAGTTTCTCTTGAGTCTGCAGGGTCTTAATTGCCTTCAGCTCAAAATAATCCACATACTAATGTGACATTTTGGGGTCAATTATTCTGTTTCTCTTCAAGGCTCACTCTTACTTTTATACCTTAAGGTTGCTTTTCCAGCCTATCCACAGAACAGGGAGTGGTACTGACAGAAGCCATTTTAGTTAAAGAAAAGTTTGCTCTATAGTTATCATATTTTTAAAAATTGAAATGGCTGTCAAGAGGTACAATAAAGGATTTAGAGATTAATTGAGTCAATTAGTGAAAACTATTATAGAAGTCTGGTTACATTGGAAGTTGTGTGAGGTATTGTTTGCTTCATCAGCGTATTTCCAGTTATTTTGGTTTTATGCTATAATTTATTGATGCATTATTAGCCAGTCATTGTGTTGAGTAATTTATAAACAGGATCTCATTTAATCTTTTAAATGGCATAAATAACTTATGAGGTAAATAACTTTATTTCCATTTTAGAGGTGAGTAAAGCAAAACCCAGAGGTGAAACACTTTGATCAAATTGCTGAAATAGTGAGGGGAGAGAGAGGATTTGCCACATTTTCTGTCTTGATTTCTCTTTTCATTTTTAAAATCTTTTCCTGAGGATATGTTTTATTGATTTTTGAGAGAGTGATAGAAACATTGATTGGTTGCCTCCCATAAACACCCCAAACAGGGATTGAACCTGCAACCTATGTATGAGTTCTGACTGGGAATCAAGCCTGCAACCTTTCTCTATATGGGACAGAGCTCCAAACAATTGAGTCACCTAGGCAGGGTTCATTCCATTTTCACAATCAATGTTTTTCTCTAGAGTATATTTCTCAGCTTTTTCTTTCTTTTTTTTAACCAATGTTCTTTTTCTCTATTTCATAGTATGTTAAATCATAATATACAATTTTGCATTTGTTTTCATAAAGTATATGTCTGCATTTTTTTCTTTTTTTTCTTTTTTTTTCTGTCTTTGTTTTGCCATTAATGTAATATTGGCCTCCTAAACAGAGTTGGGAATTTTAGGAAGTGTTCTTTCCTCTACTATATTCTAAAAGAGTTTGAGAAGCATTCTTTATATGTTAGACTTCTTCAGAGAGACCATCTGAGTAAGATTTCATTTTCAGATGATGTTTAATTACAAACTCAATTTCTTCAATAGTTGGACTATTCAATAATCTATGTCATTTTAGGAGAGTTTTGGTAGTGCGTGTATTTTTTGTTGTTTTATTGTAGAACTGATCCCCTCCAACTAAGATTTCATGTTTTTATGTATAGAGTTATTTGTAGCATTCACAAATTATTCTTTTAATATTTGAGTCAGCAGCATCTGTAATGATAGAGAGCATGTTACCTTTCTAATACTGAAAATGTATGTCTCCCTTCTTATTTTTCTTTTTCAGTTTTGGTAGTCTAGGTTTATCAATTTTATTGTTCTTTTCAAAGAACCAGCATTCATTTCATTGATTTTTCTTCATAAGTTTTCTGTTTTTAATTTCAGTGACTTCTTCTCTTATATTTATCATTTCCTCCTGTTTCCTTTGGATTTTTATTTGGGTTGCATTTCTTCTAGGTTCTTGATTTAGACCATTTTTTTCCATAATATAGTAATTTAGTACTATAAATTTCTTACTAAGCAGTACTTTAGCTACATCCCACATATTCTTACATATTTTCAGTTTCTTTCACTTCATCATTACCTAATTTCTGTTGAAACATTAACTTTGGCTCATTGGTTATTTTGAAATGTGTTATTTATATTCTGAGATTTTTCTGTTTTCTTTCTAGTACTGTTTTCTAGTTTGATTCTATTTGGTCAGAGTACACACATGTATGGATTGAATTGTTTTAAACTTTTGAAGATTTGTTAAGTTTGACCCTGGATGTGGTCTCTCTTACTGAGGTTTATGTGGCTTGAAAATAAGTTGTATCCTGCTGAAGGTTTTTTAAATGTCAATTAGTTAATGGTATTGTTAGGAAACTAGGTAAAGCTAGGGGGAAAACCAGTAGAAAGGTTTATAGAATCACACAGGTCAGGAGTAGTGACTGAAAGTTCCCATCTGGAAAACTGGACAAAACTAATGAACCTTATAATTCATAGGGCCTTGGGGTAGAATATTCAGAAGTTCTTATCTCAGTAGTGGAGAATAATTATTACTATTCAGAGTACTACTCTGGACTCAGGTAACTTTCATAAAAACAAGACTAGGAAGGATCTATCAGTTTCAAAGTAACTTCCAGAATAGAGATCAAGAATATTTATAGGAATATAAAACATATCTAGCACATAATGTGGTAAATACTATATTTGACATCCAAACAAAGACTACTAGGCATGAGACAAAACAGCCCCTAATAAGGAGAATAGTTTATCAATTAAACCTACCCAATACTGATACCTATGTTAGAGTTGTCAGACAGGGACATTAAAGGGTTTTTATAATTATCTTCCACATTATTAAAATGATTATTTAGAGACAGAGAAGACATGAAAAAATGATCCATATGATCTGTAGGTTCAACAAAATTCCAGTCAAAGTTCTGTCAGTATCTGTTGTAGAAATTGACAGGTTCATTTTAAAATTCACTTGGAAATGCAAAATAATTATAATAGTAAAAATGATTGTGAGGTGAATGGGATAACCACTAAACCATGGAGACATGGTAATACTCAAAACAACTGTGAAACAGGAAAACAAGTTGGAGATAAAATAGTACCTGGTTTCAAGATTAATTACCAAGCTACAGTAAGGAAAACAGTGTGATACTGGCATAAATATAGATACATAGCCCAACGAAACATAAGTGAGTGTTCAGAAATAGACCTACACATATTTGACAACTGAATTTTGACAAAGGAACAAAAGCAATGAAGTGCATATAGGATAGTCTTTTTAATTAGAAGTGCTGGAACATATGAGCCACACACTAAAAAAAAAACACACAAAACCTCAGAACTAGAGTTTGTATCTATGTCTTACATCATATACCAAAACTAAATAAAAATAGATCATAATCCATGTGCTACATTATAGAAGGAAGCATAGGAAAAAATATCTGTGATCATGGGGAAAGCAAAATGTCTTAGATAAGACACAAAAACATGATCCATGAAAGAAAAATGGATAAATAGGGATTGATCAATGTTAAATACATCTGCTCTTCAAGAGATACTAATAAGAGGATAAAAACAAAGCATTGGTTGAGAGAAAATTTTGCAAATTATATATCTGATGAAAGAATTGCTACCAGAATGTATATGAAAGTTTTGAGACTCAATTTTGAGAAAACAAAAACCCAATTAAAAATAGGCAAAGAGTTTGAATAGATAGTTCATTAATGAATATCTACAGCTGACAAGTAGGTATATAGAATGATGAACGACATTGTTGGTTGTTAGGAAAACAAAATAAAACCACAGTGAGATAAATCTATGGGAATGGCTTAAGTTAAAAGAAAAAAGTTCACCATTTCAGTTGTTGCTGGAGATGTGAGGGAACTGGACTTTTATAGTATACTAGTGGCTCGGTGCACAAAATTTGTGCACATTAAAAGGGAATTAATTAGAGGAAATATGTTTATTACTATTTGTCCTTTATAATAGAAGTGGCCGGCCAGCCCAACCCCTATTGGGTTAACCAAGACCCAGCCAGCCACACCCCCGTCAAGTTCCGCAGGGTGGGAAATACAGCCTCATGTCCCAGCACCAGGGCAGGGGCCACAGCCTCAGGTGTCCCAGTGCCAGGGCGAGGGGAGCAGCTTCAGGTCCCCTGGCCCTGGCCGCACCATGCAGCCTCACCCAGACCTTCACTGCGGGAACCATCAATGCATCTCCTGGTGACCGGTTGTTTGGTCATTACAAATGAAAATAAAGTCATACATTTAAGTATGCACATTCATTTTCAATGCCTGATTTGTCTACTTTCTCTAAATTGCAAAATAAATAAGATCTTCAGCCAGATAGCATCATAATGCCAAGTTTTTTTTTTTATAATGATACCATTCTCTCTACTCAGTATGCTCCATTTGAATGGATTAAATGTATGTGACTTATATGAAAGGCACTACTACTTGCTCTTAATAGAGGAAGCATTAGCTCATTACCTAACCCCATAAAGTGGTTTAAATGGCATATACTGACTTGAAGAACAGAAGGATAAATAGCAAAACAAACAAACACAAAAAACAGCATTCAGTGCTGTGGATGGCAGAATCCTCTCCCTTTCCCTTTGTTTTTTTCTGCTTTACCGGTAAGCCTATGTGCACTGTGCCTCAAAATCAACACAGAAGACAAAATCAGATGCTGTAATCTTCATTTTATGGTGTCATTTGAGTACAAAGAGATTTTTTCACTTTTTTTTTAAATCAATGCAGCTCAAACTTGCTTCCAACGTTCCAGGAGCCAGGCCAACCTAGCAGACACACCTTTGCTAGGTGCTACCAGGCTTCTGGGCTGGGGCAGGGGACACACCAGGTGTTGCTGGAAACAAATCAGCTCTCCTCTCTACATAGCAGGAGTCTTTTCATTATAACAGTAAAGCAGCAGCCATTTTCCATTACTCCCATCCCCAGCCCTCCTCATCTTGAGGCGTAGGAAGGGCTGGGAGGATATGTACTCTCAACTCTTTGATTTCTCTTATTTAATGGAGCCCAGTGAGAGCTGCTTCTCTGAGCTCAACACGAGCTGGCTCAGGGCTAGCCGCACCAGAAGGCAAGTGGCAGAGCTGACCAGGGGCTTTGACCAAGCCTGAGGGCATAGGTCACAGCAACCTCAGCAGGCAGGCTGTTCCTGAAGATTCTAGGCCCCTCCCAGCTCCGCACCCCAGCTCCCTGCTCTCCTGCTTTCACCCACAGGCAGCACTGGCATGGTGTGCACCAAGGCTCAGTGTACAGACACCAGAGTTGCAGGTTCAAGATGCTCCACCTCCTCCTGACACTTGGAGCCATAAGTGCCAGCAGGGACCTTTCCACTTGGTCTTGGTCTTTGGTCACTGCTGAGGTTTTCTGGACTCTCTAGGCCAGGGACAGCCAGGAACTTTGTCTCTGACCAATGCCATGCCTGCAGCCTGCCTGGGGTACCCCCAGCAATGGGAAAGAGTGGGGGCATGGCTGGCCTGAGTGAGGGGCTGTGATGGGGTAGGGGGGTTTGCTAGCCACCCCACCCTCAGTTGGGGTGGGAGAGGCTGATCAGGGGTAGGGGCAGGGGAGGATCTGGGAAGGGCAGCCATCTTGTGATGGCTTTAGGGTGTGAGGGTCAATTTGCATATTGCCTATTTATTATATAGGATGGCTAGGTGGGGAATGTGAATTTACCCACCACTTTGAAACAGTTTGTCAGTTTCTTATAATTTAAACATACATGTATCATATGATCCATCCATTCCATTTTCCAATATTTATCCAAAAGAAATAAAAGTATATGTTTGAACAAATATTTATGTACAATATCTGGAAACTTTGATTGTAATAGCCAATACCTGGAAATAATCCAAGTGTCACTCAACAGGTAAATAAACAAACATTCACCTATGATAGACTGCTACTTAGTAATATAAAGGGATGGACTATTGACTCATGAAACAGCATGGATGAACCTCCAAGGAATTGCTGAGTGAAAGAAATCAGAGAAAAACTGTACAATCCTGCATTATTCTACTTATATAAAACTTTAGAAAATGCAAACTAATTTACAGTGACATAAAAAGGATGAGTGGTTGTCTGGGAAAGAATACAGAGGATGTTGGGAGGGGGAGAATATAAAGAGGCACAAGAGAACTTCTTAGATTAGAATGATTGATATTCACTCTCTTCATTGTGATTTTTTCTCAGGAGTAGACATGTAAACACTTATGAAATTCTATACTAATAAGCATGTATAGTTTACTGTATATCAGTTATAATTAAATCAATCTGTCAAAAAAAATCAGGATAAGACATAGTTATTTAAATTGTTATAATAGAGAGCCCTGGGTTTGTTTCTGGTCAAGGTTGCAGATTTCTCCCTGGTTCAGGCCCAATCCCCAGCCCTGGTCAATGCGTGTGTCTCTCATCAATGTTTCTCTCTGTCTCTCCCCCTCCCACTCTCTGTAAAAATTAATGGAAAAATATACTTGGGTGAGGATTCAAAAAAAAGTGTTATGATATAAAACCTTCAGGCATTCGAAAGGGAAAACATAAGCAATAATTCCTGGGAAAATTACCAATTTTTGTAAATTCCGGAGAAGTGACGAGTGTGTTGTGGAGAGGGTGTTGGAGTATGAAAATACATCTACTAAGATGAGTTATAATGAGTGCTAATAATTTTCCATGTAATCAGAATATAATTATATTGAATATTAGCCAGTAATCTCCAAACAGCAAATTATGGATATTTAGATAAACACTTGATTAATAATTTCTGAAATTATAATGAATATATTTCTGAGAACCATTTTTTATAAGTTGATCAAAATATACTGTGAAAACTTTATAAAAATGAACAGTTGCCAATATTAAACTTAATACTTTTTCTTTTTTTAGGACCCTCTGTCCTTAATTTTGGTGATATTTGTGTGAACTCCATAAATACTCATCGACTGCATGTTGTTAATATGCTACCTAAGTATGTTTTGATCCATTTGGATGTTAATTTGAATGAACTTCAGAAAACCAAACAATTTTCATATGTGATTCCACCTTCAGCCAGTACTCATATTTCAATTACATTCCAGTCTCCCACTGCTGGAAAATTTTGGAAGTATGATTTATTTTCAAATTTCTATTTGCTAGAATCAAAATGTCCTATTATAGGATATGTTTTTATTTGCCCTATTAATTAATAGTGTGTATATATATATATATGTATATATAGTTCAGATTATTACAGATGTTCCTCTTTTTCCCCCCATAGCTCCCCTCCACCCAATTTCTCCCCTCCACCCTATGCCCTTACCCCCCGCCACCGTAAGATTATTGTCTAGTCTCTTCCCCCATCCCTCACACCCTCTTCCCCCTGATAATTGTCAGTCTACTCCCTTTCTATGCCCCTGATTCTATTATATTCACCAGTTTATTCTGTTCATCAGATTTTTTTATTCACTTAATTTTTAGATTCACATGTTGATAGATATGTATTTGTTGTTCATAATTTTTATCTTTACCTTTTTCTTCTTCTTCCTCTTCTTAAAGAACACGTTTCAGCATTTCATATAATTCTGGTTTGGTGGTGATGAACTCCTTTAACTTTTTCTTCTCTGTGAAGCTCTTTATCTGCCCTTCAATTCTGAATGATAGCTTTTCTGGGTAGAGTAATCTTGGTTGTAGGTTCTTGCTGTTCATCACTTTGAATATTTTTTGCCAATCCCTTCTGGCCTGCATAGTTTCTGTTGAGAAATCAGCTGACAGTAGTATGGGTACTCCCTTGTAGGTAACTAACCATTTTTTTCTTGTAACTTTCAAGATTCTCTCTTTGTCTTTTGCCCTTGGCATTTTAATTATGTTGTGTCTTGGTGTGATCCTCTTTGGATTCTTCTTGTTTGGGGTTCTCTGCACTTCCTGGACTTGTAAGTCTATTTCTTTTACCAAGTAGGGAAAGTTTTCTGTCATTATTTCTTCAAATATGTTTTTAGTATTTTGCTCTCTCTCTTCTTCTGGCACCCTCATAATTAGGATGTTGGTATGCTTGAAGTATATATTATATTTGATCCCAAAACATAGAAACTGTATCTGTATCAATTTGTAGATTTATAGACTCATATTTCAGTTGTAGTCTTCTTTTCATGATTAAGAATTGAGGATGTTAGTCATCAGTATGTGCACTTTTACATGTAAATTAATTCTATAATTGCAAATAGTTATTATCAATTAAATTCAAATGCCTTTGTTGTATTGCAGGTCTTTCACCTTTAGAGTGAACAATATACCTGCTGGGCACCTCCTAGTGAGGGCAATTGTCATGCCAGTAAGACTTGAACTATCTTCTGATGAAGTAGTGTTAAAACCACATGGCTTCTTGTTGAAAACATGTTTTAGGGAGACAGTTACGTTGCATAATCGTCAGAATTATCTTGTTCACTTTGAATGGATACCAGTAAGCACAGAAGAAGGAATATCATTTTCCATTCGCCCAAGCAAAGGTAATAGTTTATTGTTTGTTTGATTTAGACCCTTATTTATTCAAGTATTATATTCAGGCATTAATCATTAATTGTGTATGTACTGTATAATGTTCCTGTGAACATAGAAATAAATCTAATATGGTCATTTGGGCATTTATTTTTGCATACATAAAATATACATTTGATTTAAAAATATGAATCCTATATTAGGGTTCTTAGAGAAATACAAACATAAAGAGAAAGATAGAGAGTTATAGATTGATCAAGGAATTGGCTCACATGATTGTAGAGGCTGGCAAGTTTGAAATCTGCAGGGTAAGCCTTCAGGCTAGAGACTCAGGGAAGGATTGATGTTGTAATATTGAATCCAAGGAGGACCTCAGTCTTTTATTTTAAAACTTTTAGCTTATTGGATGAGGCCTTCCCACATCGGAAGAGGTATCTGCTTTACTCAAAATGTATTGATTTAATGTTAATCACATATAAAAAATACCTGCTCAGTAAAACCTAGACTGATGTTTGCCCAAACAACTAGTCACCATAGCCTGGCCAAGTTGACAAATAAAACTAACTTTGGCAGATACTGGTGAATTCAATATTTTTTGTTTAGTTTTAGTTTGATGATGAAAAGATATGATTTAGAATGACTTAAATTTTGTTAGATTGTGAATTATTTTAGAAGCATCCACAAATTCTTTACAGTCAATTTTTTAATACAGGTAATAAAGTCTAATTAATAAAATTAAGAACTTAAAAGTATCTGTCATTTAAGAATATTTTATTGATTTTTTTTTGAGAGAGAGAAAAAAACACATTGATTTATTATTCCACTTGTTTATGCATTCATTGGTTGTTTCTTATATATGCTCTATGTGCCTTGACTGGGCATTGAACCAGCAACCTTGGAGTATATGGACACCACTCTAACCAACTGAGATTTAGACTTAACATTTTTGATAGTTCCTTGTATTTGTTAAATATCTTTTTAACTTGCTTCTGCCATTTCCTGGAATTGATAATTCCACATAATGTACTGTTACAAAACTGAGCCCTGGTCACTACCTATCACATTTGGCAAACATCATTGTGATGTTTTGTGAATATCTCATGAGGACACAAGTTATCTTTTAAAGTAAAATAAAGGCAAGTTAGAAGCAGAATGATGAATATGGTGTCTTCGTTTCATGTACATGTTAGGACTTTCCAGTTAGGTGGAAAGAACTAGGTCCTTATATCTACAGTGAGTCACATGGTGCTTTATAACCAACTGAAGTCTAATGCTGCATGATAAATTTAAAACAAACTTTGGAGTCAGATAGACCTGATTTAAAAACTAGTCATGGCTTTTCATTAGCTTTGTGGTCTTGGAAAAAATACTCTGTAAGCACTGGTTTCTTTATCTGTAAAGTGAAGAGACTACTATATCTCATAAAGATTAAATATATGAAAAATTCTTCCATAATGACTGGCAAAGACTATGTGTCAAATAGATAGCTACTTGATTAGGACAGTTGCTGATTGTTTGGACTTCCCTATCCCTTTGAAGTATCCTCAGAGTAATAACAATTTATGCTTCTTACAACCCATCCTCAATTCCTTACTCCCACTTCCTTCCTTCTGTCTTACTTTCCCTACGTTCTTCCATTCCTCTTTCTCCTCCCTCTCTCTTTATTTCTAATTTAGGAATAGTCTTCATTTGTGATCAAAATAGAGTACATATCAGATCACAGAGGAATTCTAGTTTGTAGAAATCTTGCGTTAGGTGTATATTCTTATATTAATTATTTCCAAATCATGACTTTTATGTAACTCTACTAGTGTTTGTAACAGGGCGTGTTATGAACAACTTAATTGTACAATTTTAGTGCAGACATAGGCAGAGATGTTGAGAAACTTAACAAAGAGTAGGACTGTTCCTTCATTTGGGTTGGAGATCATTGATATAGCCATATTTAATCTTTAATATAGCCATATTTAATCTTTAATATAGCCGTATTTACATATTAAGTATGATATAGCCATATTTAATATTTAATTTTTAAAACAGGTATCTAGTAGTGCTAGTTATATAATCTACATCTTAGCTTATAGGTTTGGCACTTTTTCTTGGGTTTCTTTATTCTAACTATGGCTGAATGGGCTGGGCTTCACTCTAGCGGCTGCCATGGAAATGCAGTGATAATGCTGAATTTGTCAAAATATTATAAACTGGAACACCAGAACACCAGTTATACTTCTCATGATCTTTAGTTCTTATTTTTACAGGGGATATTTAGTATTTACTTTTATTTTCTTTGAGTTGTTTTTAGACTTTTTTAATCAAAGCACAACACAATGACCTTTAATTTGAAATATAAAGCTTACATGAGTAATCTCATTAGTCCTTAAGTATTTTTAATCTTTTTATTTTTTTAATTGATTTTAGAGAGAGGAAGGGAGAGGGAGATATGTCTAATGATGACAACAAATCAGAGATTGGCTGCCTTTTGTAGGATTCCTACTGGGAAATTGAGCCCATAACCCAGGCATGTGTCCTGACTGGGAATCAAACTGTGACCTGGCTCATAGTCAATACTTGATCATTGAGCAACACTGACCAGACACTTTTGATCTTTTTAGAACACAGTTGATACAATACTCAAATCTATTTCTGAGAACATTAAAGAAAGTATACATAGTTTATATATATAGTTTTTTCTTATATCATTTTTCTTTTGATGCTCAGAATAAATATCATAATTATTTAATTTTGTTTTTGCTTCTTTATGTGAATAGAAAATGAATTTTTATCAAGTTATTTTTCTTATATTCCTTTTGCTGCATTCATTTTGCATTTCAGATAAAGCATTTAATCATATCCTTGATTATATTTTTATAAACTAAAATAGTTCTGAATTAAATGTTATGCTGTGACTGTCCTTTCTTCCTGAGGTGTGATATATTTTGGATTATGTTTGGTTAGTGGATATTGAAGGGAAAAAAATGTAAGGGTGGATTGATGATTTTAAAGATGGAATTGGCTTCTAATACAATGTTTCCCTAGATATTATTCATGTTTCTGCTCATTTTGTTTTCTTCTTTGTTGTCTTTAACCTTTCTGAACTCTTGAGTCTGCTCAGTTTTAAAACTTGATTTGAATCAGTTCACTATCTTTCTCAATTATCTCCCTCCTTGGACGTTTGCTATACCTGCCCTTCCAATCCCACCCTTGCTCAGTCTAAACATCCAATTTATGTCCCCTGTTCCCTGTTCAAGTGCCTTTATATAAAGCATTGAATCTTCTATGTCCATGCTACTTCCCATCACAATCTTTTCCACACACCTCTCTTCTGGCACTGTCACTTGCCTTTGACACTTCCCTCAGCTTTCTCCTCCTCTAGAGTTCCTGTTCATCCTTGAGTCACAACTCACATGCCATCTCTTTAAATGAGGTTTTCTCCACTTTCTTGAGCCAATTTAGACTCCCCTCCTCATCCTTTCAGCTCCCACTGTGTATTTCTTTAATATTATCTACAATTACTTGTTTCTATATATTTCCTATTGTGGTAGATCTTGCTAAGCCCATACTGATATATATTCCCCTTCCTAATAGGATCTTCATTTTGTTTGGCAAAACAGTGTTCTTACCTAGAAATCTTTTCCCAAGCTTCTTGCCAATGAGACCTGAACAGAATTTTCTTTTATTTCCATCCTTCTTGGTGCCAGACACTGAAGTACTTCTACATATCTTAGCTTATCCAATCCCCTTCAAAAATTCTCTTCATTACATACAGTTATCCCCATTTTATGTATGGGGAAACTGTTAATGTATGTTAAGTAAATTGTCCAAGGTCTCAGCTAGTAAGTTAGAGAGTTAAAAAACTTGAATCAGGGAGTCTGACCCTAGAAATTGTGCTGTTTTAATCACCATGCTATCTTTCTACATTGAGAAGGCCACACAGTGAGGAATGGTAGTGTGGGAAGCTAGAAAGAGCATTGCTCCTTGAAGGCCTTGTCAATCTGTTAAGGCAGCCCTGAGATACCTATTTGTGGATATCTAATTTCATAAGACAAACAAACCCCTATCTTCCTAACCTACTGTAGCAGGACTTTTTAGTTACTTATAGACAAATCTAATCCCAGTGGATTCCCACTAGACTGTTAGCTCCAGTGTCCAGTTTCTATTATTTTTATAAGTTACTGAATTGGCATTCAAGAGTATTAATAATATCTGACACTGAGTGTTCTCTAGCATCATGCACTATGTTAATTCCTTTACATGTATTATCTCCCTTCATAGTCATAGGAGGTAGACACTATATCTTTTTTAAGATTGAGGAAACTACCATAACATGAGAGTCAACCTGACCCAAAGCAAAGATTGTGGTGATCACTCATCTCTCTCCGTTTATTGTGCATTGCCATTGAATCTCAGGTGATCCTTTCTTCATTAAGAAAGAACTTCTGAGTCATTCTTTCCATTAAGTATTATTTTCTTACTTTAGAGATGATGCATTTAAACAGATAAAGCAGCTCAATAAATGTGCCTGATGCCACTTGGGTTCTCAGTACATTTGAGTTATAGAAATGTATTGATTACTCATAGCTATATCAGAAGTTACATTTCTAGGGATATGAACATTTAAAAAAAGCCTCTGGTGATCCCTTCCTCTAAAAACTGAATAATAGTCTAATGTTAATAAGTGTTTCAGAATATTGGGAAACATGGAGGGGACACTTGTTCAGGGATCACGAATAGTTTTTGACTGTGTATGTATAAAGCCATTTCTAGCTCTAGCCGGTTTGGCTCAGTGGATAGGGTCCCGGGTTCGATTCTTGTCAAGGGCACCTACCTAGGTTGCAGACTCCTCCCCCGACCGAGTCCTAGTTAGGGCTCATGCAGGAGGTAACCAATTGATGAATACCTCTCACATTGATCTTTCTCTCTGTTTTTCCTTTTCTCTTCTACTCTCTATAAATCAGTGAAAAAATATCCTTGGGTGACGATTAAAACAAAAACAGAAACAAAATAAATAAAGCCATATCTAATCCTAGAATGTTTGTTTCATTGATAAATTTCTATTTTTTTTGAAATATTGGCATGCTTTTTGTCAAATATTTTCATCTGCCTTTTAAAATTGAAAAATAAGATGTATTTTAGATTTAAATCAAACTATAAGTTTATACAAATTTGATAAACACTCATTTAGTATTTTTCTATATTTTGAGTTTAATTTAAATAATTCGTTATATGATGTTATATTTGTATGCCAGCCCTTATTTTGGATATGGAAATATATATATTTAAAATGTGGAACTGTCTTATTCTCTCTAAACCCTCTGTAGGCATTATTGAGCCATTCTCCTCATTGGAATGTGAAGTAACATGGCTGCCGGGTTTCTCTGCTCCAGACAGGGGAGAATTTACTCTTCAAGTTGATGAAGGAAACACGATGACACTAAAATGTGTTGCACATGTAATTATTTCCTTTGAACATGAGTTTTATTTTGAGGGCTCAAAATTGTTTGGCATATATGTGTGTAGAATAATTGGATATGTATACTATGTTAGTAAAACCTGATTTTGCGTGCAATACTTAGTTAACTAAATTATGTTATAATATTTTTGGAGCCACTTCTCTAGCATAAATTAAGACTTTGCTAAAAATGTGTTGCTATCTAGAATTGATTTAGCAATTTAAGACTTTTGTGCTAACAATATTAGGGTATTTCCATTGTTCCAGGCTTGAAATAAGCTGTGTACTTCCTACTGCTCTCACTATTTTGTGCTTGACAAGTTTACTAATATAAATTTTGCCTACATAGTCATCCCATGTGTATTTTTTTCTGATAGGTAAAAGACCAGCTATTTAGTAATGCAGACTTGACATTAATAATACGTATCACTTATTGAGTAATTACAGTATCAGACATGATACTAAGTGCTGTTTGTGTATTATTTAATTTAATACTTATGACAACTCTATAGGTATAGACTAATAACTCAATTGATGGGTGAGGAAATGGAAGATGTGATTGATTAATGAGCTAATACAGGTTTACACATACAGTAAGTGTCCTAGTTGAAATTTATATTCAGATCTATCTGCCTCCATAACCTTTGCTATTACCATCTGATAAAATTTGCTTTTCCACTTTCTCCACACTAGGATTGGTTAAGAATTAAATGTTGAGATACCAGAATAATAAATTAGATTCTTTTTTGGTAAACTTTTAAAGCCCTTAAAATTAAATGGACTGTGAAATGTTGCTCTTAAGAATGTAAAGATGGAGCAACATGAAGTGATTAAATAAAATGTTCAAGTGTGTCATTAATTTATGAAATACTTGACCAATTCCTCTTCTATTAGCTTTGTTTGAAAATTAAAATTCCAATTACCATGACATATTCTTCAAATAATTTTAATAATATACTAAAACCTTCTAAGATAATAAGAAATAATATATCATGTATAAAGATAATAGGGTCTGGTGTAAAGAGAACTAAATGAGGAATTAGAAAACTTGGTTCTAGTTATCTTTGACTATGGTTTGCTTTCTTGTAAAATGGGAGAGGTGGGTAATATTAACATTTCAAAAAGTGTTTCCTGTGAAATGATTTGTGTGGGATAAGTTGAGGGAGTTCTGCACCAATGTAATTCTGTGAATCACAGTAAATTTCCTCCTCATTATCAGATAAGCAAAGTGTACATTATCAGCATATTAAGTGCTGTGAGAAGGTGTCTAGTAGAACCATGCCTGGATAATCTCATTTGGCACATTATTTCCCATAGGTGACCCTGAATTCTTTCCTTTTGCATAGCACATGGTAGCACTGTACACAGTTGGGTAGATGATCTCTTACATCTCATTCAGTGATTAATTCACATGATTCTCAGTCTTGGATTTACTTCCTCCACAGAGTTATCTTACTCCCCCTGCCTTTTTAGGAGTACAATTTAAAAATTTGTCTGTTTTCCTTTCTCTATTTTAAAAATCTTTATTCTTTAAAGCATTACATAAATTCCCTTTTTTCTCCCATTGACCCCTTATACCTTGCCCACACCCCAGGCCTTCACTACTCTATTATCTGTGTCCATGGATTATGTATATATGTATAAGTTCTTTGGTTGATCTCTTCCTTCTCACCCCTATCCCCATCCCTCTGAGATTCTATAGTCTGTTTCATGCTTCTATGTCTCTGGATCTATTTTGTTCAACAGTTTATTTTTTTCATTAGATTCCACATATGAGTGAGATCAGGTGATATCATAAAATCTGATAACACCTCATATTTCAGAAATTTCCATAAAGCTGAAAAAATTTTAAAATTTGGTGGTTATAAAAAAAAAGGTATTTACTATTATTTATCTGCATTTTCCTTTTCCTCCTTTCATTATTAGCGTGGTAACACCAAAGTCTTGTTTTTGGAACCAAGGATACTCTTCAATAATAGCCCTCAAGGTTTAACAACTTGGAAGAAAGTTATTCTTCACAATGTAGGACAAAACCATGCCTATTTCAAGGTGATGTAAAATCTTGGAATCTTACTTATATCAGATTACATTATAATTTGAATGAATATTTTGTGATGAACACTATGGCATTAATACTTTAGTCTTTGTAAATTTGGTAAAGCTAATATTTAGATATTTCGCATGATACTTATCTGAGTATATTTTATCTACTTTGTCCTTTTAATTTCCTATAAAATTAACTTTTTCCCTTTCTTTCTTAGTCTTTCCTTTTTTTCCCCTTTTACCCTCTTTTTCTGTTATTTTGTTATATTAAAAAGGTAAGTTATTTGAAGAAAATATCATTTAAAAATGTATTTTGTCAATGTCACATTCCTTATTTAATTACTTACTTTTTCTTTTATCCTCTGTCATCAGGACTCTCAAGTTAGCAACTTGAACCATTCTATAGATACTATATTCAGTTTTTTTTTTCTGATTTAAATTGCCAGGTGGGGATGTGTTTAAAGTGGTAATAGTTTTTTGTTTTTAATAACTGAAAAATCTCCTAATAGAAGTTAGCATTGGAGATATTTCATTCAAGCTTTATATTTATACTAAAGGCCTGGTGCAAGAAATTTGTGCACTGGTAATGTCCTTTGGCTTGGCTGACAATCAGGGCCAATCTGTGGGGCAACCAGCAAGGCGATCAGGGGGACCCCACTGGCACCAGCCTTGGCCAGCCTGGTGCTTCCCGATCACTAGCCCCGCCTCCCCACCGCACCAGTTGCCTCCCTCTGTGGGGCAACCAGTGAGGCCATCGGGGTGGGGGCCCACCTTGGCTGGCCTGGGGCCTGCAGGCTGGGGCAGCTTTTGTGTTAAGCATCTGCCCCCTGGTACTCAATGTGCATCATAGCGACTGGTCATTCCACTGGTTCTGCTGTTTGGTCAATTTGCATATTAGGCTTTTATTATATAGGATGTTTTTTGCCCCAATAACTAAATGAGGATACTGTTTTCTACTCTTTTGCTTCTAAGTTAGATTTGAAGGCTCTTTGTTCCTTCATACCCCCAAATATTTTAATTTCCTATCTCCTTCTAAATATCTAATTTCCCTTTATTATTTTGGTTTAAAGGATGGTAGACAGGGCTAAATTCATCTCTGACAAACCACATCATAAGTTCCTTTCTTGAATGTCAACATGATACTTTAGACATTAGGCTATCAAGGAAATGACAAAGAAGAGGAAGTTACTTTATCATCTTGCTTCCCAACTACCTTTGCTTTCAGTTTTTATGATCAGGGAAAAGGCAAAATTATCAATGTATTTAGAACTTTAGCATCTTCCCTAAGAGATATAATTCATCCTTTTAAGTTTTTCAGAGTCTTGAAAGCACTTCAGACAATAAACGTCAGCTTCCTATTTGAATTGGAAGGTGCCACTACTGAATGTTGTATTTGCAAATCCTTGTTGAAGCTGGTGTTTGAAAATCAGTTACACAATCATCTCATGCCCTGTGCCTGGGGGACCTCTAGATAGTAGTTTGGAAGCTTTCCTCTGAGAGCTTTGGAACAGTAACTTGAAAGGATAATAAAAACAAAACAGAACAAAAACAGTCTCATAGAAACAGAGACCAAAATGATGGTTACCAGAAGGGTGAGGGTAGTTGAAAATGGCAAGGGGAATGTAGTCAATTTTGTAATAAGTTTGCCCATTACAAAACATTACTAGAATTAATAGGATGATAACATTGTAAGGTCTAAAAATGCTGAATCACTTTATTGTATAGGTGAAACTAATATAACAAATATAAGATCATATGCCAACTATACTTAAAAAAATTAAAAATATAGGATAATGAGCATTTTTGTAAATTTTTATTTACAGGTTTGCAGTAAGAGTCTTACGTCTATCATTGATATTGTTCCATCAGAAGGAATAATTCCATTTGGGGGGCTAACTGTTGTTACTATTACCTGTACACCTACCTTGGCAGAAAAATTCGATACGATAGCAAAGGTATGTTTGTACACATGAGTCCCTGCACAGTATATATATCTATGAAGATTTGTTTGTTGTTTAAGATATTTGTAGTGATAACCGTAATGCTATAAAATATTACAAACATATTAATTTTTAGAAAGCTTGTTTTGTTTTAATGATTTTTTCAAATGAAAAAGGGGTTTAATGTTAAGCTATTAAAGAGTTTAAAATTTGTTATATTCTAGCAATGAGTTAACTCTAATGAAGTACAGATTTTAGCAATCTAAAAGAAAAGCTACCTTGCCTATATCATCTATTATAAAAATGGTTAACAAAATCTGGCAAGAGGATTTGTAGAAAACATTTCTGATAAAAGTTGGTAATAAAAACTTGTACTAAATTGAAATGAATACCTTTCATTATTATGAGACATTTTCACATGAAATTGAAATTATATCTGGCATTTTTACCTTGTGACAGGTCCTCACTAGTCATAGAGCAAAAGATTTTTTTCATGGCATTAATTATATATCATAGAAAAAATAATCAATTTTGGAATGCTAATTAAAAATAGATTTAATGACTAAATGAATTACCAGCAAATTCTATATGATGTTATTATCTATATTTTATAGCACACATTAAATATTTTACTGTTTTGTGTTCTAAGAATTATGGAAATGAAAAGATATTACCTTAATTTTAGAGACTTTTCTATGTTCATTCAACAAAATAAATAAGACCAGTCTATAATAAATTTTACATATTATAAACTCATAGAATAAAATGCTCTTGATCTTTAATTTGATGATCAACTGCATTTATTTATATTGAAAAAGAATATGTAGACCATCATCATATCAAAATGAATATCTTTAGATGTACTAGTATCCACCATTTTATCCTTCAGTTCCCTATAACAATTTAAAAATAATATGTAGCTTAATGTAATAGACACTAATTTGCCTCACCCCAAAATAAATAGCCTAAGAATTGAATCTTTTATAGAGAAACTTGTATTGAAAAATGTATTTTTAAATAGATTTTTGTTGATTTCATAGAGGAAGGGAAAAGGAAAGGTGGAAACATCAATGATGAGATAGAATCATTGATTGGCTGCTTCATGCATGCTCCCCACTGGGGATTGTGCTTTGACTGAGAATCGAACTGTGACCTCTTGGTTCATAGTTCAATGCTCAACCAGTGAGCCACACAATCCAAGCAAAAGATATGTTTAAATTAGTTATTGTGGTATATGGTCTGAGATTTAGGCAGAATTTTTACATAGTATTCTGAAAAATATAGAATAATATGGCCACAAATTTTACTAAAAGATTTTACTAAAAGATTAAGTTCTACAATATCTTAGAAGAGTATGCTGTTTTTACAAAGCCTACCCTTTTTTACTAGAGAGGTGCTTTAACCAACTAAGCCACGGCGCCTAGTCCTTTTTTTTTAAATTGACAGTTTTACAGATGTCTCCCATTTCCCCTCTTTTACCCTCTCCACCAAATCTCTAGGCCTTTCCCACACTATGTCTATGTCCATGGGTTATGCATATACTGCACACCCGGTGCACAAAATTCATTCATAGATAGGGTCCCTAGGCGTGGCCAGGGATCAGGCCTGATCAGGGCCTTCTGGCTACCAGTCAGGACCTTCCTTTGTTTTGTGCCGCTCCCTGGTGGTCATAGTGAGCAATCAAACTCTCAGTCTCCTGGTTGAACTCCTGAGGGGACACTTTGCATATTAGCTTTTTATATATATAGATGTTCTTTGGCTAATCTCTTCCCATCCTCTCTGCCTTCTTCCTTACTGAGATCTGTTATTCTATTCCCTGCATCCATGCCTCTGGTCCTATTTTGTTCATCAATTTATTTTGTTCATTAGATTCCACATATAAGTGAGATCATGCAATATTTGTCTTTCTCTAACTGGCTTATTTAGAAAAGCTTACCTTTTTAAAAGTGCAATACAATAAAATTTGTTCATTCATTTAGCACAGTCCCTGTTGTAGATGCTAGTGATACAAAATCAAACGAGGAATTACACAACTAAATTCTTATTTCACTATCTTAATTTTCTTGGAAACAGTTGAGTGTTCAGATAGTCCTTCGTTCAAGTTTCGCTGATGTTGCTTTCAAGTTTTGTGACCTAAAAAACAAAACAACAACAAAAAACCCCCAACAAAATATTTGACCTTTCTAAGCCTTAGCTTTCCTTACCTGGAAATTAGGTTATTAATAGAAGTAACCTGATAGAATACTGAGGATTAAAAAGAAGGTAATGTATTTAGCTCATATTCGGCCCATATACTCATCAATTTTTAGCTGCTCTCATTATAGTTGTGGATATTAGTATCTTCTTATGGAAATAAGTATGTTTGCAGTCAGTTTCCTGTCTGTTTTATTTTTAATAATCCATTGAAATTAGGTAAATACAAAGGATTGCAGAGAGTTTGAGGCAATAATATAAATTTAAGTGGGTAGAACTCCGCAGTCAGGTTCACAATCTGTAAGCTGATTCCATTTGTGGTGGAGGTTTTAAGAGTTGAATACTCACTTCTCTTAGGAATATAAATTCTGCATAATCAGAAATGTGATGACAACTGCCAGAAGAAATCTTCTGACATTTACAAAATGTTATGATGATTTAAATTATAAAATGTTACATAAATGCCAGGTAACACTTCAGCAGTATATTAGTATATTTTAATGTGGTTTCTACAGAGTTTTATATTTTTTTCTAAATATTAGGTTGCTATACGCCATGCAAGTGACATAGAACTTAGGATTGGTGGAACTGCTGAAGTTGCTTCTGTTGAAATCAAACCAGTAAGTGTGTATCCAGTTTATTAATTGTGGTGACTTTTATTTGCTCTATGTCCCTAGTTAGTCCATTTATGTTTTAAAATGTTATTATGTATTAATTTGACACCAATTAATATATGTAAATAAGTAATGAAGCAGAATAGTAAATAATGGTGTAAGAATTCAACACCACACTTAAGTATCAGAGCACTACCAATACCATTAATCATGTGTAGGTTTCATCATGATCCTGCTCCTTTTAAGAGATAATTCCTTTACTTAATTTTGTGGTTATTCTCCCTTTACTTTTTCTAATTGGGTATGATTTCTTTAACCATTCGTGGTTTGGTTTACTCTGTTCAATTTTGAGTTTTATAAAAAAACATGTACAGTCTTTGTTGTGTTGCTTTAAATAAATATTGTGTTTCTAAATTTTATCAGAGTTGTGTATGTGATTGTATTTTATTCATTATCACTGTTATTTAATAATCCATTGCATAGACATGCTATAATTTGTAGACATATTCCATTGTTCATAAATTTAGGTGTTTCTGTTTTTTTTTGTTATTACAAAGACTATACCTATAAACATTCATATTCATACCTTCTGAGGCACTTATGCAAGAGTTTTCTTTTAGAGTGGAATTTCTAAAACATTGAATATATGCATGTTTGACCTCATAAGATAATTTCCATATTTTCTTTTCAAGTTTCCATTGATTTACATTCCATTGCTCTATATATTGTATTATAAGACTTAATGTTTGCCAATCTGTAGAATATAAAATGATATCTCACTGTGGTATTGATTTGCATTTTTGCATTATAATTATACTTATTTTTTTTATTCTATACTCTGATGAAATGTTGTTCTATAATTGATAGAGTGCATACACATGCTTTTTTTTGGCCAGCCTCTTAGGAATTATATATGGCCTCATCAACCCAGAGAAACTTATCCTGATCTTTCAAAGCAGACCCATATGCCCCTCTATTGTGACATTTACAAGATGTTACAGACACCTTTAATTCTGGGAACATCTTCATTATAGTGATTGTCAATTGTTTTCAGGTTATCTGCACTTTTCTTTTCCTCTTTCAATAGTCCCCAGTACCTAGCACCATTTTGGTGCTTAACTAAATTGTGCAGAAATTGATGAGGCTGCTGGTTGCCTTAGGTAGGCCTCACTACTAGTTTGTACTTCAATGGGTTCAGCACAATTCTAAGGTCTGACTTTAAGTTATAATTTTCCAAACCTTATTTTATTCAGTATTGAAGGCATTATAAATTCACATAGATGGACAGATATTAAGCTAGCTTGTCCAAGACTATGGTTACTCCTGGACTATAAACCCTGTAGGATCAGAGTGCTTTTTCCATTGCTATGGTGTCCCCCCTTAAACAATATTAGACAAGTATTAAGCCTTTTACTACTTTATTTCCTCATGTCAAAGACAATTGTGCAGGCTTTTAATGTTATGTACAGCTAAGTAATTTATAGAACTTTATATTGATAAATATCTCCTAATTACGTTGGATTTTAAACACAGCTGCCCTTAAAAAAATATTCTAGTACTACCTGATACTGTTAGCAGTACATTTAATAAGTGTGTGGCATTGACTCTGTATCTTAGTAACAATTAGGGAATTTTTTCCAAATGAGTAAATGGACAAGGCCAGAATGGGATAAGAGGAATGGTTTTTTGTATATATAAAGTGTTAAACTTTCATTAACCATTTTGGATTTTATAAATTTCACCTGTGCAACTGGGTTGATATTATAAATGAAACAAATAGTGCCCAATTGACCTTAGTGAAGTATCTTCCTTAACATTAAAATATTGTTGCTTCTTTTTCTTTGAATGACATATGTAATTCTTTTAGTAAGGAACTGTAGGGTATATATAACAGCACCACCAGAAGGACAAATTCTATAGAGTTTTGTGGTGTAGGCACATTCTGACATCTAATCTCAAGTTAAAATACATTCAATAAACATTCCTTATATATTTTAGCTGTGTCACTTCGTATGGATGCAAAATGAATTATACTTAAGCTGTACGAGGTATGAACCAGCATCTACTCAGATATGTAAACAAATAAAGGGACTTTGTGATGGTGTAATATAATAAAAGGAAAAGAAATAGTCCTGAGCAGTGTAGTTAGTTTCGGTTTATCAAACTGGGGATTGAAGGATGCATAATATTTTACCAGGCAATAATAAGTTAGTGAAAGGTCTTCCTGATCAAGGGACACCTTGATAAAGATAAAGATAAAAAAGAGTGAAGCATCAGGCATTGGTTGGAAATGACAAGTTGTACAGCTTACTGAAGCATGAGGTGGAAGGGTAGGAATGAAGCTAGATGAGGCTGGAACATGAGCTAGGAGAAGGTCAGGGTGAACTTTGTAAGCCTTGCTAATGAATTAGGATATTCTCCTGTAGATGGAGGAGAATCATTAAATTTTAATACACAAAGCAGTCTGGTCATATTTTCAATGGCTTTAATTGTGACTTAATTTTGTAGGAGAGAATTGGAGAAAGTGAGATTCTAAAAATGAAATTAATAGTGATGAGTTACTAACTTTATTCAGTTATGAAAAGGATAAGAAGGACGGAAGGAGGCAGAATTAATGGGATTTGGTAAATGATTATGTACAGGAGGTGGGGGAAGGAAGGAAGGAAAATATGACTAATTTTTATAAAGTAGTCTAGTTAATGTCTTTGGTGAACATAACCGTATATTTATTGTTGAGGCAGAATTCACATATAGCATTATGTTAATTTCCTGTATACAACGTAATGATTCGATATTTGTATTTATTGAAAAAATGATTGCCACAATAAGCCTAGTTAACATCTGTCACTAAACATAGTTATAAATATTTTTCTTATGATGAGGACTTTTAAGGTCTACCCTTTTACAGTTTAATTTTTAGTTTACATTATTCTCTTAAACTATTATACTACTTTCTAATTATTCCTTTTTAAAAATTTTAGGACACATTTATCTTTGCTGGCACCTTTCTTGGCGGTACCCAGATTATTCCATTTTGCGTAAAGAACAAAGGCTTAACACGTGCCAGAGTGGAGTTTAATCTAGAAGGTCATTTATACTTTTCAATCGTTTTTAAACACAAAACAGGTATGTCTGTTACATTATAATGATATTATTGTAAAAATAAAACAGTTTTAAGTTGCTCAAAGATATAATTTTGGAAGTCAGGGACAATTACTCTTAACTGTTTTTAATGATTCAGTGAATGATTTTCTTATGCTCTGTAATCATGGTTTTACTTTAGAAATACATCCAAAATTAATATCATAACACTTTGGTAATACATGACATATAGTTGCTTATTAATTGATTTCATATAGCAAGTTATATATAAGCATATACTATAAATAAAAATAAAATTATTAATTTCTAGTTTTAATTGCTCAGGAATTTCAGATAAATGTCCTTGGAGAGCTCTCTATGTTTATTCATGTATTAGGTATTTTTATGTTAAATTAAGTTTTAAAATATGCACTTTTATAAGTGCATTTCATTTGTTTACTCCAGAGGTTGGTGAATAAAGGCCTGTAGGCCAAATTTGGCCTGACACTTGCTTTTATAAATAAAGTTTTATTAGAACACAGACACACTTATTTGTATATTAGTGGCCTAGTGCATGAAAATTCGTGCACGGGAGTGGGGAGTGTCCCTCAGCCCAGCCTGCCCCCTCTCACGGTCCAGGAGCCCTCACAGGATGTCCTACTGATGGCTTAGGCATGCTCATCGCGGGCCTAAGCTGCAGTCTGGCCTCCCTCTGAGGGAGGCAGCTGGCCAATAAGATATATAAATACTTTCTGAAGGCAGCACGGACTCCTTCCTTATTTCTTTCCTTTGTGGTTGGAGAACAGGGGACTAAAAGGTGGAGGCAGAACTGTGGATGGGCTGGGGGCTTTTGGAGGCAGCTGAAAGAGAGAGAGGGCTGGGGAAAGTCTAGACACAGTTTCCTTCAATTGTCTTCCCTTCCTCTGGGACCCTCCCTCTGTTTTTTTCTTGTGGTGGTAGATGCTCAGGCCTCGGACTGACAGGAGCTCAGTGACTGTAGGGTTCAGCCCCCCTCACTTCTCAGCTGAAGATACAACTGCTTCACATTCCAAGCAGGGCTGTTTTCAAGTGACTAAAGCACTGGGAATTCATGCCTCCTGTCCTTTCCTCTCAGTTTCCTTCTTTGATCTGTTGCAAACTTCACTGAAACAACGAGGCAGCTCTGCCCTGGTAGTTCTGCAATGGCCCCCACCTGGGTCCTGCAGGGTATTCTTCCGCAAAGTCTATGTGTTCACAGTCTGCGCTCAGGGAGTTTGTCCAGAGCCTGTTCCCCCCAGCAGGTGGGGTAGGAGGGGGCAAGCTTGGAGAGTTAGAGGAAGATGGCAGAGTAAGAGTTGGTATGAACTAGCACCTGCTCAGCCAGACTTCCTAAGCTCTCCACCGAGCCCCAGACTGGGCCCCTTCCCTGTGCCAGGAGGATCCTGGCTGAAGTCCCATCCCAGCACACAGCACCCTCCTCTCTGTTCCACCACCAGGGGCAAGAGCAGCTCACCCACTCTGGACCCTGCCAGCCCGGAGAGGGTGATGCAGGCTTTGCAGCCTAGGGTGCTGGTGGCCATGAGCCTCCTCCCCCTCCCTAAAGCATGGGATGGGGTCACAGCAGCTCATGGCTGCCCCCAGGCAGGGCTGTAAATGGAGACATCACTCGCTGCTGAGCCACCATCTGGCCTGGGACCTTTGGCGGGCTGGGGTGAACTTGGGTTCCTGCTGGCCCCACTGAAATCAGACTTGGCTTGGCCAGTCACTATGCTACCTGAGGTCTGCATATGCCTCACAGGCCTTGTTGTCCTAGTATAGTGGTTTGCAAACTCAGTCAACAGAGCCAAATATCAACAGTACAACGATTGAAATTTCTTTTGAGAGCCAAATTTCTTAAACTTCTTCTAATGCCACTTTTTCAAAATAGACTCACCCAGGCCGTGGTATTTTGTGGAAGAGCCACACTCAAGGGGTCAAAGAGCTGCATGTGGCTTGCAAGCCACAGTTTGCCGACCACTGTCTTAGTGAATTGCTGTGGCCCGGTCATCCCATCCCAGGAAGTGGCTGTCCTGATCACCATGGCTCACTCTCTAGTATAATTGGGCTTGCCCAACAAACATGTAGGCAGGACCTGGGCTGCTGATGGGAGGGAGGAGGGATGTGTAGGCTGGGGTGGAAGCGGGGAACTTAGTGGTGTAAACACAGTCCCCCCATGCTGCACCAACCCTCATGCCCCATTCCCAGACCCCCAGGTGTCCCTGCCCAGCACCACACTCTTGGGCCTGGGGTGGGGGTGAGGGACCTAGGGCTGTGGCCTGAAGGGGCCCTTGATGGCTTAGGGTCACAGTGGTCAGTCAGGGAGGGATGTGGGATGCCATGAGGCAGCCTCATGCAAGTCCCACTGCAAGTCTCCACTTCTCTCTATCCCTGAGAAGTCAGCAGTTCAGCCCGCTCAGCATGCTGCATGTGCAACCTGGCATTCGGTTAAGCCTTTGGTCATTTTGGATGTTACAGACACTGGTTCTTTATAGAAATAGATATGGATATAGATGTAGATGTAGATGTAGATATAGATTGTTTATGGCTGCATGTCTGCTGTAATTGCACAGTTGAATGGTTGTGATAGAAACCACATGGCTTGCAAAACCTAAAATACTTACTCTCTGAGCACTTAAAAAAAAGTTTGCTGAGCATTGGTTTAGTCATTCCTTCAATAAATATTTGTTGAGTACCAATTATAGGCTAGATACTCCATTTTGAGTCTATAAAGGTATCTTACATTTTCTTGAGAAGAAAACAGTATGTTTATTAGTAAGGGTTTCAATACTAAACAGATGATCCACTAAAAAGGTTTAAATGACAAGGGTTTAATAAAGGAATTATCTATGGAGGTGGGAGCCAGGTGGAAAGAAACCAACAAGGGATGGAAGCTGCTACTACCTCTGGGCCTGAAGGAGCAAGAGGAGGCAAAATATTAGTGGAGCCCTATGAGTTGTAAAACTAAGAAAGATGGGCCAAATTGAATAGTTATAACTCTAAAAGAATGAAGCCATTTCCAGAACTAGCCAAAGCAGTGAAGTCACAGGGCATATATACCTTTTACCTTCTCATATCCTGCTAGAGTCTCTCTGTGATTGAACCAAAGCAGCAGCAGAAGAGCAATGGGGCCTAGTTGAATCAACATGTGGAGGTCAGGGCAGAGCAGAGAAAGATGGCTATGGGACTAAGTAACAAATAGAGATCACCTATAACAATAGGTTGAGGAGAATAAAGAATCAGATTACTGCCATATAACATGGCAGATGCTGTAGGAAAAGTCAGTGCATGATGCTAAGGGAGCATATATTAGGGAAAACTAGACAAAAAGCAAGAAGGAAATATGTTTTGCAGAATTTGATGTGTAATTTGAGTCTTGGAGGAGATACATAAGAAAAGGGGATCTATGAAAGAAAGCAAGTAAAAGCCTGAAATGGGTCAATAAGGAAGTAGTTCAGGCTATCTAAAGCATAGAGGGATAGGATAGGACCGGAGGAGCAAGTGAGACCAAGTTGTTGAGGGTCTTTTCGGACTGTTAGCCTAGATGTTAGGCAGCACCATTAAAGTATTTATATCCAGGCAATAGTATAATTAGGCTCATGCTTTACTAATTTTCCTTTTGGAGAAAAGTTGACTTTGGCCTGGGGCAAAGGGTAGGTGTAGGAAGGGCAAGACTAGAGACAGGTTCATCAATTAGGTATGGTTGTACAGGTGTGATGTGAGATCCTATACTCAGGTCATGATGCTGGGGATGGAAAGGAGGGGAGTACAAAGTTACTGAGGATTTAGAAAGTCTCCGACTTGGTTACTAAGTGAACATGGGTATTAGGGAAGAGGAGAAAGTCTTGAATCACTCCCAGTTTTTGACACTAAGGGATGGGTGACAATTCATAGTTGATGCAATTCAGGAGGAGCAGGTTTAGGCAAGCATACTGTGTTTGAGGCGTTGTGGAATAGCCCAGGAAAAACAATAGACAGTTGGAAATCAATATGAAATCCAAATTAATTTTTCAAAAAAAATCTGGATGTTGAAACTCTCATGGTTTTAACACTTCACTCTGACTGACCAGCCCAAATACTTTCATGCACCTATTCAATGGACCAAAGCCTTTTCTTGCTTAT
Organism: Lasiurus cinereus; assembly: GCA_011751065.1. NCBI lineage: Eukaryota > Metazoa > Chordata > Mammalia > Chiroptera > Vespertilionidae > Lasiurus > Lasiurus cinereus. The sequence continues at coordinate 12,616,353 of JAAGEH010000029.1, forward strand.
TGTGCAGAGCTACTCTGCAAAGTGCCTTTTCGCAATTCTGAGTTAGTTCTAGCTCAAACCTCCCCTCTAGGCCATTGCATCTTTTCAAATGCTTTCTCTGCCTGAAAGCCTTTCTTATACCAGAGAGTAGTCTCCTTAAAGCAGAGATGTTAGCATACCTCTGCTTAAAAAGCATTGCTGGTTCCCTATTAACAGTATTCCTCAGCAGCCTGCTGCTGACACAGTCTAGGAAGTATGTAAACGAATCTTAATAATTAACAATTTGCAGTATAGTTTATATTTAAAATACCCTGAAAATGTATCTTATTGTTATGAATATTTGAACACATAAATGCCCTTCATTAGCAAATTAGACTTGTTTTTTCACATGATAACTTCAGGATTATTTGATAGAGTGACTTACAGGAAAGGAAAGATTGAGATCCATTTGCGTTGGCTGTGATTCTACTTTGTCTTCCCAGCCACCACGCCCATTACAGGTGCCATCAGTTCTCTGTGCTACTGCCAGATTCTCTTGTATTTCCCTCCAGTGGCACTAGGCTTCCCTTCTAGGATGGTTCCTTTTTTGCGTCCCGGCTACCTGAGATCCTGCCCTCTTTTATAAACGAGCTTCAATCTCCTGAGTCCTGTTGATCATTACTCCTATTTCCCTTCCCTACCCAATTGTTTGAAATTACTTTTTAAATCTTTTCTCCCTTAAGCCATTGCGTCAGTTTTATTGCAACACTAACCAAAAAGGGCTATGAACTTGTCTCCCCTAGTACACTGAACTCCATGGGATTAAGGACTATATATACAGGTTTTGTTTTCTATTAGAGCAGTCCATTATAATGTTGTGTATATTATAAGCACTCAAGAAATATTTATTGATGCTAACTTGGATTATTGCATTTCACAAACTATATTTTATATATACTCCAAATATACTTATGAATATTGATTTATTTATCCATTTTTGTTATGTCTTCTGTTTTCAAAATATGCATACATTCAAGGTGAATATTCTTTGCTGTGTAATATGTGCATCTTTCCCCACATCACCAACAATATTTATATTAATGTAAACTTAATGGTTTGTTGTTCTTTTTGTTGATCTGTTTAATGGTTTTCACATTGTAGTAAGTGAAATTAAGTAGTATGAAAGAGGTTGGAATGAGATATTGAAGTTCATTTCCAGATAGGGATAAATAAAATTATTATCATTCCTTGGCATAATCTGAAAACTTTATGGAGGAAACAGAATTTTTGAAATCATTTAGATGAGGACACATTTGATCTTTCAGGAAATTGTTTCAGAAGTTAATTTAAATAGTTTTAATTTTTTGAACCTGAAGTTTGCATTACTATTGGTCAATTGGTTCTGAATCTTTTGTATCTGGAGTGATTTCATTTTGTCAAGTTTTCTTTTGTAAAATTGTGTTTCTCTTCTTTGTGCACTCTTTTAAGATATCAGAAGTGATCTGCATCTTCTCTGCTCCATCTTCACTACAAATCATGTCTCCCAACCCTCTCAGATCTAAGATTCAGTCAGTTATGTGACCTTGACCTTTACTAGTATTTCTCTCCACATTCATCTGAGAGAACTATGATATGCTTCATGAATGTTGGAAATTTTTCTAAAAAATGGATTTACTGTCTGTTTTGCTGATTGAATATGTATTTGCTCCATGTTTGGATATTAGTTTTGCTGATTAGAACTTTCATATTTAGAGCAATTATTTAATCCAGCAAACATATGCAGCACAGCACAAATATTTTAGCAATTGTTTTTAGGTTGTTAAGAACACATTGATGTTGTTTCTTAGTGCTTTATTTAAAAACTAGAGGCCTGGTGCATGAAATTTGTGCAGGGGGGCAGGCAGGTCCTTCAGCCCAGCCTGCTCCCTTTCCAATCTGGGACCCCTAATTGCCTTCCCCTGTTTTTGCCCTCCCCTGCAGGCCTGGTCATCCCTAAATTCTCTCCCCTGAAAGCCTGGTTCCCCCCAACTACCCTTCCCTGCAAGCCCGGTCACCCCCAACTTCCTTCCTCTGCCATCCTGGTCACCTCTTACTGCCCTCCCCTGCAGGCTTGATCACCCCCAACTGCCCTCCCTTGCAGGCCTGATCCCTTCCAACTGCCCTCCCTTGCTGGCCATCTTGTGGTGGCCATCTTGTGTCCACATGGGGGCAGGATCTTGTGATTACATGAGGACAGTCATCTTGTGTGTTGGAGTGATGGTCAATCTGCATATTACTCTTTTATTAGATAGGATAGAGGTGCATGGGTAGGGGCCAGCTGGTTTGCCCTGAAGGGTGTCCCGGGTCAGGGTGGGGGTTACCTTGGGGCACGGGGTTGCCTGGGTGAGGGGCCTGTGGTGGTTTGCAGGCTGGCCACACCCCCCGGCAACCCAAGTGGAGGCCCTGGTATCTGGGATTTATTTATCTTCTAAAATTAAAACTTTGTAGCCTGGAGCGGAGCCAAGCCTTCTGCTGCTCACACAGCCATTGAAACTTTGTTGCCTTAAGCAGAGGCCTGGCCAGCCAGGGTTTGCAGAATGGTTGGCTTCGTCCATTGCCAGTGGCAACCCAAGCCTCCCTCCTTCTCTCTCTGTGGCTGTAGTCATCTTGGTTGGGTTAATTTGCATACTTACTCTGATTGGCTGGTGGGCATGGCTTGTGGGTGTAGCGGAGATATGGTCAATTTGCAAATTGCTCTTTTATTAGATAGGGTTAGAGTCTCAGTGCATGAATTCATGCACAGGTGGGGTCTGGCCAGTCCACCCTGATGGGGGCCGATCAGGGCTGGGCCAGTGGGATGGACCACAGGAGGTTGGCTGGGAGCTAATCAGGGCCCCGATCGGACTGGTTGGTTGCTGCAGTGCACATCATAGCAACCAGTCATTCCAGTCATTCTGATTGCTTGGCTCTTGGCTTTGATAGATAGATAGATAGATAGATAGATAGATAGATAGAGTTGTAGATAGTATTTGGCTTCTTTTACATGTACTCTTTCTTGTCTTATAGGGAAACACAAAGACCCTGCATTTCCTGACCGATATTATTTAGAGTTAGAGGCAAAGACATCTATGGAATGCGGCATAGCATTTGCTCCCAAAGAAGTAAGTTCAACTTTCTATTACTGGCATTACTGGGGCATGGTGAAGTTACTGATAGTAATAACTAAGAAACTACCAAAGATCACAAAAGCTCTTTTTGTAATGGGTCTTTTAATTCAGAAAAATGGTTGCTATAGCTGTCTATCTCCTGCCTTCAGAGTGTTTTAAGCGGTTCACAGGGCACACACAAGGAACCTATAGTCTTGTTTTCCCAATTATGTTGACTAGAAAAATCAAGATATGACTTGAATGAAGGACAGGGAAGTTGAGACTAACTCCCAAATCACTTATATTTGAGCTAGAATATACTTTGTACTTATATTAAAGTGGGCTTTGTTCAATGCTCTTGGAATCACTAGCTGAATTTACTTTAAATATGCTGTGAAGATTTAGGAGGCGTTGCTATGATACTGGTTCTTTTTGTAGTGTTCATTCATGTTTACTGATTTAAAAAACACAATAACAATAGTAAAGACAGAGCATGATTGTGGGCTTCATTCATGAATGTTGGTGGATTTCAAAATGGTGGGAGAGTAAGTGGAAGCTATGCTGACACTCTCTCAGGATCAAGCTGAAATTACAACTAAAATACAGAAAAAATATCCTAAATAATCAGCTGAAGACTAGCTGGAAAGAACCCTGATAACCAAAGGTGGAAAGTGGAGACCACATAGCAGTGGTTCTCAACCTTTCTAATGACGTGACCCTTTAATACAGTTCCTCATGTTGTGGTGATCCCCAACCATAAAATTATTTTTGTTACTACTTCATAACTGTAATTTTGCTGCTGTTATGAATTGTAATGTAAATATCTTTGTTTTTTGATGGTGACCCACAGGTTGAGAACCTCTGCTATAGAGCCTAAGACCATCAGAAAGATAAAAAAATGGTAGTTACCATTTTGATACATTTCTTTCTTTCTTTTTTAAAAAGAATCAAACATTTAATTATGTCACATCATGGATCTTGCTGCATAAGCTTACAATAGAAATAGCCTTGCCCAAAAGTTCGTTTTTATTTTTTTTAACCATCGTTGACTAATTGGCTCTTTTTTTTAAAATTTATTTTTTATGAATGTGTTACATGTGTACATATCTTCCTATTGCATCGGCCCCCCATTCCTATTCATGCCCTAACCAGCGAGTGTCTTGTGTCCATTGGTTGTGCTTACATGAATGTTGGGAAATTTCAAAATGGTGGGAGAGAAAGTGGAGGCTACACTGACACTCTCCCAGGATCAAGCTGGAATTACAACTAAAATACAGAAAAAATATCCTGAATAATCAGCTGAAGACTAGCTGGAAAGAACCCTGATAACCAAAGATGGAAAGTGGACACCACATAGCAGTGGTTCTCAACCTTTCGAATGCCGCAACCCTTTAATAGCCTTGCCCAAAAGTTCTTTTTTATTTTTTTTAAACCATCATTGACTAATTGGCTCTTTTTTTAAATTTATTTTTTATGAATGTGTTACATGTGTACATATCTTCCCATTGCACCGCCCCCCCCATTCATATTCATGCCCTAACCAGCGAGTGTCTTGTGTCCATTGGTTGTGCTTACATGAATGCATACAAGTCCTTCGCTTGATCTCTTATCTACCCCACCTCTCCCTAACCTTTCCACTATAGTTTGACAGTCTGTTTGATGCTTTACTGCCTCTGTATCTATCTTTTTGTTCATCAGTTTATAATGTTCTTTATTATCCATAAATGAGTGAGATCATATGGTATTTTCCTTTCATTGACTGGCTTATTTCTCTTAGCATATAATGCTTTCCAGTTCCATCCAGGTTGCTGCAAATGGTAAGAATTCCTTCTTATTAGAGCAGCATAATATTCCATTGTGTAGATGTACCATAGTTTTCTGATCCACTCATCTGCTGAAGGGCACCTAGGCTGTTTCCAAATTGTAGCTATTGTAAATTGTGCTGCTATGGACATAGGGGTGCATATATCTTTTCTGATTGGTATTTCTAGTTTCTTAGGATATATTCCTAGGAGTGGGATGACTGAGTCAAATGGGAGTTCCATTTTTAGTTTTTTGAGGAAACTCCATACTGTTTCCCACAGTGGCTGTACCAGTCTGCATTCCCACCAATAGTGCACAAGGGTTCCTTTTCCTCCACATCCTCACCAACACTTATCATTTGTAGATTTGTTGATGATTGCCATTCCAACAGGTGTGAGATGGTATCGCATTGTCATTTTGACAGATAATTAATGACTTTGAGCATGTTTTCATATGTCTCTTGGCCTTCCTTCTGTCTTCTTTCAAAAAGATTCTATTTAGGTCCATTGCCCATTTTTATATTGAATCATTTATCTTCCTTTTATTCAGTTGTATATGTTGCCTGTAGATGTTGGAGATTAAACCTTTATCAGTGATAACATTTGCAAATATGTTCTCCCATACAGTGATCTTTCTTGTTGTTTTGTTGATGGTTTCTTTTGCTGTGCAAAAGCTTTTTATTTTGATGTAGTCCAATTTGTTTATTTTATCTTTAGCTTCCATTGCCCTAGGAGCAGTATCAGTGAAGAAGTTCCTTCAGAATAGGTCTGAGATTTTGCTGCCTGTAGATTCCTCTAGAATTTTTATGGTTTCCTGTCTTATGTTTAAGTCCTATATCTATCTGGAGTTTATTTTTATATATGGTGTAAGTTGGTGGTCTAGTTTCATTTTTTTGTGTGTATCTGTCCAATTTTCCCAACACCGATTGGTGAAGAGACTGTCTTGACTCCATTGTATGTTCATGCCACCTTTGTTAAATAGTAATTGAGCATAGTGGTTTGGGTCAATATCTGGATTCTCTACTCTATTCCATTGGTCTATATGTCTGTTCTTGTGCCAGTGCCAGGCTGTTTTGAGAATAGTGGCTTTGTATTACAGTTTGAAATCTGGTATTTGAGATCCCAGCTACTTTATTCTTCTTTCTCAGGATTGCTGTGGCTTTTTGGGGTCTTTTTTTGTTCCAGATGAATCTTTGGAGAATTCTTTCTAGTTCTGTGAAATATGCCATTGGTATTTTAATGGGGAGTGAATTGAACCTATAGATTGCTTTGGTTAGTATAGACAATTTAATGATGTTGATTCTCCCAATCCATGAGCATGGTATGCTCTTCCATCTGTTTAAGTCTTCCTCTATCTCTTTTTTCAGTGTCCTGTAGTTTTCTGCATATAAGTCTTTTACCTCCTTAGTTAAGTTTATTTTTAGGTATCTTAAATTTTTTTTTTGGTGAGATGTTAAATGGGATTACATTTTTAGTCTCTCTCTCTGTAAGTTCAGTATTGGTGTATAGAAATGCCATAGATTTCTTGGCATTAATTTTTTAACTTGCTACATTGCCGAATTCATTTATTAAGTCTATTAGTTTTTGGATGGAGTCTTTCAGGTTTTTTTGTATAGTATCATGTCATCTGCAAATAAGGACAGTTTTATTTCTTTTCCAATTTGGATGCCTTTTATTTCTTCTTGTCTAATTGAAATGGCTAATACTTTCAGTGCTGTGTCAAACAGGAGTGGTAAGAGTGGGCATCCCTGTCTTATTCCTGTTTTAGGGGAAATGGTTTTAGTTTTTGCCCATTGAGTATGATGTTACCTGAGGGTTTATCATATATAGCTTTTATTATGTTGAGGTATGATCCTTCTATTCCTACCTTCTTGAGAGTTTTTATCAAGAAAGAGTGTTGGATATTGTCAAATGCTTTTTCTGCATCAATTGATATGACTATGTGATTTTTATCTCTCAATTTTTTAATGTGATATATCATGTTTATTGATTTGCAGATATTGTACCTTCCTTGCATTCCTGGGATAAATCCTACTTGGTCATGGTGTATGATCTTTCTGATGTACTGTTGGATCCAATTTGATAGAATTTTGTTGTTGAGGATTTTGGCATCTGTGTTCGTGACGGATATTGGCCTGTAAATCTCTTTCATTGTGTTGTCTTTATCTGTTTTTTGTATAAGAGTGATGCTGGCTTCATAGAAGGAGCTTGGAAGTCTTTCTTCCTCTTGAATTTTTTGGAATAGTCTGAGGAGTATAGGTTTTAATTCTTCCTTGAATGTTTGATAAAACTCCCCTGTGTAGCAATCTGGCCCCAGGCTTTTGTTTGCTGGAACCTTTTTGATGACTGCTTCAATTTCTTCCATAGTTATTGGGCTATTTTGATGTTCAGATTCTTCTTGATTATGTTTTGAAGGTTATATTTTTCTAAGAATATGTGCATTTCCTCCAGGTTGTCCAATTTGTTGGAATAGAGTTGTTCATAGTATTTTTTAACAATCCTTTGCATTTCAGTCGGGACTGTTGTTACTTCACCTCTTTCATTTCTGATTTTTTTAATTTGAGTTCTCTCTTTGCTTCTTAGTTAGCCTAACTAGAGGTTCATCAATCTTGTTTATCCTTTCAAAGAACCAGCTCTTGTTTTTGTTGATCTTTTGTATTGTTTTTTTCGTCTCTAAGTGGTTTATCTCTGCTCTGATCCTTACCATTTCCTTCCTTCTGCTTACACTGGGATTTTCTTGTTGCTCTCTTTCTAACTCTTTGAGTTGTAGAGTTAGATAATTTATTACCATTGTTTCTTGTTTTTTGCAGTAGGCTTGTAGAGCTTTGAATTTCCCTCTCAAGATTACTTTCACTGTGTCCCATAGATTACGGATTATTGTGTTTTCATAGTCAATTGTTGCCATGATGTTTTTTATTTCTTCCTTCATCTCTTTGGTAACCCAGTCATTGTTTAATAGCATGCTGTTTAGTCTCCATGTTTTTGATTTATTTGAATTGTTTTTATTGCAGTTGATTTCCAGTTTTATGCCACTGTGATCGGAGAAAGTGCTGGATATGGTTCCTAACTTCTTGAATTTGAAGAGACTTTGCCTATGACCCAACATATGGTCTATCTTTGAAAATGACCCATGTGCACTTCCTAAGAATGTATATTCTGTGGCTTTGGGGTGAAATGTTCTGTAGATGTCAATTAATTTCATCTGGTGTAGTGAGTCATTTTGGATTGATGTTTCTTTGCTGATTTTTTATATAGAGTATTTTTCCAATGTTGATAGTGGGGTATTAAAGTCTCCTACTATGATTGTATTCCTGTCAATCTGTACCTTGATATCCTCCAGGCATTTTTTTAAAAATATATATTTGTTGCTCCTGTATTGGGTGCATATATATTTACCAGAGTTATTTCTTCTTGATGGATTGCTCCCTTTAGTATTATGAAGTGGCCTTCCTTATCTCTTGTTATGTTCTCCACTTTGAGATCTAATTTGTCAGATATAAGTATTGCTACCCCAGTTTTTTTTATTTTTTATTTCCATTTGCCAGAAAAACCATTTTCCATCCCTTCACCCTCAGTCTGTGTGGATCTTTTTTTCTGAGGTAGGTTTCTTGTAGACAGCAGATATGTGGGTCATGTTTTCTTATTCAGTCCATTACCTAAGTCTTTTGATTGGAGCATTTAATCCATTTACATTTAAAGTTATTATTGATAAGTACTTATTTGTCACCATTTTTATTCTTTATCCCTGTATTCCTTCTTCATTTCTTTCTTTCTTTTTTTTTATAGCAGACCCTTTAGCATTTCTTGCATTGCTGGTTTGGTGGTAACAAATTCCCTTAGGTTTTTTTTTTTTTTTGTCTGTGTAGCTCCTGATTTCACCTTCAGTTTTGATTGATAGCCTTGCTGGGTACAATATTCTTTAATTCAGACCCTTCCTTTGCATGACTTTGTATATTTCATTCCATTCCCTTCTGGCCTGATGAGTTTCTGTTGAGAAATCAGTTGCTAGTCTGATGGGGGTTCCTTTGTAGGTAACTTTCTGTCTCTCTCTGGCTGCTTTTAAGATTCTTACTTTGTCATTGGTGTTTGCCAATTTAATTATAATGTGCCTTGGCATTAGTCTTTTGGGGTCCATATTGCTTGGGACTCTGTGATCTTCTTGGATTTGTGTGGGTTTTTTTTCTTCTGTATACCAGGGAAGTTTTTCTGTCATTATTTCTTCAAACAAGTTTTCTATTCCTTGCTCAGTTTCCATTCTTTCTGGAACCCCTCTTTTGTTTCATGTTATCCCAAAGTTCCCTTCGGCTCTCCTCTTGCTTTTTAATTTTTTATTTTTTCTAGAAGCTGCTGTACTTGGGTATTTTTCCCTACCTTGTCTTCTAGCTCACTGTTGCAGTCCTCTGCTTCTTTTAGTCTACTTTTGATGCTTTCTATTGAGTTCTTTACAGCACTGATGCCATTTTTCATTTCTTCTTGATTCTTCTTCATTTCTCCTTGGTTCTTACTCATATTATTGAATTTGTCCTCTCTTCGTTTCAGCCATTTTATGACCATTTCTCTGAATTCTTTCTCTGGCAGATTGCTTGTCTCCATTTTGTTTACTTTTTTTCTGGTGATTTCTGTTTTTCTTTCACATGTGAGCTGTTTCTTTGTCTGCCCATGGATAAGTGAGATCATCTTCTCTGGGTGTCTGGTTATATAGCTCTCTCTCTCTCCTTTTTGTATGGCGTGTGGAGCTCCTTTGAATCTGAGTATTTGTGCTGATTGGGAAGTAGTGTTCTGGAGCTCAGAGCTGTTTGGTGGGTGTTACAGCTGTATATTTTCAGGCTTTCGTAAACATCCATTTTCTCTTTCAAGATGGCCCATCTCCATATCTGAGCTGGCGGCTCATGCAGGAAACCCAGCAGCAGTGGGGGCTACCCAGTCAGGGGAGCCCCATCCAGCAGTTCCCCACTGTTTCCTGGAGTACAGTATCCCTTAAATCGCCAACAAACACTCCCTGTGTGTCTTTCAGCTATTTTCTCTGTCTGCTCAGAGAGAAGGCTCAGGAAATGTCCATCTATTCTGCTACCATTTTCCTCTCCCGCTATTATATATTTCTTATGTCAATGATATGTTCCATGGATTTCACTTTATTATATTCCATGGATAAGTGAGATCATACATTATCTTTCTGTGTCTTTTTTATTTCACTTAGCATAAGGTCCTTTAGGATAATCCATGTTGTTGCAAATGGCAGGATATTCTATTTTTAAAGCTTAAAAATATTCTCATGCATGCATATACCACATTTTCATTATCCATTTGTCCTTTCATGGACATTTAGTTTATTTCCATATCCTTACTAGTGTGAATAATGTGGTAATATAGTGCAAATCTCTTTTTGAGATTTTGATTTCATTTCCTTAGAATGAATAAATATAATTAAGATTTCTGGATAAATGGACACCGACACTGGTGCAGTGGGGGCTTGCCCACAGGGATGGGAGGGGTCAGGAGGGGTCAATTGGGGAAAATGGGACATATGTAATATTTTAAACAATAATAAAAAATGATTGCTAGGTAATATGGTACTGATAACAATACTGTACTTTATTCTTAAATTTGCTAAGAGGGTAGGTCCTAAGTGTTCTCATCACAAAATATAGGACAAGAAAAAGATGACTATGTGAGGTAATGTATATGTTAATTAGCTTGATCATGGTGTTATTTCATTATGTACATACTAGAGGCCTGGTTCATGAAATTTGTGCATGGATGGGATCCCTAGGCCTGGCCAGCGATTAGGGCCAATCAGGTTCCCTGACCTCTGACTATCACATCTCCTCCTTCCCTTGCCACCCAGGTCTCCCGCCACCCACCCCAAGTTCCCTGTCAAAGCCTGGGGCCCATCCCTGATTGGGCAATCAGGACTGCTGGCCAGGGGGAGGGGCCAACCACCACCTCAGCAGACGAGTGGGCTGATTGGGGCCTGTCAGCGGTGGTGAGGGATGGAAAGAGAGACCTAGAAGATTGGCTGCTGGTCCCGAGGAGGGATCCAGTCCTTGGCCCCCCTCAAAAAGGGGCCACATCCATGGCCACCCACCCCCAGTTACCCAGCCCAGCCCAGGGACCTGGCCCCAATGAGGCAATCAGGGCCTGCTGGCCCGCGGGGAGAAACCAGGAGGTTGACTGGCAGGTCCCATTGGCGATTGGGGCCTGCAGGCTGGGGGCAGCTCCTGCATTGAGAATCTGCCCCCTGGTGGTCAGTGCACATCATAGAGACCAGTCATTCTGGTCATTCCATTCATTCTAGTCATTTTGTTGTAACAGTTACTTAGGCTTCTATATATATAGATATATATAAAATCATATTTTATGTATGTACAATAAAAATATCTCAAACTTTTATAGCAAAATAGTCACATGTGTAATGTATTTTTTGTCTGTCAGGTGACAACATATGAATTTGACTTTGACATTCAAATTAATTTCTTTGAATCTTCAAAACTTTACACTCAACATCATTTATCAAAATCTCCAGTGCCTCGGGTCCCTCTTATTCGACCATGTCATGTTCAAGCTACTGGTATGTAATATGAAACATTCATTTGATGTGCATAAACCAAATATTTTCACTTAAGCAACTAAAAGTTTAAAAATAGTGATATGATATTTAAAAAATACTAATATTAGAAAAATTATGATGTGATTACTCTGCATTTCACTTAAATTGTGAGTCTGTGAGATTAAATTTTCATATATAGCATGTATATAATCTCTGATGAGTCACCCTTGCTTAAAAAAATAAGATATAATTTTTTAAAATAAAAAGATAAGTTTGGTACTTTATTCATTGTATGAGTAATTTTTAAAGGATTATATTAAAATTAAATCATTAAAATAAACTACATTGGCTATAAAGTGAAAGGATGGAAATTTCATTTTAGAAAATATTTTTCCCCTCTGGATAGGTTACTAAAGGATTATCTACATGTACAGAAGGATAAGTATATTAACATTTTGAAATATTTGTCAAATATTTATTTACTAATTTTCTCCAGAATTTCAAGTATAAAACCAATGTACTCTGCAAAATGTAGTGTTGGAAAGCTTTTGCTTTGCAGTTCATAATATATGTTTAAGTATTTTTCAGAAAAATAAGTTTAGACTATAATACATTATATTTAGTTTTCATAGTTTAGACATTAAATTCTCAATAATAAAATAGGAATCAGTTAATAATTAACACTTGGCACCTTGTAAGAAAAGCCTCATTAAAATAGCATATATAATATAAATATTAATTTACTTCCATTTAAAATACATAATTAAGAATTTCACAGGTGGTAGGGAGTCTCCATGAAGTTAAATTAATGTTTCATCATAGAAAATTAGAAAATGTGGAAACACAATAAATTGCATCTGCAATGTGAATATTTAGACTATACTATTATTAATATTTTGGGATTTTACTTTTGTTCTATATTTTGCTTTTCGTGTTTTTTTTTTACATATTTGAGATCTTACTGCCTATGTTAAGTTGAAATCTGTTCATGCTTACTATAAAGCTTTACTTGAATGTTAGATACTTATTAATTATATAAATTAAGACTGATAAGTATTGTAGAACATATCATTGGTAAGTGTCTCTTATAGATAACTTATAATCAGAGGCATTTAGGTTATTTTCCTTTTTAAAATTTTTCTTATTAATTATAGTAGTAGTGAGCATTTTTGTTTATAATACTTTTTTCTATTTAGATTTTTTCCTTTTTAAAAATTTTATTGAATTCACTGGGGTGACATAGGTTAATAAAATTATATAGGTTTCAAGTGTATAATTCTATAATACATCATCTGTGTACTTTTGTTTTCACTACCCCCAGTCATTTCTCTATCACCATTTATTCCCCCTTTACCCTCTTCTCCCTCCCACCATCCCCCTTCCCTTCTGGTAGCCATCATATTGTTGTCTGTGTTTGTGTGTTTGTTTGTTTGTTGCTTTCTATTTTATGTCCAAAATAGGAATGATATCATATGGTTCTTTTCCATATTTAGATGATTTTTGTAAGTGAGATTCTCTGAAGTGGCTGCATTCTAAAGTATATACACGTTAAAGCTCTTGATGCATTTTTCAAAAGGGCTTTTGTGAAAAGTTGTGCTCTTTTACCTCTCCTCTAGAATAAACTGTCTTGTTGATAATAGCCATTTCAACAAGTATGAGGTGGTATCTCATTGTGGTTTTGATTTGCAATACCCAGATTCAATGCAATCTCCATCAAAATCCCAATGGAATTTTTTAAAGAAAAACAAAAAAAAGTCACCAGATTCGTATGGAACCACAAAAGACACCGAGTAGCCAATCTCTGGCTAGGTGTCTCAGTTGGTGGGAACATTGTCTTGCACACAAACTAATGCAGTCTTTATTAGAAGTCAGAGCACATATCTATCTTGTGGATTCAATCACCAGTGGTGGCATGTATGGGAGGCAACCAATTGGTTTCTCTCTCATATGGACCTCTCTCTCACTCTTTCTCTCTCTGTCTCCAATCAGTATCCTCAGGTGAGGATTTTAAAAATCCTATATAATAAAAGCTTAATATGCAAATTGTCCCCTCAACTGTAAGTTCTACTGGGAGTTCGATCAGGGGGCAGGGCCACCCGGCCAACTGCCCACAGCTCCCCACCTCCCTGGGTAGGCCCCAACCTGGCCAGCAGCGGCTGGGTATTGCAAATCAAAACCACAATGAGATACCACCTCATACTTGTTGAAATGGCTATTGTCAATAAGACAAGTAATACATTTTGGAAAGGTTGTGTTGAAAAAGGAACCCTCATTCACTTTTTAAAAGAATATATTTTATTGATTTTTTTTTTTTTATAGAGAGGAAGGAGAGGGATAAAGAGTCAGAAACATCGATGAGAAAGAACCGTTGATCAGCTGCCTCCTGCACAACCTCTACTGGGGATGTACCCATAGCCAAAGTACATGCCCTTGACTGGAATCAAACCTGGGATCCTTCAGTCCACTGGCCGACGCTCTATCCACCGAGCCAAACCAGTCAGGGTCCCTCATTCACTTTTGGTAGGAAAGTAAACTGGTACAACTATTACAGAAAATAGTATGGAGGCTTCTCAAAAAATTAAGAATAAAGTTACCATATGACCCACCAAACCTTCTTCTGTGTCTCTACCAGAAAAATTTGAAAACATTTATTTGTATAGATCTATGCACCCCCTGTTTGTTGCAGCATTATTCATGGTGGCCAAGACACGGAGACAATGAAAGTGTCCTGTGATAGAGAAGTGGATAAAGAAGTTGTTATATATGTACAATGGATTACTACTCAGTCATAGAAAAAGATAAAATACTTCCATTTGCAACAACGTGGATAGATGTTGAAAATATGCTAAATGAAATAAATCAAACAGAAAAAATCAAGAACTATGATTTCATTCATATGTGGGATATAAAACTAAAATCAGCAAATGAACAAACAAGAAAAATAATAACTCAGACACAGACAACAGTATAGGAAGGGTGTTGAGGGTTAGTAAAAGGTAAAGGAGATCAAAAATATATTGGCAGAAGATGATTTGACTCTGGGTGGTGGGCACACAATGCAATATGCAGGTGATATATATCAATGAATTGTACACTTGAAACCTGTGTAATTTTATTAACCAACTAGAGACCTGGTGCATGAAAATTCATGCACTGGAGGAGGGTCCATCAGCCTGGCCTGCCCCCTCTCATGGTCTGGCTGCCCTCAGGGGTAGGAAGTGATCCATTGATCAGGGGAAGGCGACTCCCTATCCCACCTCTGCTGCTGCCACTGCTGGCAGTGCAGGCCTCAGCCAGCCCTGGTTACCTGAGTCTGGGGTGACCCTGGGCAGTAGGGCAGCTGCCATTTGAGGCTTGCCTATGCCTCTGGCCAACCCTGGGTGGCTGGGGGGCTGAGGAGACTGGGTACTGCCATCTTGTGGCTGTGGGCACCACCATCTTTGAGGGCATGGCAGTCAATTAGCATATTCCCTCCTTATTGGCCTGGGCACTGCCATCTTTGCAATGGCATGAGGGTCAATTAGCATATTCACTCTTTATTAGATAAGATATTCTTTTATTGTCTCAACAATGGTAGTTTTTTTAACTTTTGTACTTAATTACCATTAAAAATACAAAATTGGAATGTTATAGATGTGATAAACTAAGATGTTCTAAAAATGTTTAAAATTCAAGTTTTTGTCTTGCTGGCAATATATAAAAATAGAAAATAATTACATATTTTATTGTTTCATGTTAAAAAGTATAAGAATTATCTATGAGCTTATATATATTAAGAGTTTTTCAGTTTATTTACTTTCTTCTCATAGTACTGCAAGCACCAGTGAAATTATCTAGAACTCAATTTATATTTGACATCCCACCATATGCTGTGAGGTTTAAGAAAAGGGTCTCAAAAACTCAGGTATGTATAGAGAATTGGTGCAGTTTACAACTGTTTTTTCTGATTATGGTTTTTAGTTTATTGAATTATTATGAAGCATGTTACAAGAAGTCTGATTTTTAGAGCACTTGCATATACATATAAGTGTAATTTGCATATTTATATGCATATATATCTCATTTCTCAGAAGTATGTATATATAGGGTGGGGCAAAAGTAGATTTACAGTTGTTCATATGAAAAATAATACAATAATTAATAAATAATAATATAAGAATAAACTGTGTTTTGCATATTCACAACTGTAAATCTACTTTAGTCCCACCTTGTATCTTGTATATTATATGTATATATGTATACTAGAGGCCCGGTGTATGAAATTCATGTGCAGAAGGGGGTTTGTCACTCAGCCCAGCCTGCACCCTCTCCAATCTGGGATCCCTTTCACAGTCCAGGACTGCTGGCTCCCAACCGCTCACCTACCTGCCTGCCTGATTACCCCCAACCACTCCCCTGCTGGCCCGATTGCCCCTAACTGCCTTCCCTGCCAGCTTGTTCACCCCTAACTGCCCTCCCTTACTGGACTGATCACCCCTGACTGTCCTCCTTTGCGTGCCTGAACCCCCCAACTGCCCTCCCCTGCTGGCCTGGTTACCCCTAAATGCCCTCCCCTGCCAGCTGATCTCCCCCAACTGCCCTCCCCTGCTGGCCCAATTGCCCCTAACTGCCCTCCCCTACCAGCATGGTTGCCCCTAACTGTCCTCCCCTACAGGCCTGTCCCCCTAATTAACCTACCCTGCTCTACCCTTCAGGCCTGGGTATGCCCCAATTTCCCTCCCCTGCAGGCCTGGGTCCCCCCCAAACTCTCGTCCTCTGCAGGCCTGATTCCCCCCAATTGTCCCCCCTGCAAGCCTGGTTCCCCCTAATTGGCTTCCCCTGCAGGCCTGGTCACCCCCAGCTGTTCTGCCTTGCAGGCCTGGTCACCCCCAACTGCCCTTGTTTTATTGGCCTGGTCACCCCCCAAATGCCCTCCCTTGCAGGTCTGGTTCCTTCCAACTGCCTTCCCCTGCTGGCTTGACCACCCACAACTGTCCTCCCCTGTCAGTCATCTTGTGGAGGCCATCTTTGACCACATGGGGGTGGCCATCTTGTGTGTTGGAGTGATGGTCAAATTGCATATTACCTCTTTATTATATAGGATATGTATATATTAAGATTATTCAAAATATTTGGAATGTGATAATTTATTACTCTCTCCTTGTACAAGTGGGAATTAAAATTAATATAAAGCCTAGCCAGTGTGGCTTAGTCGTTGAGCACTGGCCTTTGAGCCACACTGGGCTAAAGTACAATTTATATGAGAGTCTTCTCTCTTTATGGCAACAGACTCACATTGGCTTGAAAGAAAAGGAACTATGACTCTAATATACTACTTGGATTAGGCATGAGTGATATTTACAGTTATAATAAAATATATAATCCAGAGAAGTCAAGATGTTTATGTAGCAGAATTAAAATGTGATCCCACCAGATGCTGTGAAATATAAGAAAAGGGTCTCAAAGACCCTTATATATGTGATCGACCTATATATAGTATTCTTTATAATAGAAGGCTAATATGAAAATGATTGTCACACTCTTATGCATAACGGCTGATCACCAGGAGGCTGTGTGCATCAGGCATGCGCGGTTAGGCAGGGCTGCATGTGTAGTGAGATGTGTGAGGGTGGGTGGTGCTGCAAATGAGCTAAATCCTCCTCTTTACTAGTGGGCAATCAAGATAAGCTATCTGTATCTGATATATCATGAAATAGCCATGTGGTAGTCAAAATTATGTCCTCTAAATTTGTTTAATTCTTAATTCACAGACTGTGAATACATCACCTTATTATGCAAAAGATACTTTACTGATGTTTAATGTGATTAAGATTAAAGACCCTGAGCAAGAGAGATTATCTTAGAATATCTAGGTGGTCCCATTCCTTTCACGAGTGGTTAAAAATAGAGAACCTTTCCTGACTGTGACTGGAAGTAAATGTGATGATAGAAGAAGGGCAGAGATGTTTGATGTTGCTGGATTTGAAGAAAGTGGATGGAGCCCACTAGACAAAGAATGTCTCTGACCTCTAGAAATTAGGAATAGCAAGGAAAGATATGCTTTCCTAGAACCTCCAGAAAATATCAGAGTTTTTTCTAACACCATGATCTTAATCTAGTAATATCTATGTTAAATTTCTAACCTACAACATTGTGATATAGTAAATTTCTGTTGTTTTAAATTAACTGTGTGGTATTTTGTTATGGTAGCCATGAAAAATTCAAGTGAGCCATAGCAGCATCACATTTAGCATCAGATAAAACTATTAGAGAAAATCCAAATCAGAATTGGTTAAATTGCTTGCTTTTGGGAAGCAGAACTGTTGAAGAGGAGGGGTTGAATGGGGCAAATGTTTTTTATAAGCCTTTTGAGCTATTTGTGCAACCTGTGTACAGTAGCATGTTGATAAAATTACAGAGAAATAATACAACACATTAAAAAAGCTAAACAATGTTTTTCTATAGCTGAACACATTGATTCTATTTTTAGGAAAGGATATGGAAAGTGGTTACTACCTTAGAGATCTTATACTAGTTCCTCAATTTCTAAAGGAGAAAAATGAGTCATTCAAATGGCTAGCATGATTTTATGCCCATCTTTTGTTTTAAAATACATTGTTTTTTGTTATAAGGTACAAATGAACTTTGTTATATAGTATACAAATATTAGAACTAAATATCATTTCAGTACTATGAGTCATCTAGAGTAAAATGGACTCATTTTTAAATTTTTAAGTATTTTAAAGCAATTATGCTTTAGGAAAAAAACAAAGTACATTATATTGTTGTGGTTACAATTGTATGGACCATTCTATACTCTTCAAATTTTTGAAGAACAAAGTTAATTGAACAATCCAGGGGGGGGGGCAGGAATAGATTAACCAAAGAACTTATCTGCATATATACATAACCCATGGACACAGACAATAGTGCTATGAAGGCCTGGGGTGGGGGCAGTAGTGAGGAAGAGGAGTCAATGGGGGGGGGACCATCTGTAATACTTTCAACAATAAAGACAAGTTTGAAAATTAAACACAGGGCCTGGCTGGCATGGCTCAGCAGTTGAGCATCGACCTATGAACCATGAAGTTGGGTTGCAATTCCTGGTCAGGGCACATGCCCAGGTTGCGGCTTGATCTCTGGCATGTATGCCTACAGTGGATGTGCTGGGTCATGTGGTAATTTTATGCTTTACTTTTTGAGAAATCACCAAAGTCTTTTTCAGTGAATTCTTTTCTGTTAGTCACTTACCCTTATGTTTTTAATTGTTCAGTTCTTCTATAAATACTTATCTTTCTCTGGTTGGTTGTGTCAATTATGATGCTCTGTGAAAGATATAAAAAGTAAATGATACCTCCAACCTCTGATGAGATGCTACTTGAAGCAACATGAAAAATAGCTACAATTTATTTTTGTTCTTTTTATCTGCAACTTGCCAGGAAATAATTCAAAGACCCTCATGTTCTCAGAATAGTGGGACACAGATTTATTTGTGGTATCGGTCTGTTCTGCCTTCAGCTTGACAAATGGCCCGATTCTTGTATTCATCTTGATGATGATAATGATGGTGGTGATATCACAGCTTGTTAGGCATATTCCTATTGCAAGGCACCATGCTAAGTGGTTTACATGTTATCTAATCTTCATAGTATACTTCTGAAATGGATATATTATTTTATTTTTTAATTTTATATTAATGTATTAATGTGTACATATCTTCCCATTGCCCCCCGACCACACTCCCATGCATCCCCTAACCCCACAGAGTCTTACGTACGTTGGTTTTGCTTAAAAGCATGCATACAAGTCCTTCGATTGATCTCTTATTTACCTCACCTCTCCCTAACCTTACCACTGTAATTTGACAGTCTGTTTGATGCTTTACTGCCTATGTATCTATCTTTATGTTCATCAGTTTATAATGTTCTTTATTATCCATAAATGAGTGAGATCATGTGGTATTTTTCTTCCATTGACTGGCTGATTTCACTTAGCATAATGCTCTCCAGTTCCATCCAGGTTGCTTCAAATGGTAAGAATTCCTTCTTATTAGAGCAGCATAGAATTCCATTGTGTAGATGTACCACAGTTTTCTGATCCACTTATCTGCTGACGGGCACCTAGGCTGTTTCCAAATTGTAGCTATTGTAAATTGTGCTGCTATGAACATAGGGGTGCATATAATGATTCTGATTGGTATTTCTAGTTTCTTAGGATATATTCCTAGGAGTAGGATGACTAAGTCAATAGGAGTTTCATTTTTAGTTTTTGAGGAAACACCATACTGTTTTCCATAGTGGCTGCACCAGTCTGCATTCTCACTGTGAGTGCACGAGGGTTCCTTTTTCTCTGCATCCTTGCCAACACTTATTGTTTGTTGATTTGTTGATGATTGCCATTCTGACAGGTGTGAGATGGTATCGCATTGTCGTTTTGATTTGCATCTCTCAAATAATTAGTGACCTTGAGCATGTTTTCACATATCTCTTGGTCTTCCTTCTGTCTTCTTTTGAAAAGATTCTATTTAGGTCCATTGCCCATTTTTTATTGCATCATTTATTTTTCTTTTATTGAGTTGTATAAATTGCCTATAGCTGTGGGAGATTAAAACTCTATCAGTTATAACATTTCAGAAAATGTTCTCCCATACAGTGGGCTTTCTTGTTGTTTTGTTGATGGTTTCTTTTGCTGTGCAAAAGCTTTTTATTTTGATGTAGTCCAATTTGTTTATTTTCTCTTTAGCTTCAATTGCCCTAGGAGCAGTATCAGTGAAGAAGTTCCTTCAGCATAGGTCTGAGATTGTGCTGCCTGTGGATTCCTCTAGTATTTTTATGGTTTCCCATCTTATGTTTACATCCTGTATCCATGTTGAGTTTATTTTGGTATGGTATAAGTTGGTGGTCTAGTTTTATTTTTTGGCATGTATCTGTCCAATTTTCCCAACACTATTTATTGAAGAGGCAGTCTTGGCTCCATTGTGTGTTCATGCCTTCTTTGTCAAATATTAATTGAGCATAGTGGTTTGGGTTGATATCTGGATTCTTTATTCTATTCCATTGGTCTATGTGTCTGTTCTTGTGCCAGTATCAGGCTGTTTTGAGAACAGTTGCTTTGTAATATAGCTTGAAATCTGGTATTGAGATCCCACCTACTTTATTCTTCTTTCTCAGGATTGCTGTGGCTATTCGGGGTCTTTTTTGGTAGCAGATGAATCTTTGGAGAATTCTTTCTAGGTCTGTGAAATATGCAGTTGGTATTTTAATGGGGAGTGCATTGAATCTATAGGTTGCTTTGGGTAGTATGGACATTTTAATGATCTTCATTCTCCAAATCCATGAGCATGGTATACTTTTCCATCTCTTTACATCTTCCTCTATATCTTTTCTCAGTGTCCTGTAGTTTTCCGCATACAGGTTTTTTACCTCCTTAGTTAAGTTTATTCCTAGGTATCTTAATTTTTCTTGGTGCAATGATAAATGGGATTGCTTTTTTAGTCTATCTTTCTGTAAGTTTACTATTAGTATATAGAAATGCCATAGATTTCTTGGCATTAATTTTGTATCCTCCTACATAGCTTAATTCATTTATTAAGTCTATTAGTTTTTTGATGGAGTCTTTTGTTTATTTTATGTACAATGTTATATCATCTGCAAATAAGGACAGCTTTACTTCTTCTTTTTCAATTTGGATGCCTTTTATTTCTTTGTCTTGTCTAATTGCAATGTTTAATACTTCCAGTACTATGTCGAACAGGAGTGGTGAGAGTGGGCATCCCTGTCTTTTCCTGTTCTTGGGGGAAATGGTTTTAGTTTTTTTTCCATTGAGTATGCTGGCTGTGGATTTATAATATATGGCTTTTATGATGTTGAGGTATGATCCTTCTATTCCCACCTTGTTGAGAGTTTTTATCACGAAAGGGTGTTGGAATTTGTCAAATGCTTTTTCTGCATCAATTGATATGACTATGTGATGTTAATCTCTCAGTTTGTTTATGTGATGTATCACGTTTATTGACTTGCGGATATTGTACCATCCCTACATTCCTGGGATAAATCCTATTTGGTCATGGTGTATGATCTTTCTGATATACTGCTGGATCTGATTTGCTGGAATTTTGTTGAGGATTTTGGCAACTATGTTCATGACGGATATTGGCCTGTAATTCTCTTTCATTGTGTTGTCTTTATCTGGTTTTGGTATTACGGTGAGGCTGGCTTCATAGAATGAGCTTGGAAGTGTTCCTTCTTCTTGAATTTTTTTGGAATAGTGTGAGGAGAATAGGTTTTAATTCTTCTTTGAATGTTTGGTAAAACTCCCCTGTGAAGCTATCTGGCGTTGGGCTTTTGTTGATAGAAGGTTTTTGATGACTGTTTCAATTTCTTCCATATTATTGGTCTATTGAGATGTTCAGATTCATCCTGATTGTGTTTTTGGAAGGTTATATTTTTCTAGGAATATGTTCATTTCCTCCAGGTTGTCCAGTTTTGTTGGAATAGAGTTGTTCATATAATGTTTTCACATTCCTTTGTATTTCTGTGGGGTCTGTTGTTATTTCACCTCTTTCATTTCTGATTTTGTTTATTTGGATCCTCTCTTTTTGTTTCTTGGTAAGACTAGCTAGAGGTTCATCAATCCTGTTTATGCATTCAATAAAACAGCTCTTGTTTTGTTGATGCTTTGTATTGTTTCATTGATCTCTGTCATTTATCTCCATTCTGATCTTACTATTTCCTTCCTGCTGCTTACACTGGGCCTTTCTTGTTGCTCTCTTTCTAGCTCTTTGAGTTATAGGGTTAGGAATTTATTACCATTGTTTCTTGTTTTTTTTGTTTTGTTTTGTTTTGTTTTTGTCGTTTTTTTTTTTCCAGTAGGCTTTTAGAACTATGAACTTCCCTCTCAAGACTGTTTTCACTGTATCCCATAGATTTGGATTGTTGTGTTTTCATAGTCAATTGTTGCCATGATGTTTTTTATTTCTTTCTTGATCTCTCTGATAACCCAGTCATTGTTTAATAGCATGCTATTTAGTCTCCATGTGTTTGATTTCTTTGGATTGTTTTTATTTTTGGATTGATTTCCAGTTTTATGCCACTGTGATCTGAGAAGATGCTTGATATGATTTCTATCTTCTTGAATTTGAAGAGACTTTGCCTATGACCCAACATATGGTCTATGTGCACTTCATAAGAATGTATATTCTGTGTCTTTGGGGTGAAATGTTCTAAAGATGTCATTTAATTTCATCTGGTCTAGTGAGTCATTTAGTATTGATGTTTCTTTGCTGGTTTTCTGTTTAGAGGATTTGTTCAAAGGTGATAGTGGGGTATAAAAGTCTTCTACTAAGATTTTATTACTGTCAATCTCTCCCTTGATATCTTCCAGGAATTTTTTTTTATGTATCTGGGTGGTCTTGTATTGGGTGTGTATATGTTTACCAAAATTATTTGTTCTTGTTGTATTTCTCCCTTTAGTATTATGAAGGGGCCTTACTTATCCCTTGTTACATCCTTCACTTTGATATCTAATTTGTCAGATATAAGTATTGCTTTCCCAGCTTTTTTTTTCATTTCAATTCACCTGAAAAACCTGTTTATATCCCTTCACCCTCAGTTTGTGTGCATCTTTTTTTCTGAGGTGGGTTTCTTATTTTTATAAATATATTTTATTGACTTTTTATAGAGAGGAAAGGAAAGGGACAGAGAGTTAGAAACATCGATGAGAGAGAGACATCGATCAGCTGCCTCCTGCACATCCCTTACTGGAGATGTCCCTGCAACCAAGATACATGCCCTTGACCAGAATCATACCTGGGACTTTTCAGTCTACAGGCCAACACTCTATTCACTGAGCCAAACTGGTTTCAGCGAGGTGAGTTTCTTGTAGACAGCAGATATATGGGTCATGTTTTCTTATCCAATCCATTACTTATGTCTTTTGTTTGCAGCATTTAATCCATTTAAATTTAAAGGTATTATCAATAGGTACTTATTTGTTGCCGTTTTTATTCTTTACCCCTGTGTTCTTTCTTTGTTTCCTATTTCTTTCCTTTCCTTTCCTTTTTTTCTTTTCTTTTCCCTTCCTTCCTTCCTTCCTTCCTTCCTTCCTTCCTTCCTTCCCTCCCTCCCTCCCTCCCTCCAGGGTTCCAGTCCTGATACCACCTTTGCTTTGCTCGGAGATCTTTCCTACCTGAGGCCAAGGTTCCTCCCCTGTGACCTGGGGACTCCCAGACCCCATCCTCCACAG
>JAAGEH010000029.1:12640106-12668597 GCA_011751065.1 Lasiurus cinereus
TTTTTTTTTTGTCTGTGAAGCTCCTGATTTCACCTTCAGTTTTGATTGATAGCCTTGCTTGGTACAATATTCTTGGATTCAGACCTTTCCTTTGCATGACTTTGTATATTTCATTCCATTCTCTTTGGCCTGATGAGTTTCTGTTGAGAAATCATTCACTAGTCTGTTAAGGGTTCCTTTGTAGGTAACTTTGTGTCTCTCTCTGGCCACCTTTAAGATTTTTACTTTGTTGTTGGTGTTTGCCAGTTTAATAATGCTCCTTGGTATCAATCTTTTGGGGTTCATTTTGCTTGGGACTCAGTGAGCTTCTTCAATTTGTGTGTTTGTTTTGTTTTGTTTTTCTTCCCTATATTAGGGAAGTTTTCTTTCATTATTTCTTCAAACCGGTTTTCTATTCCTTGCTCATTTTCCCCTCCTTCTGTAACCCCCATTATGTGGATATTGTTTTGTTTCGTGTTCTCCCAAAGTTCCCTTAGGCTCTCTTCCTGCTTTTTAATTTTTTTTTTCTAGAAGCTGCTCTACTTAGGTATTTTTTTCTATCTTGTCTTCTAGCTCACTGATGTGGTTCTCTGCTTTTTCTAGTCTACTTTTGATGATTTCTATTGAGTTCTTTACAATAACAATGTCATTTTTCATTTTTCTTGGTTCTTCTTCATTTCCTCTTGGTTCCTATTTATATTGTCGAATTTGTCTTCCATTCTTTTCAGCCTATCGTATGTCCATTTCTATGATTTTTTTCTCTGGCTGGTTGTTTGCCTCCATTTTATTTACTTCCTTTTCTGGTGATGCCTGCTTTTCTTTTATATGTGGGCTGTTTCTTTGTCTCCCCACGGTTTCTCTTCTCTGGGTATCTGGTTATGTAGTACTCTCTCTCCTTATCCCAGGTGAAATCTGACCTTTCTGAGTGGGTGTAGAGTTCTTCTGAATCTGAGTGCTTTCACTGATTGGGGAGCAGTTTTCTGGGGCTTGCAGATGTTAGGTGGGTGCCGCATTTGTAGATTTTCAGGCTTCAGATAACATTCACTTTCCCCTTCAAATAGTGTGGTCTCCCTGTCCAAGCTGGTGGCTCCAGGTTAAAAACCCAGCATCAGGGGTGTTGCTTGGTCAGGGGAGCCTTGTCCTGCAGTCCCCCACCTTCCTCTGGAATATAGCTGTCCCTTATCTCACCAACAAACTCTCTCAGTGCAACCCTCAGCTATTCTCTCTGTCTGTTCAAAGACAAGGCTGTGGATACATCCATCTATTCCACCGCTTTTTGTGTGTGTATGTGGGGGGGAGTATTTTATATTTTAACTATTTTATTTGTTATTTTGGAGGTGAAGGGAGAGGGATAGAGAGATAGAAACATCAATCATGAGAGAAAATCATTGATCATCTGCCTTCTGCACACCCCTCACTAGGGTTATAGCCTGCAACCCAGGCATGCATCCTGAATGGGAATTGAACCATGACCCCCTGGTTCATGGGTTGCTACCCAACCACTGAGACACACAGGCCTGGCTGAAATGGATGTTCTACATCTTTTTCATTTGTCCAGAATAAGGTTTAAATCAGTGAAGAAATTCTACCTTGCTGGAGGTTGACAGGACAGCAGGAAGCTATGGCTATGCTGTGTCCTCCATTCCTTGGAAAGGTTAATATATATGCAAATGTGGTTCTTTAGATCAAGTTTGTCCTACTGGACAAGCTTGGTATTTGAAAACCAAGATTATGCTTTATCAAATAAAAAGGGTGAAAGAAGAAAGCCTTAGACAAAACCACTATATAGTTTCAAATTCTCTACCTAAAAATATATATGGGAAAGAAATGACCACAAAAACAGCATGCCATCACATTCTAAATTATTTAATATTTAAGTGTAAAATTTGTTATAAGTTACAGTATGAAGCTTATTTCTTATTTTAACTATGCTATGATACATTAATGTTGTCCCTTATACATATACATTTTAAACCTACAAATTGTATAGTAAGGATTCTCAGCTTTTAGATTCCCAAGATAAAAAATTCTTTCTTTCCAAGATTCATCATGGTTGTCGTTTTTCAAATGTGGAAACTATTTTGTGTCTCAGTGGATTTTCCTTGCTGCATTTCATGCCAAGGGAAATCACTGATTGCTTAGGGAATGGTGGTATAAACTGTAACATTTCCTTAAATGAAAGCATGACTGCTCATAGCATTGTAACAGAGAACTCTACTTTAAAATATTGTAGGCTTTCACAAAATGCTTATATATTTTAACATGATTATAGGTGTTAGAGGCACCTTTCACCAACACCAGAGAGGTATTGCTAGACAACCCCCTAAGTCCGGGGTTGGCAAACTGTGGCTTACAAGTCACATGCAGCTTTTTGCCCCATTGAGTGTGGCTCTCCCACAAAATACCATGCCCTGGGTGAGTCTATTTAGAAGAAGTGGCATTAGAAGAAATTTAGTTTAAAAAATTTGGCTCTCAAAAGAAATTTCAGTCATTGTACTGTTGATATTTAGCTCTGTTGACTAATGAGTTTGCCAACCACTGCCCTAAATTAATGGGAGAGGATTGTTCCCAACCTTGATCCTTGTCTTCTCATATAAAGGAGTTTGTACAAGAGACCTTGATTGCATTGTATAAAGCCAATTTATTAAAGCATGAACTTTTATTAAAGAAGGAAAGCAATCAAATCTATAAATCTGGCTTATGAAGCAGAGATGGGTTCTCAGCTAATCTGAAGAGTGAGTTGGGTGGGGATCCGAAGCATTGTATACTCTCCTTTATATAGGTTTTCAAAATTCCTTTGCTGAATATTTTGGTATAGAGTGATTCTCAAGGTCCTTTTTTTTTTTTTTTCCTGTGGCCTTCCTAGGATTCCTGAGAAGCACTGGCTATTAAACCCTAAATTTGTTAGTTAGCTCCTCTGATTCAAACAGTCCCTCTGTTCAAACTGAAAGTCAAAAATAAGCTACTTTCAAGGCTGCATTATTGCATCTCCCTCCTCCCTTCTGTGCTTACAACTCAGGGATAATTCCCACCAAGAAGTTTCTAGTTATTAGAAAGTTCCCTTCCTCCTTCCACTTCAAGCCTCATGAACTTCATAACTTTTGCTCTAAAAATGTTTTACAGGCTAGGGATATAAGACATCTCCCTAGGGCATCTGCAGGACTGTATCCTGGGGTGGAAAAAAAAACACATAAAAAAACTATAACTTTGAAAGATAGCCCCTGATGTCTGCTCAACTTCAATACAACACAAACTTCTCCCTTTCTTGTCACCTATGAACAGCCTCTGCTTAAAAAGAGAAGGTTGTCATTTATACCTTGCTCTGTATTGATTAGCAGTACTTGGCACTTTTCCTTCATGGAAAGTAAAAAAATTTCCTTTATGCATCTCTTCTTTTAATTATGAGTTCTTCCACAGCCATTGTCACTAGCCAAATCTTAACAATAGAAGCTTTAGAAAGAGCAAGAAAAGGCAATTCATTAGATAAGAAATACAAATGGCCAATAGGTAAATTAATATTTATTAACATCTAGTTGTCAAAAAATGTACACTAAAATGAGATATAAATTTTATTTATTTATTTATTTATTTATTTATTTATTTATTTATTTATTGTTGAACAGGTATATGCACATGGCACAAAATTCTAAAATATATAATTATATGCAATTATATAATAAAAAGTATATTTCTCTCCTCCTATGCTATCCTCCAGCCACTCCATTCTCCTTTCCAAAATCAACTATCTTTACCATTTTTTATGGACAACTTTAATGGTTGTCCATGAACATGGGAATGTGTATAAATATACACTTACACATATATGTGTTTTATATATATGCATATGTGTACACACTTTTTTGTGTGGATATAAATTTTTTGTTCACCTAACTAAATATTTAAGAGTGGGGTTACTGGGTCATAGCATAGGTCCATGTTAACATTAAAAGAAACTCAAACTGTTCTCCAAAGGGTCTGCTCCATTTTGCATTCTCACAATCATGAATGAATGTTTTTGTAGTACTGCATCCTTGTTAGTTAGCAGCACTATTTTGATAGTTTGGGTTTAACTCAGTCTCTATCCTTTTTGTACTTTTCATAGTTGTTAATAAGCTATAAACATATTTGCATACCCTTTGTTTACCTAACAACCCTTTTAAAACATTGTATCTATGATTATAACTTTTAACTAGAGTGTCTGCATGAAATTTGTGCATGGTAGGGTCCCTAGTGGCTGCTGGCTGCCTGCCGGGCCTCTTTTCCCCTGGTTGCCTGCTGACGACACCCCATGGCGATCAGCTCATGTCTAACTTCTGGTCAGTCAAACCCCCACCCATGGGGACAATTTGTATATTAGCCTTTTATTATATAGGACTAGAGGCCCAGTGCATGAAATTCGTGCATAAGGGGGGTGTCCCTCAGTCCAGCCAGCACCCTCTCTAATCTGGGACTCCTCAAGGGATGGCTGACTGCCCATTTAAGCAGTCAGACAACCCTCTCAAAATGCAGGGCTGTTGGCTCACAACTGCTTGCCTGCCTGCCTTCCTGATTGTTCCAAACCCCTTCTTCCTGCCAGCCTGATAACCCCCTAACCATTCCCCTGCCAGCCTGTTTGCCCCTAACTGCCCTCCCCTTCAGGCCTGGTCCCCCCAACTGCCCTTTCCTGCAGGCCCAGTCTCCCCCAACCTCTCTCCTCTGCTAGCCTGGTCACCCCTAACTGCCCTCCCCTGCAGGCTTGATTGCCCCCAACTTCCTTCCCTTGAAGGCCTAGTTCCTCCCAACTGCCCTCTCCTGCTGGCCTGATCACCCACAACTGCCCTCCCCTGCTGGCCATCTTGTGGCCATCTTGTGTCCACATGGGGACAGAATCTTTGACCACATGGAGGCAGCCATCTTGTGTGTTGGAGTGATGGTTAATATGCATATTACTCTTTTATTAGATAGGATAGAGGCCTGGTGCATGGGTGGTGGTCATCTGGTTTGCCCTGTAGGTTGTCCCAGATCAGGGTGGGGATTCCCTTCGGGCTTGGGGTGGCCTGGGTGAGGGGCCTGTGGTGGTTTGCAGTCCAGCTATGTTTCCTAGCAACCCAAAAGGAGGCCCTGGTATCTGGAATTTATTTATCTACAATTGAAACTCTGTAGCCTAGAGCAAAGCCAAGCCTCCTGCTCGCTTTGAGGCAGCAGCTATTTCCGTTGGGATTTATTTATCTTCTATAATTGAAACTTTGTAGCCTTGAGATGAGGCCTGGGCCCACCAGGGTGTGTGGAAAGCTTGGCTTCCTCCATCACTGGGGAAACCCAAGCCTCCCTTCTGCTCGCTCCATGGCCGTAGCCATCTTGGTTGGGGTTAATTTGCATACTCACTCCTGATTGGCTGGTAGGCGTGGTTGGTGGGTGCAACAGAGTTATGGTTAATTTGCATATTACTCTTGTATTAGATAAGATGACTTGACTTTATGCATAGCCCCATCAACTTTGCATGGTAATACCAACTAAATTTGATATTGCATATTATAATATTTATAAATTGCTTCTTTTATGTTTTGTATTAACAGCATATTATCTTACACAATTTCTCAAAAAGAAAAGTGGAGTGGTGTTTTGATATTAGTAATGCTGAGAAACTTTTCAAAGATGGCGTATTCGAGTTTAATTTATTAAATGGGATTCTACTACCAAATGAAGAGTATAAAGTTTACTTAAGGTTTTGTCCAAGTAAGTAGTTTTTCCTATATTTGTTGTTGATATTTCAGTTTATTTTTCACATATTGTTTCATCATGTATGCAAAAGTTTAATTTATTTGTTATGTGTTTTAAAAACTAGTTTAATAAATTTCTTAGTAGAATTTTATAGTAACCATACTAAAAAAAATCGCTGCTAAAGGTCCTTGCCTCCTGGTATTCATGTCATTATAATCCTCTTTCCCATCAAATAAGGCTGATATATAACACATGGGATATTATGAATGTGATGGTGTGGGCCTTCCAAGGCTAGTTCAGAAAAGGCACTGTATAATCTGGCTAGTACTCTTGAATTACTTGTTTCTGAGGAAGCTGGCCAGCATCTCTATTTATCTATATTTCCACTTTATTTCTGGTGTGTTTTTTTAAGTTACATATATTTTATTGTATCTTTTTATAATTGGTCTGACATATTTTCTCTTATTAAATATCTATTACAAAATTTGTGACAGTTCTTACACAGTTATTTTTTTAAAAATACATATATATTTCTTTATTGATTTCAGAGAGGAAGGGAGAAGGAGAGATAGAAACATCAATGATGAGAGAGAATCATTGATTGGCTGCCTCCTGCACGCCTCCCACGGGGGATCGAGCCCGCAACCCAGGCATGTGCCCAGGCATGTGGCCAGAATCGAACCTGGGACCCTTCAGTCCGCAGGCCGATGCTCTATCCACTGAGCCAAGCTGGCTAGGGCCACAGTTATTTTTTGAAACAAACCTTAGTTTTTGTTTTGTTTTTTTCCAGTTTCTAAGGAAAGGCATGTAATTGACTTTTTCACGTTAGAGAATAGCTTGTTTTTTCAGTAAAGTTTTATTTTTGCCCTAACTGGTTTGGTTCAGTGGATAGAGTATCGGCCACAAACTGAAGGGCCATGGTTTTTATTTGGGTCAAGGGCATGTACCTTGGTTACAGGCTTGATCCCCAGTAGGGGGCTTGCAAGAGGCAGCTCATCCATGATTCTTATTCATGGATGTTTCTAACTCTCTATCCCTCTCCCTTCTTCTCTTAAAAAATCAATAAAATACATTAAAAATTATTTTTATATGCATCATTATTGCTAATGAGATTTTTTCCATTCTTTTAAATTAACTATCACTTTATAATATGAATATATTTGGCACTTCTGTACCAAACTTCCCTGGTTAGATCTGGAAGTTTTTCAAATATTAGTCTACCTTGTTTCCCAAGAAAATAGTTTATAATATAAAATCATGGTAATTAATAAAGTCTCTCTTTTTATAATATTTATCTTTTCTCTTCCTCTTCTCCTTCCCCTTGTTCTTTTCTATACTCCTCCCAAATCCATTACTACAATGTTACTACATTACAATTACATTACATTCAATTATAATTGCATTATAATTGTTACTGTAATCTCTCTGAATGTGTTATTATAATGGCAGTTAGTTTAAATTTTAATTCCAAAAGTTTTGCTTTGTATATTTAATTATTATGAAAAGGTTGTCTAATAGACCTTTCACAAATAAATACATGCATTTTAAAATATTGATTTTTTTTTTACAAAATGCTATTTGTATAAATGATCTTTATGTGCTACATTGCCATTTTGTCTTCTTTTTTCTACCTTTGGCTGATATATCTCTTAATTTTCCATCTTTGTCTTTTAAATTTAGAATAAATATTGTAAACCAAAAGACCACAAGGTGAAATTCCTGTGTTGAGCAGTAGAAACCAAAATAGCACATGGCAAGTTTCTTCTATGAGGCATGTGCAGTAGGAGCCAAGATAGCAAACATAGAGGGAATGTGCCTAACTTGGGAAAAGGATTGGAATAGATAAGGGACACAAAAACCCAGATCTAGGAAATGGATTGGTGAGTAGGAAGGCCCAGCACAAGCCTAAAAAGGATTGGAAAATTGGTTAGTTGAAAAGAGAGTCTGGTCCTTTACAAGACCAAGATATATAATGAGCCTAACAAAGGGAAGCTCGCTCTTTCTCTCCTGGTAACATGGGTCTGTTCATCCGTGCTTTCACCTATTCTCTCTTTGTAGCAACCATGTGGGCCTAGCTGTTGCATAGGTCCCAAGTGCAGGTATGCTACTCCAAGGGCTCCAAGTGAGCTCCAAACATGAGCCTGGGATGGCAATGTAGTAGTAGCCAGAGCACAATAAGAAACAGAAGCTAAGCTAGCTGACTGGGGACAGAGACTGTATGGGACTGAACCAATGGCACAGAATGTGTGGATCCTGTCCTTTCTTCTGGGCTTGATAAAGTCAAGACTTGACTTCTTCCATAGCAGGATGGATGGACACTGGAAGCCTGGGGGGCAGTCTTTTATTCCTATTCCAGTAAATATTACACTATATCTCATCCTCCCATATATAGCTCCCCAAAATGCTTTTCTTGCAACTCCATGAAGGACTCTGTTTCAACCAGATGGCTTCACTGGAGAATTCTACCAAATCATTAAAGTAAAACCAATGTTCTCAAATTCTTCTCAAAAACTGAAGAGTAGGAGGAGAATCCAAGATGGCGGCATAGGTAAACACTTACACTGCTGCCTCGCACAACAATTTCAAAACTACAACTAAAAGACAGAACGGACATCATCCAGAACCACAGGAAAGCTGGCCGAGTGGAAGTTCTACAGCAAGAGGGAAAGAGAGGGGCTCACAGAAACCCAGAGGAGCTGCAAAAAGCTGAGGTACGGAGACGTGCGCGAGGAGAGAGCGGGTGCCAGAGTGCCTGGCTGGCTTTCTCTAGAAGGAGGGAAACGGAGACTCTCAAAGGCATTGAACCCCTTATCTTATGACACTAAACCCCAGATCCAGCCGAAACTCATACGGGGGCAGTTTGGACTGTGAAAAGGGAGAAGTGCACGGAAATTTAGGGGAGTCGCAGAAGATCAGGTCCGCTCTCCCATGCGCACTGTGCTGCGCGGAGGACAGACTGCTGATTGTGCCGCTGGCTTTCGCGAGTGGGCGGGAGACAGACCCTCCCAACTGTGCCACTTCTGAGTCCACAGGCCCCTGTTTCGGGTGAAACCCTGGGGACTTAGACTCGTGTGGTCCTGGTGCACAGGGGAGCCGGAAAGGCAGCGGTTAGAGGCACTGCGGGCGTGCGCACAAGGACCGCTCCAGCCATTACCCAGTCACGTGAGACTCAGGGGCCGTGGAGGGCGGGGCCGACTGCAAGGCAAGGCGGTCCCTTAAGCCCTGAGACTCCACCCATCCCAAGCTCAACAGAGGCTTCTGCGGCTTTGCGTCTGGTATCATAAGGCTGAATCCAACACAGAAGTTTCCCTAGCATAGTGAAAATGCCGAGGCAAGGGAAGGGATTACAAACAAAAGAAATGGAGGAAAAAAAACGACTGGATATAGAGTTCAAAACCACGCTTATAAGGTTTTTCAAGAATATGCTAGAAAAGATGGATAAATTTAGTGAGACCCAAGAGGATATGAAAAAGGACCAACTAGAGATGGAAAAGGTCCAACTAAAGATGATAAAGGACCAAATAGAAATTAAACATACACTGACTGAAATAAAAAATATTATACAGAGTCCTAACAGCAGACTAGAGAAAGGCAAGAATCAAGTAAAAAATTTGAAATATAAAGAAGCAGACAACATTCAACTGGAAAAGCAAGAAGAGAAAAGAATCCAAAAATGTGAACATAATGTAAGGAGACTCTGGGACAGCTTCAAGCGTACCAACATCAGAATTGTGGGGGTGCCAGAAGAAGAGAGAGAGGAAGATACTGAAAACCTATTTAAAGAAATAATGACTGAAAACTTCCCACATCTGGTAAAAGAAATAGACTTACAAGTCCAGGAAGCACACAGAACCCCATATAAAAGGAATCCAAAGAGGACCACACCAAGACATATCATAATTAAAATGCCAAGAGCAAAAGAGAAAGAGAGAACATTGAGAGCAGCAAGAGAAAAACAGTTTATTACTTACAAGGGAGCACCCATACGACTGTCATACGACTGTCAGCTGATCTCTCAACAGAAACGATGCAGGCCAGACGGGAGTGGCAAGAAATATTCAACGTGATGAATAGCAAGAACCTACAACCAAGAATAATCTATCCAGCAAAGCTAACATTCAGAATTGAAGGGCAGATAAAGAGCTTCACAGATAAGAAAAAGCTAAAGGAGTTCATCAACTCCAAACCAGTATTATATGAAATGCTGAAAGGTACTCTTTTAGAAGCGGAAGAAGAAAAAGGTAAAAGACAAAAAATTATGAATAACAAATACATATCTATCAACAAGTGAATTTAAAAATTAAGTGAATTAAAAATTTGATCAACAGAATAAACTGGTGAATATCATAGAATCAGGAGCACGGAAAGGGAGTGGACTGATAATTCTCAGGGGGAAGGGGTGAGGGGTGTACAGGGAGAGACTGGACAAAAATCATACACCTATGGATGAGATAGATCAATGGGAAGGAGCTAAGGGCAGAGGGAGGGGTGGGAGCTGGGTGGAGGGGTGCTATGGAGGGGAAAAAAGAGAAACAAATGTAATAATCTGAATAATAAAGATTTAATTAAAAAAACAACAAAATAAAACTGAAGAGTAATAAATACTTTCAAACTTATTTTATGAGGAAAGCATTACTTTGATACAAAATCTGGACAAAGAGATGATATAAAAATAAACTAAGGCCAATAGCCTTGATAAGCATAGAGGTAAAATTCTTCAAGAAAATACTAGCAAACTAATTTTTTTAATTGATTGAAAAAAAACAAAACCTAATAAACTAAATTCAACAACACATTAAAGGATCATACTCTGGCTAGATCCTGTTATACTGGTCATTAAGCACAGCTGCCTTTTTCTCAGGACTTTAAAGAGTTTTAGGGAGGTGTTTTTACTTTTTAAACCTCCTTTATTTTATTTTCCTTTGACTGCCACAGGAATGGAGGCTGGGATGTTTTACTGTATATGACTCACAGGAGTCTCTAAGTAAATTTCCAATTCCCTCTGAATATGAATCACTATTCATGAATCTAAATTATGTGGCTATACTCACACTCCCTTTGGATAAGTTTATTTTTGTTTTCATGTAAATATCTTCAGTGTTTCCTAAGCCTGCCACCTAAGGTGCATATTGGGTAGAAAATTCTCTATTACAAAATGATGGTGGAGTAAGTGGAAGCTACAGTGACATTCTCCCAGTACCAAACTGGAAATAAAGCTACTCTGAAAAATCTACTGAAGACTAACTGAAAGAACCCTTATAACCAAAAACAGAAAGTGGAGATCTCATGGAGACTGGTAGGAGGGTGGAGGCACAAACATGCTAGCTGGTCTCCCACAAACAGCAGATGAAGTTCTGGAGAGTTATTTCAGATGTGGGGGGTTACCACTGAAAACTCTGGGGTCTGAACCCCAAGCTTGGCTCCACAGTTCACAGCACCAGAACTGAGAAAGATACCCACATGACATTTGGCAGTGAAAAGAAGCCGGGTTGCTCTCTGTCAGGGAGAGAAGGCTAGAAATGTAGGCACCCTCTTAAAGGGTCAACTCACAAAATTTTGGGTACAGCCACTCATCTTGGGCTTCAAATGAGGTAGGAAAGAATGGACTGTGGTTGTGTGAGGAGTAGTCAAGTTTGGGGGAATCTGGGGTTGGAGTTCAGAGGGCAGCCACCTGGTTTCCTGTGCTGAGTCATTCCCTAAAACTATGAAGGATATTTTTCTCCAGTGGACCTTTGCTGCCCAGGTGATTTTTGCCTGGGGGCAGGCACTTTTCCTCCCACCCTGTTGGAAGACCTCTTGCCCTATCCTGTGGTCAATAGCTTGAGGCTAATCAAGATGAATAACAAGCAGACTGCATGCAGAGGTGGATATCTGGAGGCTTTAAGTCTTTGCCTGATCTCCTTCTGGGCCTGATGCTAGGAAAAGCAGAACCTGGTGTCTATCTGGGTCATTTCCAAAGGCATCCACCCCAGTAGAGGGAGCCACAGCTGTGGATTGCCAATGTCTCCAACAGGGTACTCAGGGTCAGTCACAAATTGTTCTGAACTACAGATTTGTAGTCATAGCATATCTGCACTACAGATTGGGAGTCATAGCAGATCTATCTAATGCATATTCACATATCCAAAGATGCAGCCAAAATGGGGAAACTAAAAAAAAAACACCAAATGAAAGAATAAGTGCTAAACAAATTGGAGATAAAAAATTTACCAGGTATAGAGTTCAAAATAATGATGGCAAGGATTTTGAACAGCATGAGAAAAAAGATATAGTAACTATGAAAAAAGACCAGTTGGAAATAAAGAGTGACGTAGTACTAATGAAGAAAACATTGGAAGGAATAAACAGCAGATTAGGGGAAGCTGAGAATGAGATCAGTAAATTGAACGACAGAAAAAAAAATAATCAGAGAAATAAACAATTAAAAAACAGGACAGCTAAAGAGAGCTGTGGTACACCATGAAACATAACAATATTCATATCACAGAAATGCCAGATGGGGAAGAAAGTGAGAAAGTGATAGAAAATATGTTTGTGGAAATAATTGCAAAAAACTTCCCTCACAAGTTCAAGAGGCACAGAGAATCCCAAGCAAGGAGAACCCAAACAGCCTATGCTCAGACACATCATAATTAAAATGTCAAAAATGAAAAAGAGTCTTAAAGGCAGCCAGAGAAAAACAATTTTTTATCTACCAAGTAGCTCCCATAGGGTTTTCAGCTGATTTTTAATCAGAAACTCTGTAGACCAGAAGGAAATGGCATGAAGTGTTCAAGGTAATGGAAAGCAAGAATCTGAAACCAGGATTGCTATATCCAGCAAGGTGAAATAAAGAGCTTCCCTGACAACAAGATGCTAAAGGAGTTTATCACCACCAAACCAGCACTGTAAGAGATGCTACAGGGATGGTTGTAATGAGAAGAAATATATAGAGAAAGAACCATAGATATAAAGAGTTACAATGGCAATAAATAAGTACATATCTACACTAATAAAAGAGAAATATGCAAATCTACTATACCTCTGTGACACCCATCAGCCAATCAGAAGTGAGTATGCAAAATAATCTAACTGGGCGGGGCTGGAAGCCTGCTATGAAGGGGAGGGCAGGGAGCAGAGGGAGCTATAAGAGGTTCACTTTGACTAGGAGCGAAGACTTGCAGGCTCCTGGGCGGCCAGGGGAAGGAAGGCCTATTCTTGCACAAATCTTTGTGCAATGGACATCTAGTCAATAATAATCTTAAATATAAATGGATTAAATGCTCCAATAAAAAGATAGATGGTAGCTGCATGGATAAGAAAACATGACCTAAATATAAGCTGTCTCCAAGAGACTCATCTTAGAACAAAAGACTCGCACAGCATGAGAGTAAAGGGTTAGAAAAATAATGTTTTTTTTCTATGCAAATGGAAATGAAGAAAAGTTGGTGTAGCAACACTCATATCTGAAAAAATAGAGTTCAAAATGAAGGCCATCACAAGAGATAATATAGGTCACTACATAATACTAAAGGGAATGATTCAATAAGAAGATATAGTTCTGATAAACATATATGAACCCAATATAGAAGCTACTAAAGATATATATGTAAGTATATATATATGTATATGTATATGTATATGTATATGTATATGTATATATTGTGTGTGTGTGTTTAAAACTTCTAGAGGACTTTAAAGGAGAGATAGTCAGCAATACAGTCATAGTAGAAGACTTTTACACCCAGCTGACTTCAGTGGATAGATCTTCCAGACAAAAAATGAACAAGGAAGTAATGTCTCTAAATGACACACTGGATTAGATGGATTTAATTGAGATTTATATAAAATTTCACCTTAAAGCTGCAGAATATATATTCTTCTCAAGTGCACATGGATCATGCTCAAAGACAGACCACATGTTAGGACACAAAATAAATCTCTACAAGTTCAAGAAGATTGAAATCATATCAAACATCTCCTCAGATCACAGTGGCGTGAAATCAGAAATCAACTACAGTAAAAACACTCAAAAACATTAAAACATATGGAGGCTTAATAGCATGTTATTAAACAATGAATGGACCACAAATAAGATGAAGAAACCAAAACCTATCTGGAAACAAATGTAAATGAGCACAAAACAACTTAATCTCTGGGACACAGCAAAAGCCATTTTGAGATGGAAGTGGATGGCACTACAGACCTACCTTGAAAAACAAGAAAAATTAATAATAAGTTATTTAACCCTATAACTTAAAGAAGTAGAAATAGAACAACAAGAAAAGCCCGGAGTAAATAGAAGGAAGGGCATAATAAAGATCAGAGCAGAAATAAATGGCATAAATACTAAAAAAATACTAGACCAATAAAAGCAAGAGCTGGTTCTTTGTAAAGATAAAAAATATTGATGAACCATTACTCAGACTCATCAAGAAACAAAGAGAGAGGATCCAAATAAATAAAACCGGAAACAAAAGTAGTGAAGTAACAACTGATACAGAAATACAAAGGATTAAAAGAAAATACTATCAACAACTATATTTCAACAAGATGGACAATGTGGATGAAATGGGCAAATTCCTAGAAAAATACAGTCTCCCAAAGATGAGTCAGAAAACCTGAATACACCAATAACAACTGATAAAATTGAAGCAGTAATCAAAGTACTGCCAGAAAACAAAAGCACTGATCCAGACATCTTCACAGGGGAGTTTTACCAAACATTCAAAGAACAACTAACATCTATACTTCTCAAATTATTCCAAAAAATCCAAGAGGAATGAACACTTCCAACCTCTTCTTATCAGGCCAGCATTATCCTAATTCCAAAACCAGATGAAGATACTGCAAAGAGAGGGAATTATAGGCAAATATCCCTGATGAAAATATATGTTAAAATCCTCAACCAAATAATAGCAAATAGGATCCAGCAATATAATAAAAAGATCATGCATTATGACCACGTGGGATATTTCCAGGGATGGAAGGCTGATACAGTATTTGCAATTCAATAAATGTGATGCATCACATAAATACCTTGAAAAAGAAAAATCACATGGTCATATCAATAGACTCAGAAAAAAACATTCAACAAAATCCAACATCTATTTCTGATAAAAACTCTCACCAAAGTGGGAATAGAGGGATCATACCTCAACATAATAAAAGCCATATATGACAAATCTACAGCCAACATCATACTCACTAAAACTAAAACCAAAACCATTTCCCCTAAGAACAGTAATAAGACAGGGATGTCCTCTATCACCACTTCTAATTCAATAAAATACTGGAAGTGCTAGCTGCACTTATCAGACAAGAGGAAGAAATAAAAGGCAACCAAACCCTCATTGTTCACAGATGACATGATATTGTACGTAGAAAACCCTGAAGACATCTTAATGATGTTAATTATATCAATCGTTAGATTCAATGCAACTCTTATGAAAATGCCAACAGCATATTTCACAGTCCTAGAACAAATACTTCAAAAATTTATGTGGAACCAAAAAAGAGCCTGATTCGTGCAGCAGTCTTGAGAAATTAGAACAAGTTGGAGCTATCACAGTACCAAATATCAAGTTATACTTAAAGCCACTGTAATCTAAACAGCTTGGTACTAGCACAAAAACAGACATATAGATCATTGGAACAGAACAGGGAACACAGAAGTTGACCCAAGCCATTGTGCTCAATTAATGTTTGACAAAAGAGGCAAGAGCATACAATGAAGTCAAGAAAATGTCTTTAATAAATTGTGTTGGGAAAATTGGAAAGATACATGCAAAAAATGAAGCTATTCCACCAACTTACATTGTACACAAGAGGAAACTTAAATGGATAAAAGACTTAAATGCAAGTTGTGAAACAATAAAAATCTCAGAAGAAACTATAGACAGAAAAATCTCAGACATCCCTCCTGGCAATATGTTTGAGGATACATCTCCTAGAGCAAAGGAAATTAAGGAGAAAATAAACAAATGTTAGTACATCAAAATTAAAAGCTTCTGCACAGCAAAAGAAACCATCAACAAAATGAAAAGGGATTGCACTGAATGGGAGAAAATATTTGACAATGACACATTTGATAAAGGGTTAATATCCAAAATATACACTGAGTGGCCAGATTATTATGATCTCTAAATGCAAAATAATCTGGCCACTCAGTGTGTGTGTGTGTGTGTGTGTGTGTGTTTGTGTGTGTATTAGAGATCCAGTGCATGAATTTGTGGAAGGGTGGGGTCCGGCCCAGCCTGGCCAGGGAAAGGGGACATGGGCAGTTGGCCAGCCTGCCTGCTGGTCGAACTCTTGGTCAAGGGGATGATTTGCATATTAGCCTTTTTATTTTTATAGGATATACACCGAGTGACCAGATTATTATGTATTCAGAGATCATAATAATTTGGCCACTCAGTGTGTAAGTAACTCATACAACTTAACAAAGGAAGACAAACCAATTAAAAATGGTTTTTAATTTAACTAAATAAACAGTTATCCAAATGGGCATACAGATGACTAAAAGACATGAGAAAATGCTGTCACTGATCATTGGAAATATGCAAATTTAAATGACCATGAAGTATCACATCACATCTGTCAGAATGGCTATTATCAATAAAACAACAAATGTTATGTGCTTGGGAGGATGTGGAGAAAAGGGAACCCTAATACACTGCTGGTGGGAATGCACACTCGTGTAGCCATTATGGAAAACAGTATGGAGTTTCCTCAAAAAGTAAAATATGGAACTGCCATTTGACTCAATGATCCCACTTATTGGAATAGTAGAGGCCTGGTCTATGAAATTCGTGCACAGGTAGGGGCTCTCCACCTGGCCAGCTATCAGGGCTAATCAGGGACATCTGGCCCAGTCCCAGTAGGGGCCAGTGACTGGAGAGGGACTGCAAGAGGGTTCCAGGGTGTGTCCAGCCCTGTCTTGCCCAGTCCCAATCAGCCAAACCCCAGAAGTGAGCTAATCTACAGGTCAGAGCACTGCCCCCTCGTGGTCAGTGCACGTCATAACAACTGATCAATTGACTACTTGGTCAGACACTTAGCATATTATGCTTTTATATATAGATATATCCTAAGAAACTCAAAACACCAATCAGAAAGAATGTATACACCCCTATGTTAATAGCAGTACAATTTACAATAGCTTATATCTGTAAACAGCCCAAGTGCCCATCAGTACATGAGTGGATAAAAAATCCATGGTACATTTACACCATGATGTACTATGCAGCTGAAAAAGCTCTTACCCTTTGAGACAGCATAGAGGGACCTGGAGAGTATTATACTAAGAGAAATAACCCAGTCAGAGAAAGACAAGTATCACATGATCTCACTCAAGTGGAATCTAATAAACAAAATAAACTGATGAACAAAATAGATCCAGAGACATAGAAGCATGGAACAGACTGGGGAGTCTCAGAGGGAGGTTGAGTGTGTGGGAAGAGATCAACCAAAGAATTTGTATGCATATATTCATGACTCATGGACCTGGACAATAGGGTGGTGAAGGCCTGAGGCAGAGAGAGGGGATGGGCTAGAAGAGGTCATTTGTGGAAAAAAGAGGACATATGTAATACATACTTTTAATAATAAATATTTAATAAAAATCAATAAATTACCATAAACATCAGTTTAAAGGTGCTAGAAACATTATCTGCATGAGAATCCCTGCTGCATAAAAACATAAAACTTACCTGATACTGAGATTAATGAAGTAAGGGTATTGACAAGTAGTTTCTATTTTTATATTGACTTTTAGAGAGAGAAGAAGGGAGAGGGAGAGAGAGATAGAAACATTGATGAGAGAGGAACATGGATCACCTGCCTCCTGTATACCTCCTACTGGGGATCTAGCCAGCAACTAGGGTATGTGCCCTGATCAGGAATTGAATCCTCAACTTCTTGGTGCATGGACAATTGAGCCACACTGATCCAGCAACAGCTAGCTTTTTTAAACAGACCAGAACAAAGGACCAGTGGCTAAGTACTTAAAAATAAGCTATCAATTTTTTCACTTGTTTTTTAGAAAGACTGTATTGATATTTGTCTTTAATTTATAGCATATGGTTATTTAGTTTACCATAACTAAAGCATAGCGAATGCCATTTCCAAACTATTTTTCTTTTTTTAATGTATTATAGTCCCTTACCTTTTTTCTTCCTTGGTATTCTTGCTTATGAATCAACATTAGATTGCATCATGCTGTTTTGAGCCTATGCAGATTCTCATGACTGGGCTTTTCTATCCATTTCTCACTTGTGGGTGTTAACTCGTAATAGGTTATGTCTGTCCCCCTCGCTGAAGGAAGATGTCTCATGCAGAAATGCCTAGAAATTTAAGCTTTATCACCACCACTACCTCAGGTGGCCCAGCTCACTCCCTCCTGTGGGACAATCTCTGTTAAATTCACATCTCAGAGCTTCCTGTGTAATCAGGTTAAATCTGGATTCTAAAACCACAACTTTTCATAGCCTCTTGCCTGGCCCTGTTCTGCTTCCCCTTTTGCCTACTAGTTCCTCTTGAGGGCACGTTCTCAGTAAATCACTTGCTTCAGAAATTTCAGCACACTACGTTTTACACATGTTGAAATCTAAATAAAATACCCACAACTAGCTATGTGATCAGTATAAAAGGCAGGAAAAGAAACTATTATAGCTTTTATGCTTTTTAGAGAGCCCCTTGAGCTATGTATTTTCTCTTAATAATATCCTGTTAGCACTGTGTTGCATTATCTTGATGTTTCACTTATATTTGTTAGCATGGCATTGCATAATGGCTTTAGTTTTATGTGAGAGGAAAAGTACCTAGGATTCTGGGATTAGTAGGTTTGAAAAATGTTTCATCTTTTATTACCTCTGCTTAGAACTCTGAAAATATAATAGAAAACATCAAATATTTTCTGCTTTCTGAAGTTTATTTTTAATGAAGTATCATTAAATATGTCTGTCTTCTCAGTTTCTACTGTGCCTGGTCTTGAAAGAAATAGCTAGTTCAGCTAAAGCTTCTATTTGTATTTATATACAGAACTTTCCCTCTATGTCCATATTAACATTTATATTGAAATGTAATGGATTGGAGAAGGAAATAGGAAACATCTCCATTTGACTTTTCCTTCTGTATGGAGCTGAGCCCAAACAATCAAATCTGGGGTTCCCTTGTTAGGATCCCAACTTAATTGTTAAAAATATAAACATTCCTAATAGCAAGTTTATATAATTTTCATCTCAGATGGGAGAGAAGGCATATCTGTGCTAAAAAAAAGTATCATTGAATCTCCAGTAGTCTTAAGTTACAGATGGAGCCCGTGTTTCCCTCAGTGGGAAGGAAGAACTGACTTTCCAATCTCCCCAGTCTTAAAACCTTATCTAACTCTAAAATTAATGTTAGTTCCCTCCAAAATAATTTCAGATTAACAATATCAGATTCACACTATCCTTTCCCTATAGATTTATAATGCTTTATATGCATAAAATTTTAAAACATTTTATCAATTCAAGGTGCTGATACAATCTCTTATATTTTCACAAAGTATTTACAAGTAGTCATCTGTCATTATTAATAGGAAGTTCTTATTCCCTACCCTCTTCAGCCACTTCCCACTTTCTAAGGACTCCAGACTATTTGAACATGTAAAGGGCTTATTTGAAGATATAAAGGCATCCAGTACATTGAAAACTAGCGGGTCTATCAGTTCAGTGAGTCCATTGCTTTTGCTTATGGCTCACAATGATGTCACCTTTGAAAATGGGTTTGCATCATCCAGAACACTCTTATTCTCTGCCCTGGTGATACCCTTAAAGGCCTGATCCCTGCCAGGCCACTCTGTTGTCCAGTTCTTGAATTCTAAGATTACATATTGAAATCATACTCACCAAATCACAGTTTTCTCCTGATGATGCCATTTCTTACACAGAGTAATGAGAAAAGCATTTCAGGGATCCATGCATAGAAGGATGAGGTAAGATTTATTGGAGAAAAATACAAGACTACCCCCCCCCACCAAGTGCCTAGTGTCTCATCCACAGTCAGATGGCTCAGTTCTGTCTCTTTATGGAATAACTCCAGTCTCTTGGGCCACAAACATGCTCTTGTCCTCACCAAGCCCATAAGGACCAGGGCCCAGAGATGCAGACCTCCTCTGTGTCTCATTTTCCCCATCTGCATTTGGGTCACAACCTGTCTTGCACTTGGGTTCAGTGTGGCTGCTAAGCCTGCACAGCTGCTGTGAAGAGAGAGTGTATGAATGAATGGGCAAACAAACAAAACTCAGGCCTTTGTTAAGCTTTGATTATATTATTTCCAGGTTTGGAAAGAGCAGGTTTTCTTTCAAACTAAACAGTCTCTTTCCTGGCTCATTGTGGGCTTATGCTGGGCTCTCCCCTGTGCCATCTTGCTCTCTACTGAGCATCCCTCAGCAAAAGAATTTCCCCTTTACTTGTTCTCCTTCTACCTGGCAAACTATGAGAATGGGCCATTGACCCCTGGGGAGATTGGAAAGT
This sequence comes from Lasiurus cinereus, assembly GCA_011751065.1. NCBI lineage: Eukaryota > Metazoa > Chordata > Mammalia > Chiroptera > Vespertilionidae > Lasiurus > Lasiurus cinereus. The sequence continues at coordinate 12,660,281 of JAAGEH010000029.1, forward strand.
CAGTTCTTCCTTCCCACTGAGGGAAACAAAATGTTAATTCCCTTGGCAGGGTAATGCTGCAATCCCCTGGGATAAACTAGGAAACTCTAGGTTCCTAGAGTTAATCTTGCTTAATTAGATATCTGCTCCCTTCTCTTTCATTAATATCTAACTACCTGCTTACACTAATACTTTGAGACCTATACTTGGGGATTTAGATCTAAAGGGCATTGGTAACTTGCTGTGATGGAATCTGTCCTCCAGGACTAACCTGCAGTCTCCTATGCTGATCCCTTTTCTCCAACACAGATTGCCTTTCCTCATAGTGAGCTGCCAACATGGGAATTTCCTGTTTTCCTACCAGGTGAAATTAGACAGTTGACCCTGGCAGCCTTTCATAAACTTAAAATCTGTGAGAAAGCACATTCCTTTCATCTCAGCACATCCATTTCCCAGTAGTCCCCTGAAATCCTTATAAGCAATTATCTGACCTCATTTTCATAATGCATATACTAAAGGGATAGGTAGTTCCTATTAAGGCATAGAAAGCAGTGAAAAAAGAAATCCTGTTGAACTGTTTCCTCAGTTAGATGTGTTTTCCCATAATAATGAAAATCTAGTTTAAGGAGACTTGGTCTATTTTCAGACAGAGTTCACTTTGAAAGATTTTTATTTCAACAGCTCCTCATTACATGTCTTAAGTTCCTTGGCAGGAGAAATCCAGTTTATGGATAATCAATTCTGCTTAATTGAGCTGTACCTTCATAGTGCATTTTAATATATGGTAAGGTTTAAGCTACTTAAATGTTTTTTTTGGTGTGTGAATTAGTCCTAAAATATTTAATTTTTTTCATTAGCTCATGCTGTAAAATACACAGCTTTTGTACCTGTACGTTTAAATAACAGTCCGGTTTGCTACCAAATGTTACATCTGATTGGAGAGCTAAAATTGCCCAAGTTATCGTTTGACCGTGCATTCATGTTTTTCAACCCTGTTCCTTTGGATGTAGCAAGTGTGATGGATGTCAACATTTTACCTCAAAGTTATTACAGGTAAATGCTTAATGTGAATTTATCATACTTTCTTTATATGCTTTTTGTTTGTATTTTTTATGAGTCATGACAATGTCTAACTTGTTTCTGTCGTTGGAACTATTAAATATTTTATTGTATATTTAAATTAAATTACAAAAAAACCCTACTTAGTTACCTCACAGTTAGTTTATGGTATAAGAAACAAGCTTAAAAACTCAGGGCATTAGTTTTGTATTGCTGTGTGATAAATTTACACAAATTTAATGCCTTAAAGCATGAATTTGTTATCTCAGAATTTCTTTGGGTAAGGAATCTGGGTCAGTTTGACTGTATTCACTGCTCATGGTCTCAATAGATAGAAACCATGGGATGGGCAGCAGTCTTCATCTGAGGCTAAGCTCTCTTACAAGCTCCCTGGTTGTTGGCAAAATTTATCCTTGTAGTTGTAGTACTAAGACACCATTTTCTTACTGGCTGTTGGCTGGGATCACTCTCAGCTCCTTTTTTAAAAATATATATATATTTTTATTGATTTCAGAGAGGAAGGAAGACGGAGAGATAGAGCATCAATGATGAGAGAGATGTAATGGTTGACAATAAATGGATATTATTCAATTTGGAAAGCATAGGAAAACTTTTAGTTCCTCAGCTTGGCCTGCAATATATAATGAGTGCTTACTTATGCCATGGAGCTTGGTCTAAATGTCATTTCGTGATAGAGTATTGTTAAACTTTAACGTGACAACTTTAGGATTTGTTACTACCTTGTAAATAGAAACTAACCTTCGTTGCTCAAATAGAAAGTAGAAGTGGCTTAAATTATTCTGTGCTAAAATGCAATATTTATTACAAAATTTTATCTCATATATCAATTAATATTTTAATCTTTCAACTTTGGAATTAATGTATAAATCTATCAATTTAAAAATGATCTCAAATCAAAAGATGAGTCTTGCAAAATATGGTACAATAAAATCAACAGCATTGACTAATCCAGTGACACTTAGACAATTAAAGACAGAATATGATTCTAGCCTGACTTATAAATTACTTTTTCATGTTTTATACAATTAACCATATTGGTTTAACCTTGTCAAGTTGAGATCTTTCTTTACTTTTGACAGTTGATTATCTGAAAAATCTTCATTCTAATTAAAACATTATAAATATGTTTTCCATTTGTTTTGTTTTTAATTTTTATTAATTTTTTATACATATCTCCCCATTGTGCCCCCTCCCTCCCAGGCATACCCTAACCCCCCAGTGTCTATGTTCATTGGTTATGCTTATATGCATGCATACAAGTCCTTTGATTGGTCTCTTATCTACCTCACCTAACTTTAATCTTCCTGCTGTAATTTCACAGTCTGTTTGAAGCTTTACTGTCTCTGTATCTATCCTTTTGTTTATCAGTTTATAATTTTCTTTATTATCCACCAATGAGTGCGATCATGTGATGCTTCTCCTTCATTGACTAGCTTATTTCACTAAGCATAAGGCTCTCCAGTTCCAACCAGGTTGCTGCAAATGGTAAGAATTCCTTCTTTTTAATGGCAGCATAGAATTCCATTGTGTAGATGTACCACAGTTTTCTGATCCACTCATCTGCTGACGGGCACCTACCTAGGCTGTTTCCAAATTGCAGCTATTGTAAATTGTGCTGCTATGAACATAGGGGTGCATAAATCCTTTCTGATTGGTGTTTGTAATTTCTTAGGATAAATTCCTAAGAGTGGGATTACAGGGTCAAATGGGAGATCCATTTTTATTTTTTTGAGGAAACTCCATACTGTTCTCCACAGTGGCTGCACCAGTCTGCATTCCCACCAACAGTGCACAAGGGTTCCTTTTTCTCCGCATCCTCGCCAACACTTGTCGTTTGTTGATTTGTTGATGATTGCCATTCTGACAGGTGTAAGATGGTATTGCATTGTCGTTTTGATTTGCATCTCAGATGATTAATGACTTTGAACATGATTTCATGTGTCTCTTGGCCTTCCTTCTGTCGTCTTTTGAAAAGGTTCTATTTAGGTCCGTTGCCCATTTTTTTATTGGATCCTTCATCGTCCTTTTATTAAGTTGTATAAGTTGGCTGTAGATTTTGGAGATTAAACCTTTATCAGTGATAACATTTGCAAATATGTTCTCCCATGCATTGATCTTTCTTGTTGTTTTGTTGATGGTTTCTTTTGCTGTGCAAAAGCTTTTTATTTTGATGTAGTCCCATTTGTTTATTTTTTCTTTAGCTTCCATTGCCTTTGGAGTAGTATCAGTGAAGAAGTTCTTTGGCATATATCTGAGATTGTGCTGCCTGTGGATTCCTCTAGTATTTTTATGGTTTCCCTTCTAATGTTTAAGTCCTGTATCCATTTTGAGTTTATTTTTGTATTTGGTGTAAGTTGGTGGTCCAGTTTTAATTTTTTGCCTGTATCCAATTTTCCCAACACCATTTATTGAAGAGGCTATCTTGGCTCCATTGAATGTTCATGCCTCCTTTGTCAAATATGAGTTGAGAATAGTGGTTTGGGTGGATGTCTGGGTTCTCTATTCTATTCCATTGGTCTATATGTCTGTTCTTGTGCCAGTACCAGGCTGTTTTGAGAACAGTTGCTTTGTAGTATAGCTTGAAGTCTGGTATTGAGATCCCACCTACTTTATTCTTCTTTCTCAGAATTGCTGTAGCTATCCGTGGTCTTTTTTGTTCCAGATGAATCTATGAAGATTTCTGTGTAGGTCTGTGAAATATGTCGTTGGTATTTTAATGGGTAGTGCGTTGAATCTGTAGATTGCTTTGGGTAGTATGGACATTTTAATGGTGTTGATTCTCCCAATCCATGAGCATGGTATGCTCTTCCACCTGTTAACATCTTCCTCTATCTCTTTTTTCAGTGTCCTGTAGTTTTCTGCATAAAGGTCTTTTACCTCTTTAGTTAGGTTTATTCCTAGGTATCTTAATTTTTTTGGTGCGATGGTAAATGGGATTGCTTTTTTAGTTTCTCTTTCTATAATTTCACTATTAGTGTATAGAAATGCTACAGACTTCTTAGCATTAATTTTGTATCCTGCTACATTGCCGAATTCATTAATTAAGTCAATTAGTTTTGGAATGGAGTCCTTTGGGTTTTTTATGTACAATATCATGTCATGTGCAAATAAGGACAGCTTTACTTCTTTTTTTCCAATTTGGATGCCTTTTATTTCTTCTTCTTATCTAATTGCAATGGCTAATACTTCCATTACTATGTCGAACAGGAGAGGTGAGAGAGGGCATCCCTGTCTTGTTCCTGTTCTTAGGGGAAATGGTTTTAGTTTTTGCCCATTGAGTATGATGTTAGCTCTGGGTTTATCATATATGGCTTTTATGATGTTGAGGTATGATCCTTCTATTCCCATCTTGCTGAGAGTTTTTATCAAGAAAGGGTGTTGGATTTTGTCAAATTCTTTTTCTGCATCAATTGATATGACTATGTGATTTTTTATCTCTCAATTTGTTTATGTGATGTATCACATTTATTGATTTGTGGATATTGTACCATCCCTGCATTCCGGGGATGAATCCTGCTTGGTCATGGTGTATGATCTTTCTGATGTACTGCTGGATCTGGTTTGCTAGAATTTTGTTGAGGATTTTGGCATCTATGTTCATGAGAGATATTGGCCTATAATTCTCTTTCATTGTGTTGTCTTCATCTGGTTTTGGTATTAGGGTGATGCTGGCTTCATAGAAGGTGTTTGGAAGTGTTCCTTCTTCTTGAATGTTTTTGAATAGTCTGAGGAGGATAGGTTTTAGTTCTTCCTTGAATGTTTGGTAAAACTCTCCTGTGTAGCCATGTGGACCTGGTTTTTTATTTGCTGGAAGCTTTTTGATTACTTCTTCAATTTTTTCCATAGTAATTGGACTATTGAAATATTTGGCTTCCTCCTCATTGAGTTTTGGGAGGTTATATTTTTCTAGGAAAATGTCCATTTCTTGCAGGTTGTCCAATTTGTTGGAATAGAGTTGTTCATAGTATTTTTTAACAATCCTTTGTATTTCCACAGGGTCTGTTGTTATTTCTCCTCTTTCATTTCTTATTTTGTTTATTTGGGTCTTCTCTCTTTGCTTCTTGGTGAGCCTGGCTAGGGGTCCATCAATCTTGTTTATCCTTTCAAAGAACCAGCTCTTTGTTTTGTTGATCTCTTGAATTGTTTCTTTGGTCTCCAAGTTGTTTATCTCCGCTCTGATCTTCACTATTTCCTTACTTCTGAGTACACTGTGCTTTTCTTGTTGCTCTCGTTCTAGCTCTTTGAGTTGTAGGTTTAGGTAATTTATTACCATTGTTTCCTGTTTTTTTTGCAGTAGGCTTGTAGGGCTATGAACTTCCCTCTCAAGACTGCTTTCACTGTGTCCCATAAATTTTGTATTGTTGTGTTGTCATTGTCATTTGTTGCCATGGTGTTTTTTATTTCTTCCTTGACCTTTCTGGTTACCCAGTCTTGTTTAATAGCATGCTGTTTAGTCTCCATGTGTTTGATTTCTTTCTATTGTTTTTATTATAGTTGATTTCTAGTTTTATGCCACTGTGGTCTGAAAAAATGCTTGATATGATTTCTATCTTCTTGAATTTGAAGAGACTTTTCTTATGACCCAACATATGATCTATCTTTGAAAATGACCCATGTGCACTGGAGAAGAATGTATATTCTGTGGCTTTGTGGTGAAATGTTCTGAAGATGTCAATTAATTCCATCTGGTCTAGTGAGTCATTTAGGATTGATGTTTCCTTCCTGATTTTTTGTTTAGAGGATTTGTCCAATGGTGACAGTGGGGTATTAAAGTCTCCTACTATGATTGTATTGCTGTCAATCTCTCCCTTAATATCCTCCAAGAGTTTTTTTTATGTATTTAGGTGCTCCTATATTGGGTGCATATATGTTTACCAGAGTTATTTCTTCTTGTTGGATTGTTCCCTTTAGTTTTATGAAGTGGCCTTCTTTATCTCTTGTTATGTCCTTCACTTTGAGGTCTAATGTGTCAGATATAAGTATTGCAACCCCAGCTTTTTTTTTCCTTTCCATTTGCCTGAAATACCATGTTCCATCCCTTCACCCTCAATCTGTGTGCATCTGTTTTCCTAAGGTGGGTTTCTTGCAGACAGCAGATATATGGATCATGTTCTCTTATCCAATCGGTTACCCTATGTCTTTTCATTGGAGCATTTAATCCGTTTACATTTAAAGTTATTATTGATAAGTACTTATCTGTTGCCATTTTTAGTCCTTACCCCCGAGGTCCTTCTTCGCTTCCTCTTTCTTTTTATTACAGCAGACCTTTTAACATTTCTTGCATTGCTGGTTTGGTGGTAATATATACCCTTAGTACTTTTTAGTCTGTGAAGCTTTTGATTTCACCTTCAGTTTTGATTGAGAGTCTTGCAGGGTACAGTATTCTTGGATTCAGACCCTTCCTTTGCATGACTGTATATTTCATTCCATTCCCTTCTGGCCTGACGAGTTTCTGTTGAGAAGTCAGTAGCTAGCCTTATGGGGGTTCCTTTGTAGGTAACTTTCTGTTTCTCTCTGCCTGCTTTTAAGATTCTTACTTTGTCGTCGGTGTTTGCCAATTTAATTATAATGTGCCTCGGTGTCAGTTTGTTGGGGTTCATTTTGCTTGGAACTCTGTGAGCTTCTTGGATTTCTGTGGGTTTTTTCTTTCCTATATTGGGGGAATTTTCTGTCATTATTTCTTCAAACACATTCTGTAATCCTTGTTCAGTTTCCTCTCTTTCTGGAACCCCAATTATGCGGATGTTGTTTTGTTTCATGTTATCCCAAAATTCCCTTAGACTCTCCTCTTGCTTTTTAACTTTTTTTTCTAGAAGCTGCTGTACTTGGGTATTTTTCCCTACCTTGTCCTCTAGCTCACTGATGCGGTCCTCTGCTTCTTCTAGTCTACTTTTGATGCTTTCTATGGAGTTCTTTAAAGCAGTGATGTCATTTTTTATTTCTTTGCGCATTTCTTCTTGCTTCTTCTTCATTTCCTCTTGGCTCTTACTCATATTGTCGAATTTGTCTTCCATTCTTTTCATCTACCTTATGATCATTTCTCTGAAGTCTTTTTCTGGCAGGCTTATTTCTGCTTCTATTTCGTTTACTTCCTTTCTGGTGAAACCTGCCTTTCTGTGTTATGTGGGCTCTTTCTTTTTCTGCCCAGGGTCTTTCTTCTCCGGGTGTCTGGTTATGTAGTTCTCTCTCCTACGCTGATTGAAAGGCACAAACTACAACACGACCAGGTATAGCACACAAGGTACTGAGTAGAAATGTATTCAAGATGTTAATAATCACAAATAAGGTGACCATCAATGAAGGACAAATTAGGGGTAAATAGAGAAAGAAGAAGAGGAAAATGAGGAAAAAAGAAAAGAAAGAAATGCCAAAATCAAATTGGCAGAGTGAGAAAAAAAAGATAAATAAATGAACAAGAAAATAAAATAAAATACGAAAATAAAAAGGAGAAGAAGAAGAAGGAAAGAGGAAGAGAAAAAAGTCAGAGAGAAAAGAAAGTGTGTACGAGAGAAAAGAGGAACACAATATAGATGTCAGGAGACAACTCCAATAGACAGTCACAAATCCCAATAATGGCCATCAACCAGTACCTAGAGATTAAGGCAAATTGCAAATAGCAACTGGTATCGAGGGAGATGAGGGAAAAGTGAGGTAGAAAACAAAGCAAGCAAAAATCAAAATAAAACAAGTAGAATAAACTAAAACAATCTCACAAAAAAATTTTAAAAAATCGATATAATCACTTTTCAGGCAAATAGCAAGAAAAGGACATAGAGAAAAAAACAACTTTTTGGCTAGTGAAGACAGGAAGAGAGAGGTTTGTGTGGACTTGTAGGAGGGGATTTGAAATTAGATATATAAATGGGGTGAAATTTTAACCAGGTAAAGAGAAAAATAGGGAGAATCTAAAGTTGGAAAATGGAGAGAGAAACAAGACAACAAAATGGGGAAAATTAGGAGGAAAGTGTGGGCATAAAGGTAGAGTTGAGTTGGAGTAAAATTATGCTAAAGGAAAGATGAAAATAGAATGTAGAACTCTAATCCCGAAATAAAATAAAGAGAAAACAAAATGACACTTTTTTTTCCAAAATGGTGAAGTACTAGTAGTAATTAATAATACTAGTTTAAAACAAAAATGTAATAATTATAAAGGTAAAATCAATTGAGGCGGAAAAAAATATTCTTTTAATTAAAATATGTGAAAATTAAAAATTAAAAATTAAAAATTAAAAAAAAGAAAAAAGGAAAAATAAAAAAA
>JAAGEH010000029.1:12668997-12691933 GCA_011751065.1 Lasiurus cinereus
TTTATTCTTCTTTCTCAGAATTGCTGTAGCTATCCGTGGTCTTTTTTTGTTCCAGATGAATCTATGAAGAATTCTGTGTAGGTCTGTGAAATATGTTGTTGGTATTTTAATGGGTAGTGCGTTGAATCTGTAGATTGCTTTGGGTAGTATGGACATTTTAATGATGTTGATTCTCCCAATCCATGAGCATGGTATGCTCTTCCACCTGTTAACATCTTCCTCTATCTCTTTTTTCAGTGTCCTATAGTTTTCTGCATAAAGGTCTTTTACCTCTTTAGTTAGGTTTATTCCTAGGTATCTTAATTTTTTTGGTGCAATGGTAAATGGGATTGCTTTTTTAGTTTCTCTTTCTATAATTTCACTATTAGTGTATAGAAATGCCACAGACTTCTTAGCATTAATTTTGTATCCTGCTACATTGCCGAATTCATTAATTAAATCAATTAGTTTTGGAATGGAGTCCTTTGGGTTTTTTATGTACAATATCATGTCATCTGCAAATAAGGACAGCTTTACTTCTTCTTTTCCAATTTGGATGCCTTTTATTTCTTCTTCTTATCTAATTGCAATGGCTAATATTTCCATTACTATGTCGTACAGGAGAGGTGAGAGTGGGCATCCCTGTCTTGTTCCTGTTCTTAGGGGAAATGGTTTTAGTTTTTGCCCATTGAGTATGATGTTAGCTCTGGGTTTATCATATATGGCTTTTATGATGTTGAGGTATGATCCTTCCATTCCCATCTTGCTGAGAGTTTTTATCAAGAAAGGGTGTTGGATTTTGTCAAATGCTTTTTCTGCATCAATTGATATGACTATGTGATTTTTATCTCTCAATTTGTTTATGTGATGTATCACATTTATTGATTTGCGGATATTGTACCATCCCTGCATTCCGGGGATGAATCCTGCTTGGTCATGGTGTATGGTTTTTCTGATGTAATGCTGGATCCGGTTTGCTAGAATTTTGTTGAGGATTTTGGCATCTATGTTCATGAGAGATATTGGCCTATAATTCTCTTTCATTGTGTTGTCTTTATCTGGTTTTGGTATTAGGGTGATGCTGGCTTCATAGAAGGTGTTTGGAAGTGTTCCTTCTTCTTGAATGATTTTGAATAGTCTGAGGAGGATAGGTTTTAATTCTTCCTTGTATGTTTAGTAAAACTCTCCTGTGTAGCCATGTGGACCTGGGCTTTTATTTGCTGGAAGCTTTTTGATTACTGCTTCAATTTCTTCCATAGTTATTGGACTATTGAGATGTTTGGCTTCCTCCTCATTGAGTTTTGGGAGGTTATATTTTTCTAGGAAAATGTCCATTTCTTGCAGGTTGTCCAATTTGTTGGAATAGAGTTGTTCATAGTATTTTTTAACAATCCTTTGTATTTCCACAGGGTCTGTTGTTATTTCTCCTCTTTCATTTCTTATTTTGTTTATTTGGGTCTTCTCTCTTTGCTTCTTGGTGAGCCTGGCTAGGGGTCCATCAATCTTGTTTATCTTTTCAAAGAACCAGCTCTTTGTTTTGTTGATCTTTTGAATTGTTTCTTTGGTCTCCAACTTGTTTATCTCTGCTCTGATCTTCACTATTTCATTCCTTCTGAGTACACTGGGCTTTTCTTATTGCTCTCGTTCTAGCTCTTTGAGTTGTAGGTTTAGGTAATTTATTACCATTGTTTCCTGTTTTTTTTTTTTGCAGTAGCCTTGTAGGGCTATGAACTTCCCTCTCAAGACTGCTTTCACTGTGTCCCATAAATTTTGTATTGTTGTGTAGTCATTGTCATTTGTTGCCATGATGTTTTTTATTTCTTCCTTGATCTCTCTGGTTACCCAGTCGTTGTTTAATAGCATGCTGTTTACTCTCCATGTGTTTGATTTCTTTCTATTGTTTTTATTATAGTTGATTTCTAGTTTTATGCCACTGTGGTCTGAGAAAATGCTTGATATGATTTCTATCTTCTTGAATTTGAAGAGACTTTTCTATGCCCCAACATATGATCTATCTTTGAAAATGACCCATGTGCACTGGAGAAGAATGTATATTCTGAGGCTTTGGGGTGAAATGTTCTGAAGATGTCAATTAATTCCATCTGGTCTAGTGAGTCATTTAGGATTGATGTTTCTTTCCTGATTTTTTTGTTTAGAGGATTTGTCCAATGGTGACAATGGTGTATTAAAGTCTCCTACTATGATTGTATTGCTGTCAATCTCTCCCTTAATATCCTCCAAGAGTTTTTTTTTATGTATTTAGGTGCTCCTATATTGGGTACATATATGTTTACCAGAGTTATTTCTTCTTGTTGGATTGTTCCCTTTAGTATTATGAAGTGGCCTTCTTTATCTCTTGTTATGTCCTTCACTTTGAGTTCTAATGTGTCAGATATAAGTATTGCAACCCCAGTTTTTTTTTTCCTTTCCATTTGCCTGAAATAACATGTTCCATCCCTTCACCCTCAATCTGTGTGCATCTCTTTTCCTAAGGTGGGTTTCTTGCAGACAGCAGATATATGGATCCTGTTTTCTTATCCAATCGGTTACCCTATGTCTTTTCATTGGAGCATTTAATCCGTTTACATTTAAAGTTATTATTGATAAGTACTTATCTGTTGCCATTTTTAGTCCTTACCCCCGAGTTCCTTCTTCACTTCCTCTTTCTTTTTATTACAGCAGACCTTTTAACATTTCTTGCATTGCTGGTTTGGTGGTAATATATTCCCTTAGTACTTTTTAGTCTGTGAAGCTTTTGATTTCACCTTCAATTTTGATTGAGAGTCTTGCAGGGTACAGTATTCTTGGATTCAGACCCTTCCTTTGCATGACTTTGTATATTTCTTTCCATTCCCTTCTGGCCTGACGAGTTTCTGTTGAGAAGTCAGTAGCTAGTCTTATGGGGGTTCCTTTGTAGGTAACTTTCTGTTTCTCTCTGGCTGCTTTTAAGATTCTTACTTTGTCGTCGGTGTTTGCCAATTTAATTATAATGTGCCTCAGTGTCGGTTTGTTGGGGTTCATTTTGCTTGGGACTCTGTGAGCTTCTTGGATTTCTATGGGTTTTTTCTTTCCTATATTGGGGGAATTTTCTGTCATTATTTCTTCAAACACGTTCTCTAATCCTTGTTCAGTTTCCACTCTTTCTGGAACCCCAATTATGCGGATGTTGTTTTGTTTCATGTTATCCCAAAGTTCCCTTAGACTCTCCTCTTGCTTTTTAACTTTTTTTTCTAGAAGCTGCTGTACTTGGGTATTTTTTCCTACCATGTCTTCTAGCTCACTGATGCGGTCCTCTGCTTCTTCTAGTCTACTTTTGATGCTTTCTATGGAGTTCTTTAAAGCAGTGATGTCATTTCTTATTTCTTTTTGCATTTCTTCTTGCTTCTTCTTCATTTCCTCTTGGCTCTTACTCATATTGTCGAATTTGTCTTCCATTCTTTTCATCTACCTTATGATCATTTCTCTGAAATCTTTCTCTGGCATGGTTATTTCTGCTTCTATTTCGTTTACTTCCTTTCTGGTGAAACCTGCCTTTCTGTCTTATGTGGGCTCTTTCTTTTTCTGCCCATGTTATTTCTTCTCCAGGTGTCTGGTTATGTAGTTCTCTCTCCTACGCTGATTCAAAGGCACAAACTAAAACACGACCAGGTACAGCACACAAGGTACTGAGTAGAAATGTATTCAAGATGTCAATAATCACAAATAAGGTGACCATCAATGAAGGACAAATTAGGGGTAAATAGAGAAAGAAGAAGAGGAAAATGAGGAAAAAAGAAAAGAAAGAAATGCCAAAATCAAATTGGCAGAGTGAGAAAAAAAAAGATAAATAAATGAACAATAAAATAAAATAAAATAAGAAAAAGGAGAAGAAGGAGAAGGAAAGAGGAAGAGAAAAAAGTCAGAGAGAAAAGAAAGTATATAAGAGAGAAAAGAGGAACAAAATATAGATGTCAGGAGACAACTCCAATAGAACAGTCACAAATCCCAATAAAGGCCAGCAAATTGCAAATAGCAACTGGTATTGAGGGAGGTTAGGGAAAAGAGAGGTAGAAAACAAAGCAAGCAAAAAGCAAAATAAAACAAGTAGAATAAACTAAAACAATCTCACAAAAAAATTTTAAAAAATCGATATAATCACTTTTCAGGCAAATAGCAACAAAAGGACATAGAGAAAAAACAACTTTTTGGCTAGTGAAGAGAAGAAGAGAGAGGTTTGTGTGGACTTCTAGTAGGGGATTTGAAATTAGATATATAAATGGGGAGAAATTTTAACCAGGTAAAGAGAAAAATAGGGAGAATCTAAAGTTGGAAAATGGAGAGAGAAACAGGACAACAAAATGGGGAAAATTAGGAGGAAAGTGTGGGCATAAAGGTAGAGTTGAGTTGGAGTAAAATTATGCTAAAGGAAAGATGAAAATAGAATGTAGAACTCTAATCCGAAATAAAATAAAGAGAAAACAAAATGACACCTTTTTTTTCCAAAACGGTAAAGTACTAGTAGTAATTAATAATACTAGTTTAAAACAAAAATGTAATAATTATAAAGGTAAAATCTATTGAGGCAGAAAGAAAAAAATATTCTTTTAATTAAAATATGTGAAAATGAAAAATGAAAAATTAAAAATTAAAAAAAAAGAAAAAAGAAAAAAGGAAAAATAAAAAAAAAGAAGAAAAATAGAATGGTCCTTCACTTCCACTATTATTCTGCTTGGCACTCCTGTTTCCCAGTAGGGAAGGTATTGCAGTTCCCTGTGTTCCCCTCTTGGTGTTTTAATCTCTTTATTCTTTTGTGGTTATGCGAGAGTCAATTTGTGTGTCATCCACTGGGTGGCAGTGTTTCGGAATTGATCTCTGAGACGAAGCATCAGGACACTGTAATAACTCCCAGGCTGTCCCTCTGCCCCAGAAAAAAAAAACGAGTCGTTTTCCAGAGCTCCCCTCTGTCAACAGCTCAGAGGGTTTGCCTTCACACTTAGGGATCACGCCCTGACCACCTCTGCGGACCTCTCCAGAGGCAGCTTTCCCGCAGTCCGGCTCCCACAGTGTGTGTCTTTGTTTTGCGGGGGTAGGAGACCTCACCCTTACCCAGGTGAAATTTGACGCTTCTGCGTGCCGCGTGGATCTCCGAATCTGCTGCCTGCGCATCCGTGCTGCCTGGGAAGCCGTGCTCTGGGTCCCTGGCTGCTCTGTGGGTGCCTCCATCAGCCGCAGCTTTCAGACCTCGTCAGACATCCACCTCCCCCTTATCTCAGGCGAAATCTGACCTTTCTGTGTGCTCTGTGGATCTCTGATTCCGCCGCGTGTCTGTGCCGATTGGAGAGCGGAGTTCTGGGTCCCCCGCTGTTCGGTGAGTAATTCAGCCTCAGTGTTCAGAGCGCCGCAGACATCCACCTCCCTCGGCAAGATGGCGTGGTCTCTGCGTTCGCGCTGGTGGCTCTGGCCAACAAAAACCCCGTGGCAGTGGGGCTGCCTGGCCGGGAGAGCCCCTTCCAGCAGTTCTCCGCCTTCTCCTGGAGGACAACTGACTCTTAGCTTGCCAACAAACACTCCCAATGCGACTCTCAGCCGCGCTCTCTCCCTCTGCCCAGTCACAAAGCTCCAGATGCATCTGTCTACTCCGCCGCCATTTTCTCTCCCCGGTCCCATTTGTTAATACTTGTTATTTACTATAGGAGTCTATACATATAATAAAATAAAACTAACTACTATGGTTAAAGAGTATAGATCACCAAAAGTTATCAAGTATTAATTAGATTTAAAAGTGAATACTACATAGTATATTATTCAAAATTACAGACATTTTAGATTGGCTGAATAATTTAGAGATATATAGTAAAATATGTGAACATTAAGTGACATTTTTTAGTAATGATTTAAAAACATCATTATATATGTATATTGTGCTTAAGAGTATCCATATTTAAAAATAAATTATATGTGTATATTAATCTGTTAATATTTACTCTACATGTGATAAATATCTAGCTATTAAAGTAATTTTTGGTAAATTTTTGTCAGGTTATATTTAAGGGCAATACTACTTATATTCTGGCTGTAGTGAAAAACACATTGTATTTAATCAGATGTTTTAACCCTCTCTTTTTAATCTTTAGAGGACAAAAGGAACTTTTGATCATCTTATATGTTTTTTTATTAAAATAACATTATAAATCCTATGATGACCAGAAAATAAAATATTATACAAAATATATTTAATAAGTGTACATATTATTATAAATATTTGTTTTAATTTCTCTAATAATCCCCAGAGGAGAACATATAAAAAGCCAATTAGTTGCATGCATTTAGCTAATATATATATTTTTAATTTCAAACAGAGAATCAAGTATAAAGGTTGTGATTCCCCCAGTAAACCTTCTTGGTATTGATGGGGATATTCACCCTCTTACTGTGAGTTTTCCAAAAGGCACAATCATTGAAGCCTCTCTCGATGGAATTAACACTGAGCTCATCTGCCGCTTTAGCTTCAAATCATCTAAACCTCTGACAATTATCACTACTGTTCTTTTCTGTGATGACAGAAATTGCAGGTAAGATATTTAATATTAGATTCTTTTGTTTCTGACAGTGAAGAATACAAGGGTTATACTATTTTTCACTATTGTAAAAACGATAGAGAGACATCTAAAATAATGATTTTGGAAATAACAATATTTTAAAAGTTCCAAATGTAACGTTGCTCTCATGAGAATCATCATAATAGTGGTCATCAGTGTAATGTATGCAACTTGGCTGTGTGGGTTTGAATGTTGACTGTTAATTTTGGTGAAGTTACTTAGTCGTCTGCGGCTCTCAGTTTCCTCATTTATAAAATGGGGATAATCAATCTCTCCTTAATCATGAAAAATTTATTGAGTTAATACTTATTGAGTAATTGGATAGGAATTGACACAAAGCAAATGTTAAATAAGTATTAAATAAAAGAAAAAAACACATTAGTATAACGAGTTTTTAAAATGTTGATTGTTTCCTATTGCTTTAACAGGCTCAGAGAAAGTCAAATACAACTTGGTGGAATCATATTTTTTAATTTCTTACCTTTTAGAACCTGAAATCCCCCTTTTATATTATACCCTCAGATGGTTTGATTTAAACAGTGAAAAAGGCTAGTGTGTACAGCAGTAAAATTGGTTAAAAATGTTTATTGTGAGAAACATTAGAATGAATTGTATACTAAAGATTTATGTTAATATTCTTATTCTATGTGATACTTTTTTAATTTTAAGTGGGATTATTACTATATCATAATATATGTTATTAATATACTATGTAACATACAATACTAGAGGTCTGGTGCATGGATTCATGCACTGATGGGGTCTTTCGGCCTGGCCTGTGGGGATGGGGCTGAAACTGGCCCAGTGCATGGATTCGTGCATCAGTGGGGGTCCTCAGCCTGGCCTGAGGAGATCAGGCCAAACCTGGCTGTCTGACATCCCAAGAGATCCCAGATTGCAAGAGGGTGTAGGGCAGTCTGAGAGACCCCGCTGGTGTACAATCTGGGCGAGGGAGAGACCATGTGAGGGCTCTTGGACATGGCTGGCCTGTCTCTCCCAGTCCCAATTGGCTGGACTCCAGCAGCAAGCTAACCTACCAGTCAGATTATCTGCCCCCTTGGTGGTCAGTGTGTGTCATAATGAATGGTTGAACTGTTGAACCAACATTCGGACACTTAGCATACTGGACTTATATTATATAGGACTAGAGGCCCGGTACATGAAATTTGTGCATGAGGGTGCATCCCTCAGTCTGGCCTGTAACCTCTCCAATCTGGGACCCCTCAGGGAATGTCCACCTGTCAGTTTGACATTTCTCTCACAATCTGGGACCACTGACTCTTAACCACTTGCCTGCCAGTCTGCCTGATTGCCCCTAACCACCTCTGCTGGCCTGATAGCCACCTAACTGCTCCCCTGCCAGACTGATGGCCCACAACAGCCCTTCACTGCTAGCCTGATGGCCCCCAATGGCCATCCCCTGCTGGCTTAATAGCCTCCAACTGCCCTTCTCTGCTGGCCTGATGGCCCCCAACTTCCCACCACTGCTGGCCTCTAACTGCCCTCCCTTGCTGGCCTGATTGCCCATAACTGCCTCTACCTCAGCCTCCACCACTGTGACTTTGTCCAGAAGATGGCCGGTCACCTGGTCTAATTAGCATTTTACCCTTTTATTACTATAGATAGTATATTACTATATATGTATAGTATACAGTATATCTATACTAATAAAGGGTATTATGCTAATTAGACTAGATGTCCTTCTGGACAACCTTCTGGACAAAACCAGGGCTGTGAGGGAAGCCTGAATCCCAAGTTCCAGAGGGAAGCCAGTGCCAACAATCAGGGGAAAGAAGGTCTACTCTTGCACAAATTTTGTGCATTGGGCCTCTAGTAATATATAATATTACTATTATCTCTATACTAGGTGTACCAGTTAATAATGCCGATTTTTTTCAATAGATGGAGTTATACATATATTGACATATATGCAATTTGATATATATGCTATTTTGTTATATTGACAGCAAGCTTCAAAACTTCATATGTCAAATTTGCTGAAGGTGTTAACATCATAGATATTTTTATGCTTAAAAATGTTGAATCTTGTGCCAAGAAAAGAACATTTGTCAGAAGTTTTAATTCATTATTTTGAAGAAAAATGCTGCTGAAAGTTATCGTATACTTTGGGAACTTATGGTGAGCATGCTCCATCTCAAAATACAGTGGTACCTCGAGATACGAGTTTAATTCATTCCGTAACCTTGAGGCGTGGGAAACTATGAGATGCTCCAGTCGCGGCAAACTGGTGGGTCATGTGCAGCCGGCTGATCCACGCGATTACTTCTATCTCAAATGTTGCTCGTATTTCAAAGCAAAAATTGCTCTCTCGACGGTTTGTATCTAAAAAATCTCTTATGTTAGGGCACTTGTATCTCAAGGTACCACTGTACTTGTGAACACTGGTTTAAATGCTTTAAAAGTGATCATTTCGATGTGAAAGACAAAGAATGTCCAGGTCAACCAAAAAAGAGTGAAGATCAACAATTATAAGCATTATTGGATAAAGATGTGTGTCAAACTGAAAAACAACTTGCAGAAAAATTAAACGTTGCTCAGAAAACAATTTCTGATAGTTTACAAGCAATGGGAAAGATTTTAAAGGAAGGAAAATGGATGCCACATCAAATGAACAAAAGACAAATGGAAAACCAAAAATTCATCAGTAAAATGTTGATTTAATGGCACGAAAAGTCTTTTTTGCAGCAAATTGTGACTGGCAATGAAAAGTGGATTTATTTTGAGAATCCCAAATGCACAAAATCATGGGTTCATCCAGGTCAACCATCAACATAGACTGCAAGGCCAAATCACTTCAGAAAGAAGATAATGCTCTGCATTTGGTGGGATCAGGAAGGTGTCATGAAACTGTTAATACTGATTGTTACTGACAACAAATAATCAATTTGAACCACGCTTTGATCGTGAAATTCCAGAATGTGCCAGAAGATACAGCAAAGTAATTTTGCTTCATGAGGATGCACCATCACACACATCAAAACCAGTTAAAGACACATTAAAAGATCTTGCCTGGGAAATATTAACTCACCTGCCTTATTCACCAGACCTTGATCCTTCAAATTACCACGATGGCACATGCACTTTCTGAGAAGCACTTCAAAATGTATGAAGTAGAAAATTGGGTCTCTGAATGGTTTGCTTCAAAACAAGAAAAGTTTTATTGGGACGGTATCCACAAATTACCGGAAAGATGGGGAAATGTGTAGCTAGCAATGGACATTACTTTGAATAAGCAATTTTGATGTTTCTCTTGAAATTATTGTGTTTTCTTTGATTACAAAATCCACATTATTAACTGGTACACCTAATATATAATCTACACTGAGTGGCCAGATTATTATGATCTCTGAATACATAATAATCTGACCACTCAGTGTATATCCTATATAATAAAAGGCTAATATGCAAATTGTCCCCTCGACCGGTAGTTCGACCAACAGGCAGGCTGGTTAACCACCCATGTCCCCCCATCCTGGCCAGGCTGGCTGGATCCCTCCCATGCACGAATTCATGCACTGGGCTTATTATATAAATATAATATGTATTGAGTGGCAAGATTATTATGTCTACCTGTGTAGGCAAATTAGCCGTACACTGCATCATATGGGATATGGAAGCCAAAGACCTGTTCAAACACCTTTGCTATCTGCAGTTACAAAGATAAAATGCCTCCAATTCACACAGGAACACAAGGATTGGACAGTTGAACATTGGAAAAATGTCATGTGGTCTGATGAATCACATTTCCAGTTGCATCATGCAGACAGCAGAGTAAGAATTTTGCAGAAACAGCATGAAAACATGCACCCCACATGAATGAGTACAACCCTTCAAGCTGGTGGAGGCAGTGTTATGGTTTGGGCCATGTTTTCTTGGCATGATTTGAGCCTTTTAATTCATGTCAAACAACGTCTGAATAGTACAACATATCTAAGTATCATTGCTGATCAGGTTCATCTTATCATGTTTATGGCATATCTGAGTGATCGGCAAACTCATTAGTCAACAGAGCAGCAAACCGTTGCTTGTGAGCTGCATGTGGCTCATGAGCCGCAGTTTGCCGACCACTGGCATATGTCAATGGAGATGGTTTCTTCCAACAAGACAATGCACCATGTGATGTTGTACACAAGGTGAAGTATGGCTACATCCTGAACTCCAGCTTCCATTTTTCTTTCTTGCATACATTGATAGATAAAATCTTCTAAATTATATCTCTCAGACTCCAACTTTTCTCTTTTGATGCTAACAGTCAATCTTTTGTTGACATGAAAAGACAATTAATTGTGTTGCTTTAGGCTCCTATCAAGCACTTACTGTGTGACACTATCCTAGGAAGCATTGTGTCCTTTTGTATATTACTGACCTTGTTCATAAAAGTTTAACTTAAGTTTTCTCTAGTTCTTAAATTCACACTTTACCTTAAGTACTATGTAAGGTATATCTTGGAGCTCACCAATACGAATCCATGAATGTCTTAAAGCTAGTGAAGGCTTAGGCCACATTAACAGGGTGGGAAGGGAATCATTTCACTAAATACTGTGTGAGCTAGATGGCTTCTGAGATGGGGGTAAAAATGCCTCTCAGAAGAGCGTGAATGGACTTGATGGTGCCAATGTCTTCAGGTCTGGTCAGCAAATGTGATGGTATGGAGAGGTGGAACAGTCTCCAGGAGGTAGAGGGGTGTTGTATTTTATGATTTTCTTGTCTTATTGTTTTGTTATTTTGTAGCCTTTTAGCCTCAAGACTTGTTTTCTCTTTCCTGAATTTTCCACCCATATTACTTTACTTTCTGCCAAACTCCATTTCAACCCTCAGCAGGTTTAAGTAAAGTATAGCTATTGGAACTAATTTAGAAACTTTGAAAATCATAGATGAGCTACAAAAGGTTTTTCCATACACCCAGTTGAAAAAGACAACAAATGATGAGTACTGTTCAGAACCTTAATACAGATAAATTCTTTTACTGCTGTCTTTTTAACTCCTTATCTAGTTTCCCCACAGTGTATAATCAGAGCTTCCTTCTCTGAAATCCCCAAAGCTTCCATTCCTTTTTCTTTCTAGACATTCCATCTGATCCCATTGAGAAAAATGAGATCTTTCAACAAGAAATTCCTCAACTGCTTTCCTTTTATCTCAGAAGTTTTCTTTGGAAGGAATCTTTCATTGTAGATAATACTTGTATGCTCTGCCCATGATTTGGGTAAGCAAAGATGAAATAGAAAGGGGCCCTTCTTTGATGGAGGTCAGTGTAATATGTAGTAGGGAAGGCAGAGTTTAACCAAGTTTTTTTTTTTATAAACTACTAGAGGCCTGGTGCACAAAATTTGTGCACAGGAGCAAGGGTGTCCCTCAGCCTGGCCTGCACATTCTTGCAATCCTGGACCCCTTGGGGTATGTCTGATTGCTGGTTTGGTTTAGATCTGATCCCTGCACAATCTGGGACCACTGTCTTCTAACTGGTCACCCACCTGCTGGCATGATCACCCCTAACCACTCGCTTGCTTCCCTGATCACCCCTAACCACTTGCTTGATCACCCCTAACTGCTCGCCTACCTGCCTGATCTCCCCTAACCACTGTGCCTGCCTGTCTGATCACTCCTAACTGCTTGCCCACCTGCCTGATTGCCCCTAACCATCTCTGCCTTGGCTCCTGCTGCCACAGCCTCGTCCAGAATGACTTCTGGAAGGTCATTCGGCTGTTCAGTCTAATTAGCATATTATGCTTTTATTATTATAGATTTGGTGCCCATAGAAGTAAATAGAGTATGTAATGCAAAAGGAGTTACTGATAATGTCCTGGGTGGTGGGAGAATCTGGGAAGACTACGTAGGCTTCTGAGTAAAATCTGAAAGAACAAATTATGTTGGCCAGTGTTTATCCTCAATGGAAACCTTTTTTGCATCCCTTTGTCCATATGGAAGTACATGGGTTCAGTAAAGAATAAAACACTCACTCATTTATAAAATATAATTAACAACATAAAATGATGAACAAAAATAGATCCAGAGACAGAGAAACATCGATCAGACCATCAAAACTCAGAGGGAATGTAGGGGAATGGGGGTAAGAGGGAGGGAACAACGAAAGGACTTGTATGCATGTCTATAAGCCTAAGCAATGGACATAGACAACAGGGTGGTGAGGGCATGAAGGGGGGTAGGGAGTAGTAATGGAGGAATAAAGACTCATATGTAACACCTTAATCAATAAAGAAAATTTAAAAAAGAAGAAAACATTTGCTTTTCTTTCCCTCCCTCTCTCTCTCTCTCTCTCTCTCTCTTTCTTTCTTTGTTTTTAATTCCTTTTTTTTCCACATCCTCACCAGCATTTTAGGTCTTTTATCTCCTTAGGTAAGTTTATTCCTAGTTATCTTATTTTTTATTTTTATTTTTTTGGTGTGATGGTAAATGGGATTGCTTTTTTAATCTCTCTTTCTGTAAGTTCATTATTGGTATATAGAAATGCCATAGATTTCTTGGCATTAATTTTGTATTCTGCTACATTGCCAAATTCTTTTATTAAGTCTAATAATTTTTGATAGAATCTTTAGGGTTTTCTATATACAGTATCATGTCATCTGCAAATGAGGACAGCTTTACTTCTTCTTTTCCCATTTGGATGCCTTTTATTTCTTCTTCTTATCTAATGGCAATGGCTAGTACTTCTAGTACTATGTCAAACAGGAGGGGTGAGAGTGGGCATCTCTGTCTTGTTCCTGTTCTTAGGGGAAATGGTTTTAGTATTTGCCCATTGAGTATGATGTTGGCTGTATGTAGGTTTGTCATATAAGGTTTTTATGATGTTGAGGTATGATCCTTCTATTCCCACCTTGTTGAAAGTTTTTATCATGAAAGGGTGTTGGATTTTGTCAAATGCTTTTTCTGCATCAATTGATATGACTATGTGATTTTTATCTCTCAATTTATTTATGTGATGTATCACATTTATTGATTTATGAATATTGTACCATCCTTGCATCCCTGGGATAAATCCTACTTGGTCATGGTGTATGATCTTTCTGATGTACTGCTGGATCTGATTTGTCAGAATTTTGTTAAGGATTTTGGCATCTATGTTCATGAGAGATATTGGCCTGTAGTTCTTTTTCATTGTATTGTGTTTATCTGGTTTTGGTATTAGGGTGATGCTGGCTTCATAGAATGACCTTGGAAATGTTCCTTCCTCTTGAATTTTTTGGAATAGTCTAAGGAGCATAGGTTTTAGTTCTTCCTTGAATGTTTGGTAAAACTCCCCTGTGAAACCTTCTGGCCTTGGGCTTTTGTTGCTGGAAGCTTTTTGATGACTGCTCCATTTCTTTCATAGTTACCAGCATATTGAGATTTGTAGAGTCTTCCTGATTGAGTTTTGGAAAGTTGTATTTTTCTAGGAATATGTCCATTTCCTCCAGGTTGTCTAGTTTGTCAGAATAGAGTTGTCCATTGTATTTTTTAACAACCCTTTGTGTTGCTATGGGGTCTGTTGTTACTTCACCTCTTTCATTTCTGATTTTGTTTATTTGGGTCCTCTCTCTTTGCTTCTTGGTGACACTAGCTAGATGTTCAGCAATCTTGTTTATCCTTTCAAAGAACTTGCTCTTGGTTTCATTGATCTTATCTGTTGTGTTTGTTTGTTTGTTTTTTTTGTCTGTATGTCATTTATTTCTGCTCTGGTCTTTATTATCTCCTTCCTTCTGCTCACTCTGGGCTTTTCTTGTTGCTCTCTTTCTAGTCCTTGAAGTTGTATGTTTAGGTGACTTACTACCATTTTTTCTTGTTTTTTTAAGGTAGGCCTGTAGCGTTATAAACTTTCCTCTCAGGACTGCTTTCATTGTGTCCCATAGATTTTGGATTGCTGTGTTTGTATTGTCAGTTTCCAGGATGTTTTTAATTTCTTCTTTGATATCATTGTTAACTCATTCATTATTTAATAGCATGCTACTCAGCCTCCAAGTGTTTGAATTTTGGGGGCTTTTTTATTGTAGTTTATTTCTAATATTATGCCATTGTGGTCTGAGAAGATGCTTAATATGATTTCAATCTTCTTGAATTTGGGGAGACTTTACTTGTGACCCAATATATAGTCTATTTTTGAAAATGTCTCATGTGCACTTGAGAAGAATGTATATTCTGTGGCTTTAGGATAAAATGTTCTGAATATGTCATTTAAGACCATCTGATCTAGTGATTCATTTAGGATTGCTGTTTCTTTTCTGATTTTTTGTCTAGAGGATTTATCCATTGTACTCAAAACTGGTTATATATTATCTAAGTTTTTAGTACTTAGATTTAATTTGAATAACTTTACAGCAAATGAAAAAAATCTGTTATTTTACAAGAGAGCTAACATGAGTAATTGAAAATTAAAATTTAAACAAAATGAAAGAAATCCAAATAACTCAATTATCAAATAGATGTGGGGTGCTATTCAATTATCAGCTGCTTTCTCTTTAGAGCTATGGTTCTTGTGGCTGGATACCAAAATTAACTGGGAGTGTTAAAACATACACATGCCTCAGCCTAATCCACCGAATAGGATATAATTTGTCTGTAGGGTGACCAAGGTAGGCATTGCAAGTTTAAAAAGCTTGTTTGATTCAAATGGGAATGTAGAGTTGAAAACCCTGGCTCTAGAACAGTGGTTCTTAAACTTTCCTCTGCAGAGGACTCACCTAGATCTTAAACTTTCCACTGCAGAGGCTGGTTACAACAGATTCTAAGCTACACCTCCAGAATTCCTAAATTAGTAAATCTTGGGTAGGACCTGCACTTTTTGTAAATCTAACAAGTTTATATTCAATGCTGAGGTTGCTAGCCTGGCCACAGACTTTGAGCATGTTTGAAAGGCAGAATTTCTAGTCCCAGTGTTGATCTAAGGAATCAGTAGCATCTGGATTTTAAAACTACTGTATCTGCAGGTGATTAAGGTGCCCAGTAAAGTGTGTGAAACACTGAACCTAAAAAGACTGAATAAGGGAAAATACTATCAAAAGGGATTAGATTAAGCAGTGTTAAATATTTGGCAGGAAATAGCATAACTACTAGAAAAATGTCCTAGCCGGTTTGGCTCAGTGGATAGAGAATCAGCCTGTGGACTGAAGGGTCCCAGGTTCAATTTATGATCAATGGCACATGCCCAGGTTGTGGGCTTGATTCCCCAGTGTGTGGTGTGCAGGAGGCAGCCAATTAATGATTCATCATTGATGTTTCTCTTTCTCCCTCTCTCTTCCTCTCTGAAATAAATAGAAATGTATTTTAAAAAAAAGAAAATTGTTGCTATGAGAATCCTTGGACTGTATACCCAACTTTCTTTTAAGATAGGTTTGGTTTAGTTTACTGATATGTTATCTTACTTAATCTAGTTAAGGGGTCCAGTTAAGCAAAGTATAATTCCAAATTTATAGCAGAGGAAATTGAAATACTACTATGTTTTTGTCTTTTGAACCCTTCCCAACTATAGAGTGCAAGAATCTAGAATTGAGGTCAAGGCCCATTATTTCTATCACACAAATTTGTTTCCCTTTAACTCTTCAAGTTCTAGGATTTTATTGCTATAACATGGTCAGTTTGGTAAGGAAAAAGTGAAATTACTTTTAAGTTTTGATGTGTTATATAGCATATAATCCACTAGGAATAGGAATATTTTGATATTTTAATGCAAGTTAAACTACACTCTGTATTGTAAATGAGACGTCAATTAGAAGTGTACAGTAAGAATAGTACAGGGATCTTTGGTGAACTAAAGTCAGGGCTGCTCATTAGTTGCCACAGAGCACTATATCCTTGCCAGTGTATACAATCTTGAAATATTTATTTTTTAAATTTATTTTCTTTATTGATTAGGGTATTACATGTGTCCTTATCTTCCCACTCATGCCCTCACCCCCTGTTGTCTGTGTCCAGTGTTTAGGCTTATATGCATGCATACAAGTCCTTTGGTTGATCTCTCCCCTTTACCCCCACCCTCCCCTACCTTTTCCCTCTGAGGTTTTCTTTGCCGATTGATAACCAGTCACTATACTCAGTCCTTAGACCTGATGCCTGACTGGACCTTGAACCCACTCAGAATCTAGTAACTAAAGGGTTAATGCCTGTCATAGCCAGAGTTCTGAGGATCCTACACTATTTTGTTTTGGGTGAGTCTCAGCCTACATATAGTGATGCTGTTGCTGAGAAATGCCTGGACACTCACCTGGACTATACTACTTGAGTAGCCCCCAAAGATATTTTCCCTCTCAGAGCCATTGTTATATTGGGACTGGCCCTTGTGGTTTTTTTATGATAGCGAAATGCACCTCAAAAATAGCTATGAGGAACTTTGAAAAGCAAGGTTTATTAATAAAAGTACAGGAGGGTAAAAGACAAATCTGAGGTCACCTGGAGCTGCACAGTGAGGTTTCTAGTAGAGAGACAGAGAGTGAGAGAGAGTGTGGAAGAGCCTGGGTTTCTTTCTTTATTGGGGTCAAGGGTGAGATGTCTAGGGTTTCACATGTTGACTCTTTATTAGTGAATTTAAAGCATAAGAGTGAAGTTTAAAGCAAAGGAAAGGAAAAGAAAGTAGATTTATTGTTTTAGAATTATATCACTTTTTTCTATATATGGTAACATTTTATCAACCTTGTTATATATTCAAAAATATTTTTGATACATAATAAAACATGTTATGCTTACTCTCCTTAAAATAATAGGACAATCACTTAAATTGAAATATTATTTTTAAAAGCATTCAATACCTAAAAACAAAATGAAGAGAAATGTTTTTCTCAGTACATAATTTTGTATTTTCTCAGTGTTAGAATATTGCCCCAAAACTTTTGTTGTATTTTGGGAAGATTGGTGTAGGGTACATAAATTGGGGTCTGTTTCTATTATTATTATTTTAAAATGCTTTTTATTGATTTCAGGGAAAGGAAATGAGAGGGAAAGAGAAACATCAATGATGAAAGAAAATTATTGATCGGCCACCACTTGCATGCCCCCCCCCCCCTCACTGGGGATTGAGTACAAACACAGACATGTGCCCTGATGTGGGAATCAAACCCTGACCTACTGGTTTATATGTTGACAGTCAACCATGGAGCCACACTGGCTGGGCTATTTCTATTATTTTAAAAAGTATTTTTAACATGCTCCTTCCAGATACCATACTGTTTTGGGAAGGGTAGGAACCCACATCACATAATGGAGATTAGCAAAACATAAATCAGACCCAGAGTCAAACCATGTGTATGCTAGAGTATTCAGATTGGCAACATGACCTTAGTAACACTAGTATAAATTAATATCTGTTTTTTATGTGTCTTCTTAGGATATCCTATATAATAAAACCCTAATATGCAAATCAACCAAACAGCAGAACGACCAGTTGCTATGACACATACTAACCACCTAGGGGCAGATGCTCAACACAGGTGCTGCCCACAGCCTGCAAGCCCAGACCAGTGGTGGCAGTGGGGGATGGGGCTGGCAAGTAGGCAGCGTCAGGCCAGCCAAAGTGGGTGTCAGCTACCCACACCTCAGTGGCCCTACCCGGCAACCCACAGATCAGCACTGATCACCAGCCAGGCCTAGCGACCCTACCTGTGCAAGAATTTTGTGCACTAGACCTCTAGTTTGAAAATAAGTATGTAAAGTGAGTCAAGAACCTCTAAGGGACACTGCCATATAGCTAGAAGCAACTTTTGAGGTATTCAAATCTCCCCTTCTGTATTAAGGAAACTGGTATTTAGGACATGTACATCTTTTGGAGACCATTCTTAGCATAGACCTGCTGCAAATGAGCCATCTAGAATTTTAGCATTGTGGCCACTGAAAGAGAAATCTCAAGAGTATTTTAATAATCATCTAGTAGAATATAACTAAAGGCAGTGTTAGAATATTGCCCCAAAATTTTTGTTGTATTTTGGGGAGCTTGGTTTTGCATAACACAATGTATTTTTCTACCTTTCTTGGTAGTGTATGTGTAGGTAGAATCAGTAGTGAGGGGGGAGTAGAATTCTAAAGGGGCCATGCTTTGTTCTGACATAAGCATCTGTTCCTTATTCCTTATCCAGCCTCATGGAAGGCTGTAAAGATACCTTTATTCTATGAAGAACATTATTTTCATGGCAGATCTTTTAAACCAAGTCACAGGATTGTAGCACCGTCTTTCCTAAAGTAAAATGTTTATTTATATTTAACCAAAACATAAGATACCCATGAATCATAATTAACTATATACAAAATAATACTAACAATTGTGATTTGTTCGTCATTCACTTGTAGCAAAATGAGGGTATTTAAAATTTGTATAGAAACTGAAAAAGCACAGAAAGGGAATTCCAAGATATTTACCATTTATTCTAAGATTATTAAAATCAGTGCTTTTAACACCAGGTTGCAAAAAAAGAAAAGTTAACCATTGATGATGTGATTTTTCTCTTTTCCTCCTTTTTCTTTTTAAAAAAATATACAGTATTTTGATTGAATTCAGAGGAAGAGAGAGGGAGAAATAAAATATCAATGATGAGAGAGAATCATTGATTGGCTGCCTCTTGCACACCCCCTACTGGGAATCGAGCTGCAACCTGCACATGTGTCCCTGACTAGAATGGAACCTGGGACCTTTCATTCCACAGGCTGATGCTCTTTCAGTAAGCCAATACAGCTAGGGGTTTTCCTTCTTTTTCTTCTTTTCATCCTTAATTTCTTCAGGCACCTGCCTGAAGGCTGGTCCTCACAGAGCTCCTAAAGTTGCATGCCAATGCAGTCGGCTGCTGTAATTCCTCCCTGGATAATCTACTTTAAATTGTGCTAACAACTATAGTATTTCCCCATAGGAATGATAAGTTAAAATTATATATATATCAACATTAGTGATTTAAAATTGTGAAAGAGCCCCTAAAGAGAGATTTTGAGATTTTAAAAAATGATTTACATTGATTACATAATTATTTCCAGGTTGTTAAGCAAACTAAAAAAGATGTTTTTTTTGTAAAAAGAATTGATATATGTATAAAATAATATGCAATGGACATATATTTATAGACTTGGTGACTATCTATTGATTTCTTATGCGACTAATGAAGAATTCTCTATCCTTACCTTACTTTGCAATGATACAAATCAATTAAATACATTCACATGTGAAACATATGTCCATGGATTTATGCACATTTCGATCAAGCTTAAACTCTTTTGAAGATCACTAAATTAGTTAATAGCCACATATTTTCCAGAATTATTAATGCTCATAAATAACTGTGTCTTTATGGACTGCAGATAACATATGGGTTATTGCAATGCACACACAAGCAGCTATAACTTTACTCCCTTTCCTTCCACTCAAGAAAGAATATTGAAAAACAAATGGGTGAGAATCACAGTATCATGAGGAATGTTTTCAGTCTACTTTGATCTATTAAAAATAAATAAAAATCTGTAATTTTATTGCTGATTAACAAAATGACATTCGATGTCCTCACTTATGATAGAGACATTCTTGTCTGGCCACATCATAGATGCCCTCGATTGTTACAAATACACATTACAGCAGTAGATTAAATTTTATTGATTGACCTAACTGCCATAAAAGTGCTAGCTTTAGTAAACATTCAGCATTTAAATAAACATTTCAATTTAACCTTTTGTGAATAAATAAAGTTACATATGGATTATTTTGGTAGCAATTATTAAATTGAGAAACATTGTGAATAGGTGTGGATCAGCTGCTTTGGAAAGTTCCCTCAAGGATGTTTGTTTTGTGTAATAAATTCCCCTAAAACAAATACAGTCATCCCAGTTATTCTATTATGTGTAAGTCTTTATTTAAATACTGTGTAGATGGCCATAAGCACTTGTTTTTGCTAGTGATGGTGGGGATGATGGGTTTTTAACAATGAAAAGCACTTTCACAGGGCTGACCCAGATACTTTTTTCTCTCATTTCTCACTTTGATTCAGTTCTGTAAATAGAAATCTAGATCATTATTCCAAAGTAGTTTCAGCTATTAGCTCTTCTGCAACTCTTCATATCCACTGCCAGTTTTTCCAACATATAATTTTATAATTTTCTAGCTGTCTTGTGGATAAAGGTTTGAAAAGAAAAGCATATTAAAGCTAAAGAGACAAGCTTCCAGTGTCATACCCTATAGCCCTGCCCCTTCTGCTTGCTCTACTCAACTCACTGTGAATTCAAACCATGTTCAATAGCACTGCTTTTAGAATGTTAGATCTGCCTCTAAATAGTACAGCGAGGGAGGAGAGCCTCGGTTAAAATGAGAAAGATATAAATAATATCATAATATTTCTCATGGAGTTTGACATATTGTTGAGAGGCCGTCATTGTACTTCATACACTGTTGGAAAATGATAAAATACTATAATTGCCAGGCCATTTATAACATAGAGTTACCATGAAACTACAAAGTTTCATCCCTAAAGTGATTTGGGATGACAAGCAAAGAGTCTCTTAAATCTTCACTATTGATAGTGCCGTAATTAGAGATGTGTAATTAGAGTAGTAATTATTCACTAGCTAATGACCAGTGAGATGAATGATGAGACTTTGTACACCTTATTGAATGAATTATATGTGGTCAACATGCCATTCAATATAAAAATTATGGTTTATAAAAATATAATTTGCATTTTATTAGTTATTCTCTACTGCAGACATAACATTCTTACTTGACTTTTTTCCTAACTAAGATTTCTGTTGGTATTACCTTTTCTAGCATATAGCAGGTTCATATCTAGAATTCAGTAGTGTGGAGAATGATCAAATAGGACTCAGGCAGTGATGGCTGTTTCGATGTGGAGAAAGGTATATGGTGTATGATATGTGTGTGTGTGTGTGTGTGTGTGTGTGTGTGTACTTGACTGATTCAAGTCTAAAATTATCTTGATATACTATTGTAATGCAGAACTGAAACCAATAAAGCAATGTAACAATGGTATAGATATTAAATATAGTACTTCCATGGAAAATCAGTTGTACAAGACAGTTGTTACGTAAGTTAGGCCCAATATACCCTGAGTGTTTTGTGACTGGTAAAAATAATAAGGCACTTTCACAATGCTTTCATAAAATAGAGTACAGGTTATGGAAGGTAATAGTACTCTCCACTGGTTTAATAACTTTTGCTGTATTGTTTCCATTATCAGACATAGTTAAAGTAGGACAAACAAACAAAAAAACTCATCTAAAAAAGTTAAACAGTTTTAGAACTATTTGGTGACATTATAGTTGAAATAATCCTTGACCATTCTAAATGTTGGCAATTTTATGAAGAGAAACCTTAGAAAAAATACACTGTGTTTAAATATTTGAAGAAATGTAATGGGTATTAGATGGTAGATTTTGTTCCTTGTTCGGAAACAGAATGTATCCAGCTACAACTCTCCAGATAGAAAATGGGTCGTCTCCAACTTGTGAGTGTCACTCTGGCAGTGTCTCCCTACTAGGGTTTTCGGAGGCTAGACACCATTTATCAGGGATGTTATAGAAGAAGTTGTGTAAATGAACTCTTAGGCTCCTTCAACTATTAACATTTCTTGAATCTCATTATGAACCTGAACAGTTACAGGCTATGTTGAAGAACACACTAGACAGTGAACTTTACCTTCTCTGTTAGAAGCTTTAAAAGTAAAAAAAAAAAATTAAACCATTAAAATATATATGGTAGGTAGTTAAGAAGAGCAAAGTAGGTGGGAAGAAAAATGGTTATTGATTTGTGTCTTGACTCTTAAAGGCATCCAGGATATTTAACGTATTTTAGTGTGTTTATTGCATCTGAATATTTTATTTTATTGAAACACAATATTTTCATTTTTAGGTTTTCACTTCCAGTTATTGCAACAGCAGAAAACTGCATTCTTACTACTTACCCTTATTTGGCATTTCATCTTGATGAGGAAAACATCACTGTAAGGAATGGTAAGTTACATGTGACTGTTTTCTCTCTATCGCTGTATTTGTTCTTTTATCCAAGGCTAACATCTAGAAGTAAAGTGACTTTTAAATATTAACAAATATTTTCCTGGCTGTTGTGGCTTAGTTGGTTGGACTTCATCCCATATACCAAAAGGTCACCAGTTCAATTCCCAGCCAGGGCATATGCCCTGGTTAGGTCCCTGGTTGGGATCTGTAGGGGAGGCAAATGATCAATGTTTCCCACATCGATGTTTACCTCTTTCTTTCTCCCTTCCCCTCTCTCAAAAAAATTAATAAAAACATATTTTTAAAAAGAAAATAAAAATTAATGAATGTTTAATAAACTCCTGCTATTACCAGGAGCCATGTTTAGTATTGAGAGTTGAATATGGCAGTCAGTCTCTCTCTCTCTCTCTCTCTCTCTCTCTCTCTCTCTCTCTCTCTCT